>CM055910.1:26165353-26260353 GCA_029582155.1 Panopea generosa
AACCATCTGATTGATACCTAATTTCATATTTCTTCCTTTGCTTAAAAACGTGAAAAAGTGAGTATATGCGCGCACGGCAGTGTGTATCTATGTGAGCTACAGTTGTTTACTGTTTCTCATCTATGTTATATACATACTATAATACTTAAACAATTAAAAATGTGTTGATTGTAATATATTATTGGATGTATTTGCCTTATGATTAAAAAATATTGTAAACGGCCAAAGGCAAATTTGCTAATAGTCATTTTTTTTTAATTAAATATAAAGATTAATTTATATACACTATGCGTGCATGATTTATATACGCTATGCGTGCATGTTTTATATATGTCGCATGCTTATAATTTGTCTAATTAGTTATGTACTTATGTTGATTTTTTAATAGGGTTGAAGGCCATTTTCGACACATTTCAGATAATATATGGCATAGCCAATGTAGAAAGAAGACCAGAATTTATCTGGGTAGAACCAACGTCCTTCAGCAAATAACTGGCAAACTTTCCCACATTATTTTTTTTAATTGTGCTGGACTCGAACCTACAACCTTAGCAATGAGAGGTGAATGATCTTGAGACGGCGCCTTGGATCACTCGAAGATGTATGACCTTTTGTTTTAAAAGGATTCATGTATTAGGCAAATTACTTATAATCTTAAATAAGAACAATATTAGTATATTCATTTCATATACATATATATAAACAAAGGGGTCCTCTTTTGCCGAGGGATATAAGACTCTGTCCTTCTAATAACCACTTAACTTTCATCACTAAGATTGTGGGTTCGAGCCCTACTAAGCCAGAACACCTTACGAACGATTGCTAGCTACTTGTGGGAGATAAGATTAATTCGGAGGTCTTCCTCTAGCAATAACACCGGGTGTGCCGTATATAATCTGCCGTGTGTTTAAAATGGCGTTAAACCCCATGAAAAATAATGCCAATATACAATAAAACTCCGGGACTCTTAACGTGGTATTGTTTCAATAGCGCTAGTCAACTGTTACTTATGCACTGTATATTGCCGATCAAACACTCAATAGACAAAATAGAAATTATTGCTTGTGCAAATCACTGAAATATTGCACTTAAAACATCTATGCATTTTTCCTGTTGCAGTATACAAAATAACGTTCTACAGAAACTGGGGTTTATTCATTTCAATGTAACTTTCGAGATAAGATCAATACATTATTTTCCAGTCCGATTACAATTTGTACAAATCTGAGTGCTGATGTCTAAGGGAACTTACTCATCCGATCTTGTTTTGCCAGAAAGTAAACTTAATTCGCTAACTACAACTGGTACCTAAATTCGACATAACTTTAAGTAAATCAAGTAAGACCGTTATATGGATGTGTTTCATTTATAACACACCTAAGAATGACACGGTAAGTGGTTTAGAATGTCAGCTGTACTTTGGCGAGTGCAAGAGCTTTGGTGAGCATATATTTGTTTTCGCCACGTAACGAGCCAAAATACAGCTGACATTTTAACCATTTGATATATTAATCATAAAACACTATTTGTTATCACCATTTTTCGTTTAAAAGGTGAAAATAAATTTATATTTTGTCATTGCACAAAATACGACAGTTAGCGGATGAAGTTGGTTTTGGGTTGGCCATGTGTAATTAAAATGTCTAATCTGAAAAATGTGTTTACTTAATTGAATCATAACCGTTGATATAAATTAAATTATTGCCAGCACGTTCTATGAGCTTGTTTATCTATCAGAGCATCTTTCAAACCTAACCTGGGTCAGGGGTCATGTCAAAAAAGGTTATCATGATGACGTCATTTTTGACATACACGTACTTCAATTGCTACCAATTGTCAAGTAGCTTTACTATTTTAATGAATAATAGTCAACCTATATGTTTTGTTCCCTGTAATCTGTATAGCCATATATAACTGTGCTTACATCGAATCAATCATACGTAATTATGTGACAGTATATTAAACTAAGCTGCATTTTACATTTACAAGATAAAAGGAATCAGAATACATTTAACATTGCAGATGACATGTCGTAGCAGTTGCTTGTAAAATTTAAATGATCTATTTGTTAAATTATTAATTCTTTGCATGCTATTGTATAAAACTGTATTAGAGAAATGGCAGTTTACTACGTCCAAACTTCCATAAATAATTTTAAAAGTTGTGTTTTAAATATGACATCGATCAGATAATATTATTTGATATTAACATTTGTGTCGTAACTTTTTCGTTTCATGCATATTAAGAATGATAAGGTTTACTTCCCATGGACAAAGACATATAATCCGGCACTGTGCACTTGTTGTTCAGAGATGTACATATACATATTCTACTGAACGGAACAGTTAACCCGCCTGTTTGTATTTCCAATATCTTTGTCGATATATTGAGTAGTAGTATTAACACTTGTATGCGACATCAACACTATCAACTATTTTGATTAAATATAACCTTACTATTCTTACTTATTCAAGTCTAACTTTCAAAGAAATTGCGTCAATATTTTTTGAGAAAATACATAAAATGTCATGAACATAAAACCTGACCTGTATCTAAAACGGAACTGTTACATTGATGTCAGTGTTACAAAATGGAACGAGGGACGAAAACGAGCTAATACATTTGATGAACGATTCCACGCTAGATAACACGCACTGAGAAAATGACCAGGCGAAGTAATTAAATATCACGTACAAGTGCATTGTTACTCGGTTATACCTTATTGGTTTATTAAACATTTTATAATTTTACAATATTACATATTTACAAACAAGTTTTTCAAAAGGGTTGTAATGACTTCGGAAAGACAAACTTATAGAATTCCTTTTCTAATGGTATATGTTTTTAAATGGGATATTATGCCGTTTGCAACACACTATATATATTACATTGTACAAGTATATTTATTAATGGAGTAGGACCTCAAAATCTTAGAAAATCGTCTAAAACACCATTTGGAACACAGCCCTTCCAAAAATAACTGACAAATTGAATCTTCTCATATGAGGTTATTGAATAGAGATGACTGGAACATACAACCTGAGCGGTGAGTGTTACGTTATCCTGAGACGGCGTTTTGGTCCGATCGGCAACAGAAGAGCCAGGGTTGTATATACATTACATTATAATTGATCTAATAAAATAAAAAAAAAATCAATCGTGGAAACTACGGTTGTACATTTATAAACACCGTGTTATATATAATAATATAACATAGCACGATATCATTACAACTGCAGATGAGCATCCGAAAGATAGGCCGGTCCGAGAAAAGATCAGTGGTGAGTATCCGACTGATAAGCCTATCCGAAATAAATGAATAATAATACGTGTATAACCGGGGCATTGGTTTCATGGCATGATGTATATGTACGTCATTGTGAATAATGACTTCATAGCCTATAAAGTAACATAGGTTAAACAGTGTCGACATTGGTCCAGTGAAGTCAAACATTAGTGTGTTATACTACAAGTGGTTGATTAATTAATCAACTGTTTATATATCTGCGTGTACTATATGATACGTACTTTAGATTCAGTACAAACAGTTACATACATACACATAACTAAGTATAACATGTTCATATCACAGCATTTGCCTTGTTCAGTTGATGAACAACATTGTGTTGTATCCTGGTGATTAATAAATGCATATCTATTGGGTTACTTATTTATACATATTTACTCTGTTAATAGGTCACAGCTGAACGTATATGCGCACGATGATGTCTGATGTCTGAAGTCACATTTCCCGTATGTCTGTAAATTAGAATAGGATAGAATAGAATAGAATAGAATAGAATAGAATAGAATAGAATAGAATAGAATAGAAAAAATATATAGAAATAAAAATGAAATGGAATGAAATGAAATGAAATCTCTGTAGTGTAAAATGATTTGATGTTGTTGACCAGATACTAAATCGCGTCCCGCGATATAGTCACTCATCGGCCAGTATCAGGTTACATGTACGATTAAACATTGTCAAATAAAACGGTAAATGCTGACTTGTGTATTAACATATTTTTTATAAATAAGGTAAACCAAAAGGACGGAATCAACAATTATCTTCGAAAGGGACCTTCCTCTGTGTGATTCATTAAAATTTCAAATATTTGCTGAACAGAGATATACAGGTGATGCATCTTTAAATGTGAAATCAGAAGTCATATTTATTTAAGTTAATTGTTTGACGCGTTGTTTGTGACAAAATGGTGGCGATATCCTTTAGTCAGTTGCTCGCCAAAATAAAAACCACTATCGTCACTTTTATTTCGTTCTTCCACTGAAACTACCAAAATTGTTAAATGCTCTTTGTATTTTTTTTCTAATAGCGATTAATACACTTAAGTTACAACAAAAATTAAACGTCGAGAACCGAGTTTCTGTGAAATACATACTGAACAGATCAGCTAACCCTCAACTTTCGTATCTTCGTTCATTTGTTGTTTAAGTTTGTTTACGACGATTAATGTCAAATTAGATAAAACAGACTTGGTCATTGTTTTCTAAATGTTCTTTTTTATTCAAAAAGTCCAAATTTTAAGTAAAGTGTTTAATACTTTTTGAGAAAATTCATTAACTGTCAGGTGACTGGTTAGATTCATAAAATGTGGCGGGTTAGCTATTTCTTTCAGTATACCCGGATAGAAAGGCATTCAGTGTTCCTGGGGTAGTAATTCCCGCGATGAGGTGTTGCCTTTGAAGGGTCCATGAGGAGGTTGGGGGTGGGGGCAGTTCTGGTAATGTTTTATATCTAGTTTTGATAATTAATTGTTAAAACGGCATTAATACGTATCTCACTGATAGTGTTAATATGATTCATTTTTGTTTCTGGATGTGGCTAAACAAACTTCAGCACATCATTATAATCATGTTTATCAGGATAAAACGCAATAAATGTCTTAAAAAAATAAAATAATTATCAAAATGGAATCATTAATAAAATATAAACCGAAAAGTTTATAATGTCAAATCCACCAAAACGTGACAAATACATATGTAAAATGGAGTGGTAAACTTGAAACGAAAATCCCATTTTAAACATAGACAGCATTTAAATACTGCTAGGCGACCTTCGTATCGTCATTTTGACTCTTTCTAAGATGAAACACATTTTGCTACGTGTTAACCTGTATAACGGAGCAAATTGAAATCAAATTAAAACCACGCGACTCATTTAATACGTCACAAAATATAATGCCATTTTAGAGAGTTGTCCTTTTCAATATATTATTTTGGCATGTTTAAATACAAATAATTTTGACAATACGAGGTCAGTGATACATATAGGCATGGTTTGCTGTGGTGGGGGTGTGGGGGTGTTTTATGCCAATTTTAGAATTTTGAAAAATCCTGATTATAATCCCTTTGAATTTAGCGTATTTGAGGAAAAAAATCACAGACGCATGAAAGTAAATCTGAGTAGAGTTACCGTCCTTCCGAAATTTATCTTAGATTATGTGTTTAGAGCGTGCGCTCTTCAAATCCCTACCTCGTTAGGTGGATAAGGCGTCTTAATTAAAATACATTGGATGAGTTACCAAAAAACATAATAAGGACATTATTTGACATTACGTGTGATTTCAGCATGTGAAATTGATTTATTCATTAATTTCAACTTCTTTAACCCGCTGATTAAAACTCAGTAACAGTCCGTCCTGTGGTATTTATTAATTAGACGGGCCGTATTCACAGGTAAATGAGGCTTATCATCCGGTAGCGTCGTATGCAGGTAGAAGTGGCGCATCAAGGGATGTAAATATCTCAGTGTAGTTGTAGTTTAATTGACGAAACATGTCAAAAGGAAGTGAAAAGGGAGTAATTAAGGAGTCGCCAGGTCAGACATTTTGATGATACTTTTATAGTTCATAATTTGTATATCCCTTATTGGGGCACATCAAAAATGTAAATATATTCTAAAAATGCTTTGTTTCCAAATAAAAAGCCTTTATCAGATAGTACGGATTATCACAACAGAAGTTTCATGTGTTATGTTGTGACCGTCCTGTGCCTGAATTCACCAACATTTTCAGTCTTATATTGGGAATTGGACACAAAATATAAAAATATTAAGACAAAAAAAGATCAATTAATCAAGTAAATCATTATTTTTACTTGCAAAATCAAGCCATCTCAATGCTTATTTAGCATAAAATGCTAGAAAATCACATTTTAAACCCTTAATGTTATTTTAATAGGAATTGTAGGAATTAAGATTGTGAGTCAGAGAATGGTTCTCAAACGTTTAATGAATTTAGTGTTCTATACTGTAACTAGTGGTGTTAACATTGTCCATGCATTAAACTTATCAAGCTCATTCAGGATCGTTCGAAAACAGAATACATGTTATTTCAATCTCACTTTCATATAATTACATGTATGTATCATTGGATATTGCTAATTTTGTAAGACTTATTTTTCGATAAAATTCTTGAGTCGGACTATTTTATTACGCGTTTACTTATGCGCTTACAATGTTGCGGATTGTTTGAATTTTTATTCATATGTTTACCCGTCTGAAACTAATAAAAATATATATTTATCGTTAGGATTTGAATTATAAGAATTAACGCACACATCTTACATTAAGTCCTAATTACATAAAGTCCTCTGGACTTTATTTTATTTGTGCGTGATTCGACATTCTTAACACATGCATAATCCTCAGAAAAAAATAGTTCAGTACTATAATACAGTTTGAGTAGTTGTTAGGGGCACGAGGTGTGTTTCCCGTTTCCTCATGAACAGACTCAATTATTTAGGATCGAATTTGATAGATTTGATGGAATCGATAGAGAAAATCGTTTATGTCAATTGTGTAATCAAAATGTAATTGAATCTGAATATCGTTTCATCTTAATAATATGCTGTACAAGGTATACTGATATTAGGAAAACATATTTAGGTATATATCATGGCCTTCAGAACACAAATTCAAAAATGTGTTTCAATTTTCAAAATTCACCAAAGAAGCATTAATCATTAGAAAAAACTACTCTTGAAACTTTGACTGTCTCTTTATTTATATCTTACTGTCAACATCTATTCTACAGTATATTATTGTCTTTGCCATATGTCTGTAATCATTGTAAATGGCCAAAGGCAAATGTCTTGCCGTGTTGATAATAAGTTTTGAAATTTAAACTTGAATAAAACCGAGTCTCTTATTTTCTTTACTTTGTTGCATGATAACGACTAGTTTTAACCAGTTCGCTTAACATCAAGGGTCCACAACATGCGCATCGTTTAACATCAAGTGTCTACAACACGCTCATCGTTTAACATCAGGGGTCCACAACATGCGCATCGTTTAACATCAAGTGTTCACAACATGAACATCGTTTAACATCAAGTATCCACAAAATGCACATTGTTTAACATCAAGTGTCCAAAACATGCGCATCGTTTAACATCAAGTGTCCACAACATGCGCATCGTTTAACATCAAGTGTTCACAACATGCACATCGTTTAACATCAAGTATCCACAAAATGCACATTGTTAAACATCAAGTGTCCACAACATGCGCATCGTTTAACATCAAAGGTCCACAACATGCGCATCGTTTAACATCAAGTATTCACAACATGCACATCGTTTAACATCAAGTATCCACAAAATGCACATTGTTTAACATCAAGTGTCCACAACATGCGCATCGTTTAACATCAAGGGTCCACAACATGCGCATCGTTTAACATCACGTGTTCACAACATGTGCATCGTTTAACATCAAGTATCCACAAAATGCACATTGTTTAACATCAAGTGTCCACAACATGCGCATCGTTTAACATCAAGGGTCCACAACATGCGCATCGTTTAACATCAAGTGTTCACAACATGTACATCGTTTAACATCAAGTATCAACAAAATGCACATTGTTTAACATCAAGTGTCCACAACATGCGCATCGTTTAACATCAAGTGTTCCCAACATGCACATCGTTTAACATTAAATATCAACAACATGCGCATCGTTAAACATCAAGTGTTCACAATATGCACATCGTTTAACATCAAATATCAACAACATGCGCATCGTTAAACATCAAGTGTTCACAACATGCACATCGTTTAACATCAAGTATCAACAAAATGCACATTGTCTAACATCAAGTGTCTACAACACGTGCATCGTTTAACATCAAGTGTTCACAAAATGCACATCGTTTAACATCAAGTGTCCACAAAATGGGCATCGTTTAACATCAAGTGTCAACAACATGCGCATTGTTTTACATCAAGTGTCCACAACATGCGCATCGTTTTACATCAAGTGTCCACAACATGCGCATCGTTTTACATCAAGTAAACACAACATGTGCACCGTTTAACATCAAGTGTCCACAACATGTACATCGTTTAATATCAAGTATCCACAACATGCAAATCGTTTAACATCAAGTATCCACAAAATGCACATCGTTTAACATCAAGTGTCAACATCATGCGCATCGTTTAACATCAAGTGTCCACATCATGCACATCGTTTTACATCAAGTATACACAACATGCGCATCGTTTAACATCAAGTGTCCACAACATGCACATCGATAAACATCAAGTATCAACAACATGCAAATCGTTTACCATTAAGTATCCACAACATGCACATCGTTTAACATCAAGTGTCCACATCATGCGCATCGTTTAACATCAAGTGTCCACAACATGCGCATCGTTTAACATCAAGTGTCCACAACATGCACATCGTTTAACATCAAGTGTCTAAAACATGCGCATCGTTTAACATCAAGTGTCTACAACATGCTCATCGTTTAACATCAGGTGTCCACAACATGCTCATCGTTTAACATCAAGTGTCTACAACATGCGCATCGTTTAACATCAAGTGTCCACAACATGCACACCGTTTAACATCAAGTGTCCACAACATGCGCATTGTTTTGCATCAAGTATACACAACATGTGCATCGTTTAACATCAAGTATCCACAACATGCAAATCGTTTAACATCAAGTACTCACAACATGCGTATCGTTAAACATCAAATATCCACAACATGCGCATAGTTTAACATCAAGTATCAACAACATGCACATCGTTCAATATCAAGTTTCAACAACATGCACATCGTTTAACATCAAGAGTCTGTCTCGGTACACATGTACTAAAAATGTTTATAAAGTGTTTAGTGTGTTAATTGGGTTGAACCCCGTTTTCAACACATGACAGGTTGTATGTTTAAATGGCAGAGGATGACCTCATAATGAATCTGAGTATAACAACTGTCCTTCCGCAAGTGAATGGCACTTTTTTACATACACAATCATTTTGGATAAAGCTGGGCTTGCACCCACGACCGCAGAGGTGAGAGGAAAATGGCCATTAGATGGGTAAATATTTAGCTTAAGATCACAGCAAATCCATGGTCCTTTGGGAATAATAAACCAACAAGCCATCGCTACTAGATCCGGCCAATTGTCCTACTGCTACACGTTCCTTTGAAAGCGTCTTTATGTTTGTTTTTTTCGTTTCACGTTAAGTGAACGATCATCGAAACAATCATATTTATACCGCTAAAAGTCAGCGTATACGAAAAGCAAACTACAAAATTAATAGACAATTAATATTCATATCATTCATAGTTTCAACGTGTATGTTTTAATTTATTATCTCATATCTTACTGCGTTGGAGAGGGCATATTTCTATATTTACTTACGGTAATATCATTAAGATTTAGATTCATTAATCGGTGTTGTCCGTAAACTCGGCTACTGTTCGTTAAATGCCGAGTTACCTTTCAATTTAACAGATCATATTATGCATAGTTCGTCTGCTTTCATATGATATATATATATATACATATGTTATTAAGGAAAAACACTATTTTTTTTGCAATTTGTGTTTCAAGCATTATAAGAAAATTTAAATTCTTGTTTTACTCGTAAGTAAAATGGGCTTGTTCTTTTTCCTATTCATCTTCGTCTTCGTTTTCGTCTTCTTTCTTCTGTTCCTTCTTTATCATCTTCGTCTTCTCCTTATTTCTTCTTCTTCTTCTTCTTCTTCTTCTTCTTCTTCTTCTTCTTCTTCTTCTTCTTCTTCTTCTTATTCTTCTATCCAAATAATGCCACTTTCAATGTCAGTGCCACTGTGATGTCATTCTAAACCTGTTTAATTTGGACAATCGCTTCAACATGTTTGTCATAGAATTAAAACTCTGTTTGGAAAGTGTGTGTATGTTCTTGCATTAATTTTGTTTTAAACATAAACATTCTACCTCGATCGTGAAAAAAAGTTATTGCATCTAAAACAAACCACGTTGGAGGTCTTCCTGGGTAGAATCAGTACCAAGCATATGAAGAAAACATTATCTTGCTCAAGGACACCACCCACAGCCATGGTAGAGGAATCAGTCCTAGAATCATGCACACTAATGACATTATGGATTTATTGTGTGTTTGTGAAAAAAACAATAGACATTCGTATATTTCAGTGTAGTCTATCACACATTTATTGAAAAGATCCAGGGTCTGTTAGCTAAGTCGGTAGCCCGTCAGACTATCAATCCAGAGACAACAAATTAGAATCCTCCTCGCCTTGGCACAGTCTCCGTGATGATTGTTATACGACGTTGCGTCTCATTTCCATTCGTCTCTCACCACTGATTCAAGTGGGAAAGTTATCAGCTACTTATGGAGATGGGATGTGCTCAAGTACTGGTTAACCTTCCCGGGTCCCAGGAAAGAGGGGTTATGTTAACTGATCGTCTGTAAACCTTCGATGGCATACATATAATTTGACGCTAAATATTCACACAAACAAAAAACAAAATAATAGAATACATTTGATAAACAGTACAGACGATGTCTGACACATTACCTAACTTTTTTTTTAATTTACATACTTTGTATCACGATTAACGTCGATGAAACTTAACGGGGACACCATGGTGATACGTCCATATGGTATACGTCATGTCTTGATTCACTGAGATCTATGACAGTCGTGTAAAGTACCGTCTAATAACTGGGCGAGTGTATGTACACGCTGTTTTTCGCATGTTTTGCGCACAAAACAACACATTAAACAAGCACGTTATTACACTAATTAACTGAATTGTTAATTGTAACACGCTTGAAACATAGAATGTGCTCGTTATGGCGGAAAATATACTTTTGGAAAGGTAAGAGTAAAAAATTTCTTTGATATGCAAAGTTGAAAATGAAAAAAAAATGGCTCCAAGTGTATCTGGTAAAATGAACGTGAAAATGTGAGAGACGTTCCGTTACACTTTTGGTGATTCTTTTCTTGTGTCAAACTAATTGTTAATAACATGCACAGCATTTTAATGGAATCATCTGCATGAGGCAGGTGCATGCTCATTACACACTCCTACATAGCTTCATGTAACCCTTCATAATGTATGACATATTTTAAAATTATAGCATAGTGTGTTCATTAACCCGGGTATGAATGTGACTACCATTTGTGAATGTGGTAATGAGATATCACCATTGTGACTGTGGTAATGAGATGTCACCATTATGACTGTGGTAATGAGATGTCACCAATGTAATTGTGATAATGAGATGTCACCATTGTGAATGTGGTAATGAGATGTCACCATTGTGACTGTGGTAATGAGATGTCAGCATTGTGAATATGATAATGAAATGTCACCATTTAAACTGTGATAATGAGATGTCACCATTGTGACTGTGATAATGAGATGTCACCATTGTAATTGTGATAATGAGACGTTACCATTGTAATTGTGATAATGAGAATTGTGACAATGAGATGTCACCATTGTAATTGTGATAATCAGATGTCACCATTGTGACTGTGAAAATGAAATGTCACCATTGTGACTGTGATAACGAGATGTCACCATTGTGTGGTATTGAGATGTCACCATTATGACTGTCGTAATGATATGTCTTCATTGTGACTATGATAATGATATGTCACCATTGTGAATGTGGTAATGAGATGTCAGCATTGTGACTGTGGTAATGAGATGTCATCATTGTGAATATGATAATGAAATGTCACCATTTTAACTGTGATAATGAGATATCACCATTGTGACTTTGATAATGAGATGTCACCATTGGGTGGTAATGAGACGTCATCATTATGACTGTCGTAATGAGATGTCATCATTGTGACTATGTTAATGATATGTCACCATTGTGACTGTGGTAATGAGATGTCATCATTTTGACTATGGTAATGTAATGTCACCATTGCGACTGTGATAATGAAATGTCAATATTGTGACTGTGATAATGGAATGTCACCATTGTGACTGTGATAATGATATGTCACCATTGTGTGGTATTGAGATGTCACCATTATGACTGTCGTAATGAGATGTCATCATTGTGACTATGGTAATGATATGTCACCATTGTGACTGTGGTAATGAAATATCACCATTGTTACTGTGGTAATGAGATGTCACCATTGTGATTGTGGTGATGAGATGTCACCATTGTCACTGTGGTAGTAAGATGTCACCATTGTCACTGTTGTAATGAGATATCACCATTGTCACTGTCGTAATGAGATGTCATCATTGTCACTGTTGTAATGATATGTCACCATTGTCACTGTCGTAATGAGATGTCAACATTGTCACTGTGGTAATGAGATGTCAACATTGTCACTGTCGTAATGAGATGTCACCATTGTCACTGTGGTATCGATATGTCAGCATTGTGAATGTGGTAATGATATGTCAGCATGTTTGTTTGAAATGCTAATATAAATAAACTATTAATTTTCACGTGAGACGGTAGGCTTTTAATTGTGACTTGAGTATGCTGTTGATAAAGTATGGTATTAATTATTAGTTGTCTTATCAACGTACACACATGTAGGTCGAGTGTCAGAATGAAGTATTCCGTCGTGTCAATTAACCTCTATAAACGTTGACTCGGTATATAGCAAGATATAATCATAAAGAATAAGCATATTAAAAATGTGATGCATTTAGCATAGTGATAGGTTCGATATCTATGGATATTTATTTGATGTTTTTAGGTCGTCAGCATTTTTGTTTCTATTTCATGACAAGTTAACTATAATGCTCATGACGTACATTTAGTTTATATATTTATACTATTTTATTTTAGCTCGTTTGAGATGAAAGCTCAAAGCTTATATGAGCCGCTCTCGAGTCCGCTTCCTGGGTAGAACCAGTACTGAGTGTTATTTTATGAGAGACACCAGGTCGAGCTTGGGATCGAACCTGCAATCTCTGGCGCGAGCGGCCAACACTCTATCCATTACACTACCACCCCGCTTTATAAGGCATACATTTAAAGTCATAACAAAGGTTATATCATGCTTGTATCTTATATGCAGGAATAGGATTGCTCAGATATATCTATAGCATACCAAAACTATCCATAAGCCTTTGAAACGTTTTGTCACTTACGTTTATTTCTGATTTACTGCTATAAAAATTCAAACATAGAATTCTAACGAAGACTATAAAAATGAGCACGTGATTCAGTGGTAAAGTGGTAGAGCATAAAAAATTATGACGCTGGAGCGGGGGTCGTGGATTCGATCCTTTATCACGGCTTTGTGTAATGTCATTAAACAAGACTTAATCCGCATATGCTTAGTACTGGCTCTACCAAGAAACACACGGAACGTGATTTGTCACGGAGAATTTTAAGAAATATTTTCACAATTGTACCGGTAATATAAATCAGTTTAAAATATGAAACAAAAACATGAAGTGTTTGTCGAAAGATCAACCTCAAAGCTCAAAATCAAACAATGTATTACATTAGAGATAAGAAGGACGCAGTTTACTTAAAGAAAATCAACAAAACGGGGGAATGCTACACAAAATTTCCCATTAAGGATCACCTGCTGTTACATACATGTATGAACATAGATCGTAAATAATTTGTTGATTTCAGTAAAAAATCATTTTTTATTTTATCGAGTCAGCTGTGAAATAGCGTAGCTCCAAGTAAACATGCACATTTCTGTGTTCTAATTTTAAATGACAATATAACTGAAACCATTTTTTTTATTCTATAATATGAAAACAGTAAAATTACCATTTACAATTCAAATGTTTTAACCATGAAATTATCAAATATAATTCACTGAGAGATACATCTCTATGATTCTTCAAAAATACATGAAAGACGTATAGATATCTGACTGCATTTTAAGACCGCATAGAGCCCCTGATGTATAGAGCTCCCAGGTAGCCCTGTGTGTTCAACCTCGACGTATAGAGCAACCAGGAGCTCTATGCGTCAAATATACACATCATCTTAAAACCGGTCTGACATATTGACGTAGAGCTCCTGAATTAAAAATGATAGTCATTGTGACTGTCACGTTATTTGCTAGACCCTAAACTTCTCACACACAAATTAATTTTGTACTGTTCTACAAATAGAGACATGCACTTCTGGAACACTGGATACATTACCAATGGTTCTAAAAGTGCCTTATTCCCATAGATAGTCCTCTGTTGGTCCAGTTATGCAGAAAAAACATGGGGTTGACCAGGTTGTTTTTTCACAATTTTGATAGTTTGATGGCACCCCTTCATTTTTGACAATTCTGCCCATTTTTTGCAGTGTATCACTACGTATCTTTAAACTGTTATAGCATCATCAAACAGTTCCCAATGTCACACAAACTGTACAGAAATCATGAAAATGTTCCAATGTTCCCATATGCACAAAGAAATATGACATTTTATGCATTTAAACAAAAAAAATGCCCAATCGCTTTACACAGCTTTTACTTCTTAGACGTAAGAATCTTGCTACCGTCATGTAAGGGAGGCAATTCTTCAGTGAGACCTTAACGCCATCATTATTATAATTATCCTCGGTGAGCTTTATGCGTCAGGAGCTCTATGCGGTCTCACACTGCATCTATAACAGCAAATCATATTTATGGTCAATGTTGATATATCAAACAGATAAAGATGTTGCCGTTGTCTGCTCCCAAAGATGGATTCTGGCGTACATTGGTTTCCTTGGTTTCGGTGTCGTTTATTCACTGCGGGTCAACATTAGTGTTGCAATTGTTTGCATGTTGAAAACTATCAACACAACCTCCTCTGAGACTAACAATGATACGTTCGACACAAGTTGCATTTCAGAGCTCAAAGAAGCCTCGCATTCTAACGACGTAAGTATTACACAAATGTATTCTGAATTGTATTTGCGGGAGACGTATGGGTCATCCATTACATCTCACCACTAAGAACGTAGGTTCAAGTCCCGCTTGCCTCAAAACATTATGTTAGGAAGTTTGACATACAATTACTTGCGAAAGGACGATGGTGGATCTACTCAGATTCATTCTGAGGTCTTCCTCCATCAATAAAACTGGATATGCCATATATAACCTGAAATTTATTTAAAATGGCGTTAACCCTCATTAAAAGAGTATTCTATTTAGATATATATGCATTCATGCAACCTTAATTTCATTTACTTCGTTGATAAGTATTTTTCTTAAAAAAAGAAATTCTGCATATATGTTTACCACGGATACAGAACAACATTTTAATAATATGAAAAATAAGGAAATTACATTAAGAAAGGGGATGTACCATTCAAAGAAGGACACAGTCCCCTTTTCAGTATATATACAAACAAAGTACAAGATACGTGAAGTAATTGTAACTTAGGTTACCATCTTAAAACAGTCAGTACAAACATTGAAAAAAAAATGACTTTATACGCTAACGCCTTGGAACGGACAGTGATTCCAGGACACACTGACAACAGATGTTACCTCCTAAGAACAGTCGATACAAACATACATAAGAAATTTCAATATTGTAACAGACATCCATTGCAATATATGTTATTGACTTCAACCGGTCAGTGTCAAGTCTGCCAAAAGTAACCTAAATCTGATAGTTTCGGATGTATCCAGTATCCAGTATCACTAGTTCACTATTCTCACATCATACACGAGTGTACATATAAGTATCTAATGCCACAATATAATAGTGAAAGACAAGTATGTATCATAAGGATAACCTTTTAATGTTACTGACTTACTATTCCCTAAGTAATCTACTGATTTCAGAGAGCCGAGCTTGAATGGGACGCCACTACAAAGTCCACCATCCTGGCGTCTTTCTTCTACGGTTACATCATCACTCAAGTACCGGGCGGTTGGCTGGCAGACAGGTCAGAAAATAAAAGTGTTTTCAACTATTCATAATATTGACCTTGTTATCTTCAATTACATGGGAGCATATATAACATTATAGACCATGAAAACACACGCGCGCGCAAATGTTTGTTATATATTCAAAGCTACAAATACATGTTTAAGCTGAAATATTCACACACAATATACACATGTAAACAGTTTTATTCCAAACATATAATTACCAATGTATATACTGAACGGAACAACTAACCAGCCAGTTTTGTATTTTTTTTTTACATTTTCGTCTAAATATTGAGTAGCGTTTTCAATATACCATATAAACAGACAATTATGTATTGATTTTGCATAGCAATTGTCTTCCATATTCAAGTAAAAAATTCGGGGAAATTGCTTAAGTACTTTTTGGGACAAATACATATTTTGTCAGGCACATAGAATATCAGGTGCAGGGTAAGCTGTTTCGTACAGTTTATATTTGTAAGATAATACATTTCAGTAATGTTCTGCATATTAAGGATTAACAATAATTCATGGATGTTCATTGTCAAAATGAAACACACACACGCACACACACACGCATGCACGCACGCACGCACGCACGCACACACAAATACATTATGGAAGTAATTGGAACAAGCCCTTTATGATTGACATGTACTCATATTTATGAGACAGGCTAGCACATGGTTGAAAAAGTAGATTTTAGTGTAAAGTACTGGAATTCATGCAACGGATAAATCTATAGGACGAAACAGCAGTGACGTTATCCACTTTTCTCTAATTATTGACAATATTTTCTATTTTAGATATGGCGGGAAACGAGTGCTCGGCTACTGCATATCCATCTCGTCTGCACTGACCATATTAATGCCTGTTTGTGCAAGGGCGAGCGTGTACCTGGTATACGTCATAAGGATATCACTCGGACTTCTCACGGTTAGTTCTTCGTCTGCTGCACGAAATAATTCAACTTCCGTAACAAAACTTATTAAGTTTATACTTATTTATTTTAGCTCGATTGCAATGGAAGTTCAGAGTGTATATGAACCGCTCTCGAGTCCGCTCAGTACTGAGTGTTGTTTTATGAGAGGTCTCGGGTCGAACAAGATATCGAACCCGCAACATCTGGCATGAGTAGACACCACTTTTTACATTACACTACCGCCCCGCAATTTATTTGAGCTTATCGTTATGGGAAGACTTTGTAATATCTAAATGTCTAAATCAAATCTGCACACTTTCACAAAAGAAACAACTAAATTAAATATGAACTGATAATGTCAATAAAATCAAGGAGTTAATAAACATAGAAGTTTACTTAAGTTTATTTATTTATATTGAAGTTAATAAAATGCATTGTCTTAACCTGAAAAGAGAACAGTAAAGGTTAAAAGAAGTAAACTTCATTTTTAAGGTATTGTAGATGTTTACTTATATCTTCACGGTGGTTGTCTAGGATGCATGGGCTTTACACCGTGTCCCATTTTCGATCATACCTTGTGGATTAACTTACAACACAGTCTTTGATAATGTGTATGTCATAGTGTGTCCCAGAATATGATATCTCCCAAATCAGGTCTATTAACCACCAATGAAAACACAGGAAATTATATGCCTGTCCCACGGCTCATGGCAATTGAACATGTACTAAACTGTGACGTCATCAAACTTTCAGTTAAAGCATCTGACCAATCAAATGCGGCTTTCCCAACATTGCTATTTAACGGGCACAATCAGAAGAGCTGGGTCCGTACTACAGACTAGAATGCTCAGTAAAGAATCCAACATACTACAGACTAGAATGCTCAGTAAAGAATCCAACAATACAAATTCACATTTGATTCATAAACTTTAATTGTCGATGTCACGTGTTACTAATAGCTCTTCCAAATGTTTAATTCCTGAAGTGAAAAATAGGGGCAAATTGTTCGTAGATAATTATAGGTGTCAGGTTACAAAACATACAAAAGAAAAAAAATGGAAGATGAAAATCTAATTTTACTATTTACCATTTAAATAAGAATGTTTTGGCAAAATGTTTACTTCTCAAATTGGATATTTTGTTTCATTTTCTATCAAACTTTCAGAAGTATAATATAATCTCTCATAACTGTATTTATATTGTAGCAACATGCCGAACAAAACCATCCGTGTCTCTTTAATTACCACCTGTTTATTACAGGCCGTTACATTCCCAGCTATGCACGCCATGTGGGGGAAATGGGCCCCACCACTGGAGAGGACAAAGTTGACGACGCTTTGTTATGCAGGCAAGTTACAGTTGTATTATATTTAAAGGTTTAAAATCATTGGGTCAGTTAGTTATGTAGGAGTGGCAAATGTACGTCACCTGTTTCTGTACCTGTCAGTTATTGGACAGTGTTCTGAAAATGCACCATTATTTGACTGCAGAAATGTGTATAAACACAGATCCATGTGTAGTTTACAATTTAGAGTCCATGACTTCCGTACTCCTCCCTAGAATTTAAAATTTTTGGCAGTTGGAGGTTTTTTCAAACTTCAAATAACTGTGACTCACCCTTGTTGGAAAATATGGTTTTGCCCATTAAATGTATTAATAATAATCTAGTGGTTTGCAAATCATAACAGCCCGTGTGGTTCCGGCTAAGAATAGAATCACTGCCGATCTCTGCAGAGGGGTAGGAATCCTCCGAATGGGTGTCATGTTTATATTATCAAATTTTGTCATGTTCACTATTGTGGTTAAATTATCAACCCCTGTGTGGTTTCAGGGAGCCATATGAGTGATGGCGAGAATAGGACCACTGTGGCTCATGCATGTCGTAAGAAGCGACAATTTGAATAATACGATAGAATTTGCTGAAACTCTGCAGTTCTGCAGGTATCAAGGTTCTAGGTTCATTCTGCATATTCATTTGTTGGTGTATTTTTGTTTAAATCTGTATGTTAATTTGTTGTTTTTTTGTACATGTAGAGTGAACCTGGAATCTTCCTTCCTGTTGGCGTCGAATAACCTATAACGTGTTGGTACGCCGTAAAACCCTATTCATTTCATTGCAAATCATAAAGAAAACAATGCAGTGGTGACTTTTTGAAATTTAAAAAAAAAACGGTTCTCTAATTTGAATCGTGTTTATAATTGTATAAAACCGGACCCAGAACCATCTCACGTGTTTTTGCTTTCGCAGATGGAGTTTTAAGTTTATTATCATAGTTACTTATTATCATGTTTTAGCAGTAAAAAATATTGTTTTCTTTAATATCATTATCTTTTTTTCCTTCTTCATTTAAAAAGGAAAACAAAATTCTATGATTCCATATACACTTTAACTTTTTACTCTTTAAATCAATACAATTTTAAGTTATAAGTTATTGACACTACATGAAGTAATTGTGTTGTATTTATTGCTTCACAGGGACCACTCTTGGCAACGTTGTCACTTTCAGTACATCCGGGCTACTTTGTGCGTATGGTTTTGACAATGGTTGGGGATCAATATTTTACGTCACAGGTAAGGAGAAGAAATAGAATGTTGAAAAATAAATCAGGAAATGTACAATATTACCTTTTCGTTGAAAGATCTTCTTTCACAATCCATTTAAAATAAATATGTTTCAGACACTGAACGTCACCTGTTAACTCAACTTAATGTCAATATATGTTATAATATATATTTAGCCATATTCCAGTTATTTGTAAACCCAATTTTAGGGGAGAGCCGTAACTAATGTGGGTATCACTTGTGGCCCGACCCAATTGCAAGGTATTTGTACACATTTGGCAATAAAATATGTTTAAATCAATCTGTTTTAACGATGGCATATTCTGTCAACAAGTAATAACTAATTACTAATTACCGATTTCAAATTCATGTTTATGTATTCTCGTACATGCAAGTTGTTTTCATTTAGCAGATTTGTGCATGTAATTGCATATTAATGCGAGTTAACAGGTTGACATGTTTCTATAATATACATTTCCATGTGTTTGTTTACACGTTGGTTTTCTGTATGCGACCGCATGTGATTTTTACAATGTAACAAATTGGTTTTCTGTGTGCAATCGCATGTGTTTGCTTACAAGTTGGTTTTCTGTGTGCGATCACGTGTTTGTTTACAAGTTGGTTTTGTGTATGCGATCACATGTGATTTTTAACAAATTGGTTTTATGTATGCAATCGCATGAGTTTGCTTACAAGTTGGTTTTGTGTATGCGATCGCATGTGATTTTCAACAAATTTCGTTTTATGTGTGCAATCGTATGTGTTTGTTTACACGTTGGTTTTCTGTATTCGATTGCGCGTGGCTGGTTACAAGTTGGTTCTCTGTTTGCGATCGCATGTGATAGTTTACAAGTCAAGTCTTTTTGTGTTTACAGTTTTCTGTAACAGCGGTTTGCGTATGTTTGCAAGTTGGTTAAACTTTGTGTTTTTTTATTCAATTCCATGTGTTCATGTTTATCATTCTGTCTTCAAATGATTTATCTTTTTAAAAAAAAATAATCTTATCAGATGTTTATGTCTATCGGTTGATTACAGTACCAATGGCCATGGAGATGACGGTGCAGCATAATATATCTCTATGCTTAACAATTACGCATTTCATGACACTTTTTGTATGGTTTTTTTTTATATTTCCATGTTTCAGAGCAACATATCTTATATGCTACGTTTATATATAAGTATGTAAAAAGTGAGCCGATTATTCAAACCAGTGCCTTTTGCGAGAAATATCTTACATTTAAAATATACCAATTATGCCTAAGTGCATATCTTAGTTATTTACGAAATAATATTACGCACACGTGTCAACTTATTGTATTTTTTATATACTTCCGTAGGAGCTCTTGGTGTGATTTGGTCCGCGGCGTGGTTTTACATAGCGGCAGACACGCCCACAAAACATCCTCGGATTTCAATAGAGGAACACGGATATATAACCTCAAGTATCGAATACAAAACAGATAAAAGGGTAATGTATGAGTTCACTAGATATATAGTTGTGAAGTTGGTAACTAAGTGGACCTTTTGTCTGTATAATATCTACATTTTTGTGTAAAAAGTCGATTAGCGGGACATTTTAGCATTGATGGGTCTAGACCCAATCATTAAAATATATAAGTGATAGGAGATATATCAAAATATTAGGCGTTATATGACTACAACCTATACTATTGGGTCGGACCCAATATTTGCATATTTGACTCAGTGCTACTGCTATTTGCATAAGAAACTGCAGCAAAATCGGGCAAATCAAAAGACTGGAATAAATATAAAAATACTAGAAATAAATTTAATAACCATAAAAAATATGCCAAAGAACATTTCTTTAATAATTTAGAGTTAACACTGAACGATTTACAAACAAATGACAAAAGAAGTTTTTGGAAAATTATTCGCTATTTTGTCAAAGGAAATAATTTGTCATCAAATATACCTCCTTTAAATGATTTTATTAATGATAATATTTACATATAACAAATCAGAAAAAAGCTGACTGCCTTAATGATTATTTTGCGTCAATATCCACTGTGAACGATACTGGTGTTGTTTTACCGGATATTTTATACAAAACTAATAATTCCCTTTCACATTTTATAATAACTGAGAATGATATATCTGAACTTATTAGTATTTTACCAGGAAATAAGGCCTGTGGTCATGACATGATCAGTCACAGAATGCTGAAATCTGTGTCAAAAGCAGTTGCAAAACCACTTTCATTTTTATTTAACCGTTCTTTAAGTGAAGGTATATATCCCGATTTGTGGAAGATTGCAAATGTAACTCCTATTTTTAGAAAGGGAGACAAGTCATTGGTGTCAAATTACAGTCCTGTGTCTTTACTTAGTTGTGTCGAAAAACTTTTTGAAAGGCTTGTTTTTAAGAATATGTATAACTTTTTTCTTGATAATAATTTGATTTATAAATACCAATCAGGCTTTTTGCCAAATCACTCTACTACCTATCAACTTATAGACATATATCATCACATTTGTCAAACTTTTGATAACAAACAGTATTCATGTATGGTATTTTGTGACATATCGAAGGCTTTTGACAGAGTCTGGCATAAGGGTTTACTATTTAAACTACAGGAAAACGGTATTAATAGTCAACTTTTAGAATGGGTTTCTGATTACTTAACAAATCGATCCCAATGGGTAGTTTTTCAGGGGACATATTCCAATTTAAAATCTATTAATGCAGGTGTGCCTCAAGGATCCGTTCTTGGACCTTTATTATTCTTAATTTATGTTAATGATATAGCTAACAATTTACTCAGTTTGACACGTTTGTATGCTGACAACCGTTCATTATACTATTCAGCCTCATCAGTAAGTGATATTGAAGGTTTAATTAATCATGATCTTTTAATAATATCCCAGTGGGCTAAACAATGGCTAGTAAATTTCAACCCTAACAAAACCGAAGCTATGTTTTTTTCTTTAAGAGATAACAATTACTTACCTTATATAACATTTAATAACGTAGAAATTCAATTTGCAGAATCTCATAAACATCTAGGTGTAACTTTAAGTAAAGACGGAAAATGGACCGATCATATTGATAATATTTTAAAATCTGCTTCAAAAACTAAAGGTATAATGCGTCGCCTTAAATACTCACTCAGTCGTAAATCCCTCAATCAAATTTACATTTCGTATGTTCGACCAATTCTTGAATATTCCTCTCTAGTCTGGAACAACTGCACTGATCAAACATCGAATTCACTCGATAAATTACAAAATGAAGCTGCACGTATAGTCACTGGCTTAACCAGATCAGTATCTATTGAATATTTATATATAGAATGTGGATGGGAAACTCTTTCTTATCGCAGAACATTACAGCAATACTACTTTATGTATAAGGTTAGCAAAAATATGGTTCCATCTTACATAGTTGATTTGTTCCCACCAAATGTTAATGAAAGAACAACGTACAATCTAAGAAATAGCAGAGACATCACTATACCGTTTTCGAGAACTGAAATCATGAGAAAGTCATGTATACCTTCCTCAATTATATTATGGAACCACTTAGATAATAACTTTAAATCTGCCGCTTCTTTAACTGCGTTTAAACACTCCATGAGAAAACAAAATAATATTACAATACCTCAACACTTTTATTATGGAAATAGAAAATTTTCAGTTATATTAGCAAGATTAAGAAATAATTGCAGTTATTTAAATAATGACTTGTTCCGTAACCATATTAGAACTGATTCTTGTTGTCCACATTGTGGTCATATTGAAGATGCTGAGCATTATTTTTTCAAATGCACAACATACAGAACCCAAAGGTTAATATTATTCAACTCTACAAGATCATTTCACCCTCTAAGTACACATCACCTTCTATACGGAGATGAAAGACTATTTTATGTTAGCAATATTATTATAGTCAAAGCGGTACAATACTATATCAAAGAAACTAAACGCTTTGCATAATCTTATTTATGTTTTCCTGTCTTGTTTTTAACTGTACTATATTACTTCGATCTTTTGAATTATTTAACTATTTTGCCCATTTTATATAAATGTTAAGTTGCATAGCTTTGTTTTTATTTTTGTGCTTTTTTATTTACTAATCTGATTCTCACTGGGGTGCTACCGAAATGTGGACACAGGACGCATGCGTATGGACGACATAAAGAAGAAATGATATGTGTTTGTTTTAATTTGTATTACTTTCTTTCCTTTCCTACCTTTTTCTTTTCTCAAGTTATTGGTTAAGAAAAAATTGTTAAAACATGTCATTTTGATATCTAATGTAAACATTGTAATAAATGTAGGGGACGGGCCGAACCTAATGTTGAAAGAACTTGTGGCCCAACCCCATTTCATGTTGAAATAAAATATGTTTAATCTAAACTAACTGTATTAAAAGAAAAACTTTTAATAGGTGATAGGAGATATATCCAAATATTAGGCGTTATATGACGTATTAGCCTACAACGTATACTATTGGGTCGGACCCAATATTTGCATATTTGACTCAATGCTACTGCTATTTGCATAAGAAACTGTATTAAAAAAAATCTTTTAATAAGTGATAGGAGATATATCCAAATATCGTGGTGTTGTATGACGTATTAGCCTACAACCTATACTATAACGTCAGACCCAATATTTGCATTTTTTACTCAATGCTACTGCTATTTGCATAAGAAACTGTATTAAAAGAAAAACTTTTAATAGGTGATAGGAGATATATCCATATGTTAGGCGTTATATGACGTATTACCCTACAACCTATACTATTGGGTCGGACCAAATATTTTCATATTTGACTCAATGCTACTGCTATTTGCATAAGAAACTGTATTAAAAGAAACACTTTGAAACAACCATTTGATAAATAATAAGACAATTATCACTTATGTAATATTTTCAGCTAAATATAGATTTGCAGAAAACAATGTACATGTAAAAACTACAAATACATGTCATGATTATCATTATAACCTGTATTATTAATAATGTTTCTGATTATACAGTATGTATAAGTTTACAAAATAACCTCATGAATTTGTGATTATAATGTACTATACCCAAATTTTTTTTGTAACAGTTCCTCACCTTTTTAATGGAACATTCACACATAGTAGAACTTCGATGGCACGAACCCGACGGGACTGGACAAAATAGTTCGAGCTAAGAGTTGTTCGAGTCAGGTATTGGTCAACATCATGGGACCAGATCAGTGGTTCGAGATATATGTGGTATTTTAGCCATCTATTTCGAGCTAACGAGGTTATGCTGTATATGATATATAATTTCTTCTTGCATTTAATGTAGACAACTAGTGTTCCATGGTTGGCAATGGCTAAATCGCCATGCTTGTGGGCGTGCCTAACAGCACACGTGTGTAACAACTGGACCAATTACACACTACTCACAAACATACCCACATTCATGAAAGAGGTGTTGAAGTTTGATATTAAACAGGTAAGCAGATATAAGATGTTGCTACACTTTTTAAAACGGTTACACTTTCATTAAAAAAGTCGTAATTTTAATAACGAAAGTTTAAGATAAAGATATGTCAATTTTCAACAAACCGGCAAAATTAGATAACTCCCGGATCATCGACCAATCGTACAAGTTTATATTTACATTTAAGACATGTGATTGACCTGTTATATTTTCACCAGAAAAAAAACACAACAAAGTTATCCTACCTTTGAGACATGAACTAAACACTGTTGCTTTATGAACACTATACTTCTCGGCGACATCTTGCGACTTATAAGTGATACGATCAATTAAATGATTCTTTCCAAGCTATACCAATCTTAACTAGGGGACTAATCTTCAAAATAGTCTAGGGAAAAAACCTTCGAAACGTTGTTTCTTTAAAGGTGGTGTTTAGACACTCTATGTATACCAAAGTTCAAAATATGATAATGAATAGTTAGAAGTTAATTTAAAACAGTAATTTGTTTTTCGTTTTTCCTGCGATTTTTAATTGTGTAACTCTTCAATATTGCCGGGACCGGTAGCACAGTCCGTAACGCGTCTGCCTTTCAATCCAGGGGTCGTGAGTTAGAATCCCCACCCGGCCACAGTCTACGGGATGAGTGATATAATTCATTTCGGCTTATTGTCATTCGTCTCTTACCGCGGATTCATTTGAGAAGGTTATCAGTTACTTGTGGTTGGGTAAATAGATCGTCTGTTAGTCCTCGATGGCATAAACTGACTTCAAATCAAATCAATATTACATGTAAGTTAGGTTAGTGCTAATGTCAGTTTAGGGTAAGTTGAATATAGAAAGGCGAAACATGATTACCAAACTAGTGTCAGTCTATCATAATAGTGTTCACATTAATTTAGAATGGCGCACTATCGGCGGTACCGTACATATGTCAGTTCTGTTCAGCCATATTTGCGGGTCAACTCGCCGACGTAGTACGGTCAAAACAACTGATGTCAACAACTGCTACAAGAAAGGTTTTCCAAATAATAAGTGAGTATATGTTATGTATACTGAACGTAGCAGTTAACCCGCCTCTATGATAATCGTGTGAAAACGGATTTGACTACCCATTTCAATGATTATGAAAGTATTCCAATTACTGTCAAATGATATAATACGTACTTGATCATTGTTATCCTAAATGGTTCGTTCCTACTCTAGTCTTAATTTCAACGATATTGCTTTGGTACTTTCTGAGAAAATACATAAAATGTTAGGTAAAAATAAAACCGAAAATTCATGTTGCGGGTTAGCTTTTCCGTTCAGTATGTACGTTATACTTATTCAACAGCTACTGGAATATACAGAATGCCAGTTTGCTGTTAGGGATTAATATAGCATGTTTCATTTTGTAAAATATCTTATATCAGAATATTTTTACTTTACTATCGTGATTAAGCTGCTGCTGTCTTATCTTTAAGACAGACAAGTTTTTTAAATCAATCTACTTATAATTTAAAACATGATTTGAAGGAATAACTTTATCTAAACTGTCTCTTTAATGATGTGAAGCTTGGATAAAAGAGCGATGATGGGTGCACCGGTTAACCAAACCGATCATGCCACTGGTCATTCTAAGGGAGTAAGTACTGAATGTAGTCCTTATCATGATTTTAAGAAGTCGATGCAAGAACTTGAGTTTTAACTGTAAACTCCATTCATTTCTATTTACTTGAAAGAGACAGGCTGTCTACTCTCTATAGTCTACAAGACTTCTGATATTTTTTTTGAGGAAGAAAAACAATTATTTTAAATAATTGTTCAAAACAAAAAAGTAGTGATGACAATGGTAAAAAATAAACTTAAAACAGACCTTAACAAGACTTGAATATGTGTCAGAAATGACAACTTAACATATGAAATTTAAGGAGCATACGTCATATTCAAATTGTAAACAACTAATTTGAGTAAATCAAAATACAAATATACCAGCGTACCGATCGTAACCCATCATTATTCTTATTGGTGATTTGTTATTTAACCAAACTTACTTTAGTTTCTTTTTAATCTCATTAATTTACTAAAGTTTGGAGTGCATGGACTAAGTATGTAACCTCTGAGCAATAAAATCAACTGTCTCTTTTATCGTATGAAGCATTCCATCGTCGGATTCACCGGGTGTCACTTTCGGTACTTTCCATTGGCATGGATTACACGTGAGTATTCGGCGATGGGAGCTGTCCAGCGTGACTGGTATTGGTACTATGAACGTATTTGACAATATTTTGACCTATGTTGCAGGTTTTACAGGTGCGGGATGTTGTTTGATAGGCACTGGCTTCTGTTCCTGTGACACTAGAACGTTAGCCGTGGCTTTGTTATCCTTAGCCGTCATGTTTACAGGATTTGGACGCGCTGGTTACGTCGTCAACCATGTAGACTTTGCACCAAAGTTAGTAAAATTGTAAAATCGAGCAAAATGCGTGCTACCGATACATTGATTTTAGTCTGTGACTAGTATCCACTCGTTACACATCTACTTTGATACCAACCGAATGTTGTTGTAGTTGCTGTTTGGTTTGAATCAACACTAATTTATTGCAATACCTTACTTTACGAGTTGTTTTCGAAAAGTTCACGGACACATTTGTGTAAAAACCAAACAAACACAGTTATTAAAATGATATATGCATTGCCGGAATCGGACATCTTTTCTCATCAAATAGGCAACAAATTATCAAAATAAATATTTGAACAGTAGTCATATTTTTAAATACGGTTGATAAAAATGTGTTCTATGAATCAATGATAAAAAATACCTTATCCGAACCAAAAGTATATGTTCCGTTCAAAAATTTACAAATTTATTCAATTGTTTTGTAAAACAGTTATTATTTACTGAGAGGTTCTTTTCGTTTCTAGTTTGTGTTTATTCTATCAGGTAGCATTGTTCCGTAACTTGTTTTATAATAAATCTCTATTCGTCGCGTTTATTTTTCAGATATGCCGGTGTATTATTTGGTATCACAAACACATTTGCAACGGTTCCAGGCATGACAGCACCAATTTTAGCAGGTTATCTAACACCAAATGTGCGTATTATTTCTATAACAATCATTTAAAAACACTGTATATGTATAATTTACAATACTACGTTATAGCCCAAATATAGTGGCATATTGAGAATAATTATGCAGTTAGATCTATCCAAATATTATGTGCAATAAGTCCGCCATTTTAAAAAGAAGTGAAATATTTCGGTTTTACATGTACATGGAATCTTATATAAAGGAGTGTTAGTATGGTGTTTAGTGGCGTTTTCAACAAAATTGCAAGTATATTGGGACGATGCTAACAGTAACTGTTGTCTAAGCACTGCCGCACTTGAGCATCATTCCGCAGATACAAGGTACGATACCCCACCCAGTCACACATTATACTGTCGCACAGGAGTATCATGCCGCAGACACATGGTGTGATACCCCACCCAGTCACACATTATACTGTCGCACAGGAGTATCATGCCGCAGACACATGGTGTGATATCCCATCCAGTCACATTATACTGTCGCACAGGAGTATCATGCCGCAGACACATGGTGTGATATCCCATCCAGTCACATTATACTGTCACACTGGAGTATCATTCCACAGACCCATGGTATGATACCCCACTCAGTCACATTATGCTGTCACACTGGAGTATCATTCCGCAGACACAAGGTATGATACCCCATCCAGTCACATTATATTGTCGCACAGGAGTATCATTCCGCAGACACATGGTCTGATATCCTATCCAGTCACATTATACTGTCACATTTGAGTATCATTCCGCAGACCCATGGTATGATACCCCATACAGTCACATTAAACTGTCACACTGGAGTATCATGCCGCAGATACATATTAATATATCCCATCCCGTCATATTATAATGTCCAGACCTAGACCTGTCCTCTAATGTAAAGAGGCATCTAGTACCATTTTCAAGTCTTGGTATGACCGGCCGGGGATCGAACTCAAGAGCTTCAGCGTGCGATGCGGAACCTCTTTCTCTAGACCACCGCTGTAAATTTTAAAGTGAAACACTCACATCTTCTCCAATTGTTCAAGCACTGAAGGACCAGATAAAAGAACAAGTCCTAAGTCAAATACACACATGACAATGTTTAAAATTAATTGAAAATAAAATGTTGGCTTACACTTCAACGATAGTTATAAATGATTGGCCTAAATTTCAATATTACTTTGAATGCAGTCACAAACGCTGTATTGATGTTATTTTTTAATTGGTTGCCTCAATTAGCAGTAAGATCAGAAAATAATGTCTCACAGTTTTCGTAATGTTTTCTGTATTGCAGAATACTCCCGAAGAATGGAGGAACGTGTTTTACGTGTGTGCAGGATTCATGGCGCTAGGGATAGTTGTGTTTACCACGTTTGCATCGGGTGAACTACAGGTAATATCTCTGGAGATACTACAAAGTTTATCTTAGTTTGGGTTATTAAAACAAATTCACTTATTGAAATCGTTTTAAGTATTAAAAGTAAAATTAATATAGCGACATTTTGTAGATTTCCTGTATCTTGAATATATGGTACTGGTTCTGATGTATATTAACTATGTAGTAAACAGCGCCTTAGACCACCTGGCCATGCAAGACACTTAATGTTGCCAGGTTTTGTTTTACAAACATACATTTTTCTTATGTTTTACTTAAGGCATAATACCATCATTTGAAAAAGGAAGTGCTTCCGTGAGGTAGTCGTATAATGGCGGTTATAAATAATATTTGTTTCTTTTTCTTAAAAATTGCATTTTCCTTATTTAAATGCACTTTCTTTATTTAAATGGCATTATTGATGTATTTTGAACATTTTGATAGCATTGTCATGTTTGAATTGTGAATTTAGAAAAAAAATTGATGCTTGGAAATTGGGGTACGAATACATGATTTCGGAAATCTACTTTCACTTTGTCAACAGTGTACACACTGAGCAGAAAAAAAATCTCTTATATGACACATGACCCCTACTTTTCTTATCATATTTTGATAGTGCAGAGGTTGACAAACAGTAAAATGTAGGTTTCACTTCTTTCATTTGGGATTCTCAATGAATGACAAGCCTTCAAACTTTTATTATTTACTATAGAATAAAGAACAAAAATCAATGTCGGGTTAACACCTTAAACACTTAAAAAAATAAACGGAAATTCCATTACTTGTCATTTAATAAATAAAGCTGAAACCATATGCACTTGAACCAGTATAAAATCTGAAATCGTGATCACTGGGATGCTTTTCTTAGAATTCATTTTTTACTGTTTTTTATTGTTAAGTGTAATGGTGAAACAGGAATCGGGTATTGTAATATTGTGGCAATGCTTATGTTGTCATTTTGATATTGTTATTACAAACAACTACGACACCAAAAAAAAATAATAGAGAAATCGTTAGATAGAAAAAGTTTGAGACAGAATTAAGTAAAGAAAATATGACTCAAAGAAAAATATAATGCATGACAATATATGTATGTATTATATATAAATTATCTTCTCAAACAGCCTAAAATGTGATGACGCAAAATGTATATCGCCTCATCTTGTATTCAACTTAGTATCTTCACTTCAACAAGCCATTTTCCTATACCATATCCCAGACCTTTTTGTAACATGACACATTTTCCTCTCTCAAACAAAAAACAACACTACAGCTGACCAGTTATACTGTGCAGTCTACACACACAAAGTGTTCACTATGATTCGTACTTAAATATGACATTTTTTATATCAGGATTGGGCAAAAGACGATGACGTTGATGTTGACATAGACGAAAAAATAGACGAAAATAATATTCAGAAGAGCAGTTATCATGGAGACATACAACTAGTCAAACGGAGTGACTGGCAGTTTGAACAAACGATTGAGAGTGATAAGCAAGATAAAGATAAGAAAGTCTCTGGTGAAGTGAACGAAGGTTTTCAACAGGAAAATGACAACGAACGACTCTGATTTTAAGTTTATGCATAGTTTATAAAAATGGAATTGTCTTGTATTAATAAACTGCGTAAAAGGGAAATCCTATTGTGTTGTATATGAGACTTTTAATGTAATAGTTTGATCTCATGGAACTTCAGAGATATTGTCAAATGTGAAACTACTATAAATGTATAAACATATACAGAATAAAATCAGTTTAGCAACGAAAATACAAGTAACACTGCAAAGGGGACATTCAAACCCCTCTTGGTACCTAACTTAGTTTTAACTGATTTATTTTACTTCGATTGTGAAACAAGTTCTTACGACTTATGCAAATCACGCTTGAAATCTTCCTGGTTAGAACCAGTACTAAGCATATACGAAAAAAAGTGTCTTGCTCAAGGACACCACACATAGCCGTGGCGGAGGATCGAATCCACGACACTTTCCGTGTACTTACATTGGTACCTAACTAGCTATATAATTTACACGTCTCACTTTTTCGAGACAGTAACAAAAACGTCAAAGCATGTTTCAATTTTAAACACAACACAGAGAATTTCTGGAAAAACACTTTTTTCGAAAAAAATTTTTTTTTTATCTTTCGTTATTTTCATTGACAAAGTATCGCAGTTTGAAGACTATATCGGTCGGTAATTCACTGACATGCACACTTCTGATACCTTATACAAAGACATAGATGTATGTCTTGACGCATTCTTTGTTGTATATTTTGTTTTCTGGATAAACTTTCTGCAGTCATACACTAGTATAGCAATCTTACATCAACAAACACTTTTATTCTACAAACTTTATATAAATGTGCTAAATATGCAACAACAAAAAAAAAATATCAAAAACAAAAAATCGGAAATGGCATTAGTCAATATCAAAATACGTGAACTAAATTTAGTAATGTATTGATATAATTTGAAAAAATTCGTATGAAAAGGTAAGCTAATCTTATATATATGATATATATGAATAATATATTATATAGGCTACCAGGGCAGTAAAAAAGTGACTAATTATTATAGAAATTTGAAATGATATATATCGAATATTTCAAACTTTAAGTCAACACATACACAAACACATATAATTATATAGATTGCCTGTGAAATATTAGTGGATACTCACATATACTAGCTCGATTTTGAAGAAAACTCAGAGCTTCTATTAACCGCTCCCGAGTCCGCATCATGACTTCGAGTCTGCTTCATGGGTTCGAGTCTGCTTCATGGGTTCGAGTCTGCTTAATGGGTAGAGTCAGTAATTGTTGTTGTTTCTTGCAAAGGGTTGATCTGGGTATATAACCCACAACTTCTGGTGTGAGCGGCCAACACTCTATCACCCACACTATTGCCCCGCTTTGAAAATACATTCAGAATATATATATTCTGTTGTAAAATTGATCTGATGTTAAATGACAATATTGCAATAAAATTCAAATATTTATTCATGCTGTTTTAGTACATTAGCCTTACCTTTTATGAAATATTGATCAGAAGTGTATTCACAATGTAACATTTACTATAATTATAGATGTCACATATATAGTTTTATTTACTAAGGTTTATTTACTTTCATTTTTACTAGTATTGCATATTGTTTCTCTCTCTCTCAAAAAAAAGGTAGAAGCATATATTAGCAACAAGTAGTTAAAAGTATTGTGAACTACATAAAACAGAGGTAGCGTTTACAGTAACTAGTCTTGTAACAGAATCGCAGAGAGGTTAAAAATAGAATTGCAGACAATTCGGTGAAGACGGTATGTATGGCGACATATATTATGAACTGAATATTAGATCAAAATTGTATATAAATGGAATAAACCGTCAATTGTGATTGCTATATATTGTGTAGCTATGGTCACTATTAATAAAATATCAAAACAGTTTCCCTATCAGTTTGTATCTGTAAACACTTGATACATACCAGCAAGCCTGTTTCCAATCCTCAGTGGCTATCTGTAGAAACTTGATATATACATGAACATTTGTTTCCCATCCTCAGTTGCTATCTGTAGACGCTTGATACATACCAGCAAGCTTGTTTCCAATCCTCAGTGGCTATCTGTAGACACTTGATACATACCAGCAAGCTTGTTTCCAATCCTCAATGGCTATCTGTAGACACTTGATACATACCAGCAAGCTTGTTTCCAATCCTCAGTGGCTATCTGTAGACACTTGATACATACCAGCAAGCTTGATTCCAATCCTCAGTGGTTATCTGTAGACACTTGATACATACCAGCAAGCTTGTGTCCAATCCTCAGTGGCTATCTGTAGATACTTGATACATACCAACAAACTTGTGTCATATCCTAAGTGGCTATCTGCAGGTACTTGATACATACCAGTAAGCTTGTTTCCAATCCACAGTGGCTATCTGTATATTCTTGAAACATACCAGAAAACTTGTTTCCAATCCTCAGTGGTTATCTGTAGACACATGATACATACGAGCAAGCTTGTTTCCAATCCTCGGTGGCTATCTGTAGATACTTGATACATACCAGCAAGCTTGTTTCCAACCCTTTTGATTCATACCAGCAAGCTTGTTTCCAATCTTCAGTGGCTATCTGTATATTCTTGATACATACCAGAAAACTTGTTTCCGATCCTCAGTGGCTTTCTGTAGACACTTGATACATACCAGTAAACTTGCTTCTAATCCTCAGTGGCTATATGAAGACACTTGATACATACCAGCAAGCTTGTTTCTAATCCACTTGATTAATACCAGCAAGCTTGTTTCCCATCCTCAGTGGCTATCTGTAGAAACGTGATTCATACCAGCAAGCTTGTTTCCAATCCTCAACGGCTATCTGTAGACACGTGATACATACCAGTAAGCTTGTTTCCAATCCTCAGTGGCTATCTGTAGACACTTGATACATACCAGCAAGCTTGTTTCCAATCCTCAGTGGCTATCTGTAGACACTTGATACATACCAGCAAGCTTGTTCCCAATACTCAGTGGCTATCTGTAGATACTTGATACATACCAGCAAGCTTGTGTCCAGTCCTCAGTGGCTATCTGTAGATACTTGATACATACCAGCAAGCTTATTTCCAATCCTCAGTGGCTATCTGTAGACACTTGATACATACCAGCAAGCTTGTGTCCAATCCTCAGTGGCTATCTGTAGATATTTGATACATACCAGCAAGCTTGTGCCCAATCCTCAGTGGCTATCTCTAGATACTTGATACATACCAGTAAGCTTCTGTCCAAGCCTCAGTGGCTATCTGTAAATACTTGATACATTCAAGTAAGCTTGATTCCAATCCTCATTGGCTATCTGTAGACAATTGGTATCTCTGTAGACACTTGATACATTCCAGCAAGCTTGATTAAAATCCTCGGTGGCTATCTGTAGACACTTGATACATGCCAGCAAGCTTGATTCCAATCCTCAGTGGCAATCTCTAGATACTTGATACATACCAGCAAGCTTGTTTCCAATCCTCTTGATTCATACCAGCAAGCTTGTTTCCCATCCTCAGTAGCTATCTGTAGACACATGATACATACCAGAAAACTTGTTTCCCATCCTCAGTGGTTATCTGTAGACACTTGATACGTAGCAGCAAGCTTGTTTCCCATCCTCAGTGGCTATCTGTGGACACTTGATACATATTTGCAATCTTTTTTCCCATCCTCAGTGGCTATCTGTAGACACTTGATACATACCAGCAAACTTGTTTCCAATCCTCAGTGGCTACCTGTAGACTCTTGATACATACCAGAAAGCTTGTTTCAAATCCTCAGTGGCTACCTGTAGACACTTGAAACTGACCAGTAAGTTTTACCAATCCTCAGTCGCAACCTGTAGAAAATTGAACTTACCAGCAAGCTTGTTTCCAATCCATAGTGGCTCTCTGTAGACACTTGATACAAACATGAAAGCTTGTTTCCAATCATCAGTGGCTAACTGTAGACACTTGATACATTGCAGCAAACTTGTTTCCAGTCCTCAGTGGCTACCTGTAGACACTTGAAACTTACCAGCAAGCTTGTGTCCAATCCTCAGTCGCTATCTGTTGATACTTCATACATACCAGCAAGCTTGTTTCCAATCCTCAGTGGCTATCTGTAAGTACTTGATACATACCAGCAAGCTTGTTTCCCAATTCTCACTGGCTATCTGTAAGTACTTGATACATACCAGCAAGTTTGTTTCCCAATTCTCAATGGATATCTGTAAGTACTTGATACATACCAGCAAGCTTGTTTCCCAATTCTCACTGGCTATTTGTAGATACTTGATACATACCAGCAAGCTAGTGTCTAATCCTCAGTGGCTATCTGTAGACACTTGATACATACCAGCAAGCTTGTGTCCAATCCTCAGTGGCTATCTGTAGATACTTGATACATACCAACAAGTTTGTTTTCAACCCTCAGCGGCTATATGTAGATACTTGATACATACCGGCAAGTTTGTTTCCAATCATCAGTGGCTAACTGTAGATACTTGATACATACCAGCAAACTAGTTTCCAATCCTCAGTGGCTATCTGTAGACACGTGATACATACCAGCAAGCTTGTTTTTTAACCGTCAGTGGCTATCTGTAGATACTTGATACATAACAGCAAGTTTGCTTTCAACCCTCAGTGGCTATCTGTAGATATTGATACATACAGCAAGCTTATTTCCAATCTTCAGTGGCTAACTGTAGATACTTAATACATACCAGCAAACTTGTTTCCAATCTTCAGTGGCTATCTGTAAACACGTGATACATACCAGCAAACTTGTTTCCAATCCTCAGTGGCTATCTGTAGACACGTGTTACATACTAGAAAGCTTTTTTCCAATCCTCAGTTGCTATCTGCAGACACTTGATACATACCAGCAAGCTTGTTTCCAATCCTTAGTGGTTATCTGTAGACACTTGATACATACCAGCAAGCTTGTTTCCAATCCTCATTGGCTATCTGTAGATACTTGATACATACCAGCAAGCGTGTTTCCAATCTTCATTGGCTATCTGTAGATAATGGATACATATCAGCAAGTTTGTTTCCAATCTTCACTGGCTATCTGTAGATACTTGATACATACCAGCAAACTTGTTTCCAATCCTCATTGGCTATCTGTAGGCACTTGATACAAACCAGCAAGCTTGTTTCCAATCCTCAGTGGCAATCTTTAGACACTTGATACATACCAGCAAGCTTTTTTTTCCAATCCTTAGTGGCTATCTGTAGACACTTGATACATACCAGCCAGTTTGTTTCCAATCCTCAGTGGCTATCTGTAGACACTTGATACATATCAGCCAGCTTGTTTCCAATCCTCAGTGGCTATCTGTAGATACTTGATACATACCAGCGAGCTTGTTTCCAATCCTCAGTGACTATCTGTAGACACTTGATACATACCAGCAAGCTTGTTTCCAATCCTCAGTCGCTATCTGTAGACACTTGATACATACCAGCAAGCCTGTTTCCAATCCTCAGTGGCTATCTGCAGACACTTAATACATACCAGCAAGCTTGTGTCCAATCCTCATTCGCTATCTGTTGATACTTGATACATACCTGCAAGCTTGTTTCCAATCCTCAGTGGCGATCTGCAGACACTTGATACATACCAGCAAACTTTTTTCCAATCCTCAGTGGCTATCTTTACATACTTGGTAACATACTTACAAGCTTGTTTCCAATACTCAGTGGCTATCTGTAGACACTTGATACATAGCAGCAAGCTTGTTTCCAATCATCAGTGGCGATCTGCAGACACTTGATACATACCAGCAATCTTGTTTCCATTCCTCAGTCGCTATCTGTAGACACTTGATACATACCAGCAAGCTTTTTTCCAATCCTCAGTGGCTATCTGTTGATACTTGATACAGACTTTCAAGCTTGTGTCCATTCCTCAGTGGCCATCTTTAGATACTTGGTAACATACTAGCAAGCTTGTTTCCAATACTCAGTGGCTATCTGTAGACACTTGATACATACCAGCAAGATTGTTTCCAGTCCTCATTGGCTATCTGTAGATACTTGATACATACCACGAAACTTGTTTCCAATCCACAGTGGCTATCTGTAGATACTTGATACATACCAGCAAGCTTTTTTCCAATCCTCAGTGGCTATCTGTAGACACGTGATACATACCAGCAAGCTTGTTTCCAATCTTCAGTCGCTATCTGTAGATACTTCATACATACCAGCAAGCTTGTTTCCAATCCTCAGTGGCTATCTGTAGATACTTGATACATACCAGCAAGCTTGTGTCATATCCTAAGTGGCTGCCTGTTGACACGTGATACATACCAGCAAGCTTTTGTCCAATCCTCAGTGGCTATATGTAGATACTTGATACATACATGTACCAGCAAGCTTGTGTCATATCCTAAGTGGCTATCTGTAGGTACTTGATACATACCAGCTAACTTGTTTCCAATCCTCAGTGGCTATCTGTAGATACTTGATACATACAAGCAAGCTTGTGTCCAATCCTCAGTGGCTATCTGTAGACACTTGATACATACCAGCAAGCTTGTTTCCAATCCTCAGTGGCTATCTGTAGACACTTGATACATACCATCAAGCTGGTTTCCAATCCTCAGTGGCTATCTGTAGACACTTGATACATACCAGCAAGCTTGTTTCCAATCCTCAGTGGCTATCTGTAGACACTTGATACATACCAGCAAGCTTATTTCCAATCCTCAGTGACTATCTGTAGACAATTGATACATACCAGCGAGTTTGTGTCCAATCCTCAGTGGCTATCTGTAGATACTTGATACATACCAGCAAGCTTGTTTCCAATCCTCAGTGGCTATCTATAGATACTTGACGTCTATCTTTATTTGTTACACTTTAGTGTTTGGCACACAATATCTTTAGAGTCTTGACGTCTATCAGTGATTGTTACACTTCAGGCCTGTTTATTTGACAACTTTATATATTATCAATTAAAACATTTTACATAAATTATTGTAAATGCTTTCACCCAATTATCAATTTGACAACAATGATGTTTGCTCGAGATAACTTCTGAGTGTTACAACACCGAAGTATCATGCAGCTGAGACATAGAATAATACACATTCACATTACACTGATACTGGGTCAACTTGCTACAACACTGGAGTCTCACACCGCTGAGACATAGAACAATACACAGTCACATAACACTGATACTGGGTCAACCTAATACAACACTGAAGTATCATGCCGTTTACACATAGAATAATACACAGTCACACTACACTGATACTGGGTCAACCAGTTACAACACTGGAGTATCACGCCGCAACACTGGAGTATCATACCGCTGAGACATAGAATAATACCCAGTCACATTAATTATTCTGACACTGGGTCAACCTGTTACAACACGGGAGTGTCATGCCGCTGAGACATAGAATACTACCCAGTAACATTACACTGATACTGGGTCAACATGTTACAACACCGGAGTATAACGCTGTTGAGAAATAGAATAATACCCAGTCACATTAAAATGATACTTGGTCAAACTGTTTCAACACTGGAGTATCACGCCGCTGAGACATAGAATAAAACACAGTCGCATTACACTGATACTGGGTAAACCTGTTTAAACACTGGATTATCATGCCGCTGAGACATAGAATAAAACACAGTCGCATTACACTGATACTGGGTCAACCTGTTACAACACTGGAGTATCTCGCCGCTGAGACATAGAATGATACCCAGTCACATTATACTGACACTGGGTCAACCTGTTACAACACTGAAGTATCACGCCGCTGAGACATAGAATGATACCCAATCACATTATACTGACACTGTGTCAACCTGTTACAACACTGATGTATCACGCTGCTGAGACATAGAATGATACCCAATCACATTATACTGATACAGGGTCAGCCTGTTACAACACTGGAGTATCACGCCGCTGAGACATAGAATAAAACACAGTCGCATTACACTGATACTGGGTCAACCTGTTACAACACTGGAGTATCACGCCGCTGAGACATAGAATGATACCCATTCACATTATACTGACACTGGGTCAACCTGTTACAACACTGGTGTATCACGCCGCTGAGACATAGAATGATACCCATTCACATTAAACTGATACTGGGTCAACCTGTTACAACACTGGAGTATCACGCCGCTGAGACATAGAACAATACACAGTCACATTATACTGTCACTGTGTCAACCTGTTACAACACTGAAGTATCACGCTGCTGAGACATAGAATGATACCCAATCACATTATACTGACACTGGGTCAACCTGTTACAATTCTGGAGTATCACGCCGCTGAGACATAGAATGATACCCATTCACATTAAACTGATACTGGGTCAACCTGTTACAACACTGGAATCTCACGCCGCTGAGACATAGAACAATACACAGTCACATTATACTGTCACTGTGTCAACCTGTTACAACACTGAAGTATCATGCTGCTGAGACATAGAATGATACCCAATCACATTATACTGACACTGGGTCGACCTGTTACAATACTGGAGTATAACGCCGCTGAGACATAGAATGATACCCATTCACATTAAACTGATACTGGGTCAACCTGTTACAACACTGGAGTATCATGACGCTGAGACATAGAATAATACCCATTCACATTACACTGATACTGGGTCACCCTGTTACAACACTGAAGTATCATGCCGCTGAGACATAGAATAACACCCAGTCACATTACACTGATACAGGGTCAACCTGTTACAACACTGAAGTACCATGCCGCTGAGACATAGAATAATACCCAGTCACATTACACTGATACTGGGTCAACCTGTTACAACACTGGAGTATCACGCCGCTGAGACATAGAATGATACCCAATCACATTATACTGACACTGGGTCAACCTGTTACAACACTGGAGTATCACGCCGCTGAGACATAGAATAATACCCATTCACATTAAACTGATACTGGGTCAACCTGTTACAACACTGGAGTATCATGACGCTGAGACATAGAATAATACCCATTCACATTACACTGATACTGGGTCACCCTGTTACAACACTGAAGTATCATGCCGCTGAGACATAGAATAACACCCAGTCACATTACACTGATACAGGGTCAACCTGTTACAACACTGAAGTATCATGCCGCTGAGACATATAATAATACCCAGTCACATTACACTGATACTGGGTCAACCTGTTACAACACTAGAGTATCACACCGCTGAGACATAGAATAAAACCCAGTCACATTGCACTGATATTGGGTCAACATATTACAACACTGGAGTATCACGCCGCTGAGACATAGAATTATACCCGGTCACATTACACTGATACAGGGTCAACCTGTTACAACACTGAAGTATCATGCCGCTGAGACATAGAATTATACCAAGTCACATTACACTGATACTGGGTCAACCTGTTACAACACTGAAGTATCATGCCGCTGACACAAAGAATAAGACCGAGTCACATTAGACTGATACTGGGTCAACCTGTTACAACACTGGAGTATCACGCCGCTGAGACATAGAACAATACCCAGCAACATTACACTGATACTGGGTCAATCTGTTACAACACTGGATTATCACGCAGCTGAGGCATAGAATACTACCCAGTCACATTACACTGATACTGGGTCAACATGTTACAACACTGGAGTATCACGCCGTTGAGAAATAGAATAACACACAGTCACATTACACTGATACAGAGTCAACCTGTCACAATACTGGTGTATCACGCCGCTGAGACATAGAATGATACCCATTCACAATATACTGACACTGGGTCAACCTGTTACAACACTGGAGTATCACGCCGCTGAGACATAGAATAATACCCAGTCCCATTATACTGACACTGGGTCAACCTGTTACAACACTGGAGTATCACGCCGCTGAGACATAGAATAATACCCTGTCACATTATACTGACACTGTGTCAACCTGTTACAACACTGGAGTATCATGCCGCTGAGACATAGAATAATACCCTGTCACATTATACTGACACTGTGTCAACCTGTTACAACACTGAAGTTTCTCGCCGCTGAGACATAGAATAACATCCAGTCACATTACACTGATACTGGGTCAACCTGTTACAACACTGGAGTATCACGCCGCTGAGACATAGAATATTACCCAGTCACATTATACTGATACTGGGTCAACCTGTTACAACACTGGAGTATCACGCCGCTGAGACATAGAATAACACCCAGTCACATTACACTGATACTGGGTCAACCTGTTACACCACTGAAGTATCATGCCGCTGAGACATAGAATAACACCCAGTCACATTACACTGATACTAGATCAATCTGTTACAACACAGGAGTATCACGCCGCTGAGACATAGAATAATACCCAGTCACATTACACTGATACTGGGTCAACCTGTTACAACACTGGAATATCATGCCGCTGAGACATAGAATAATACCCAGTCACATTACACTGATACTGGGTCAACCTGTTACAACACTGAAGTATCATGCCGCTGAGACATAGAATAACACCCAGTCACATTACACTGATACTAGGTCAACCTGTTACAACACAGAAGTATCACGCCGCTGAGACATAGAATAATACCCAGTCACATTACACTGATACAGGGTCAACCTGTTACAACACTGGAGTGTCACGCCGCTGAGACATAGAATAATACCCTGTCACATTGTATTAACACTGTGTCAACCTGTTACAACACTGGAGTATCACGCCGCTGAGACATAGAATATTACCCAGTCACATTACACTGATACTGGGTCAACCTGTTACAACACTGGAGTATCACGCCGCTGAGACATAGAATAATACCCAGTCACATTACACTGATACTGGGTCAACCTGTTACAACACTGGAGTATCATGCCACTGAGACATAGAATAACACCCAGTCACATTACTCTGATACAGGGTCAACCTGTTACAACACTGGAGTATCACGCCGCTGAGACATAGAATAATACCCTGTCACATTGTATTAACACTGTGTCAACCTGTTCCAACACTGGAGTATCACGCCGCTGAGACATAGAATATTACCCAGTCACATTACACTGATACTGGGTCAACCTGTTACAACACTGGAGTATCACGCCGCAGAGACATAGAATAATACCCAGTCACATTACACTGATACTGGGTCAACCTGTTACAACACTGGAGTATCATGACGCTGAGACATAGAATAACACCCAGTCACATTACACTGATGTTGGGTCAACCTGTTACAACACTGGAGTGTCACGCCGCTGAGACATAGAATAATACCCAGTCACATTACAATGATACTGGGTCTACCTGTTACAACACTGGAGTATCACGCCACTGAGACATAGAATAACACTCAGTCACATTACTCTGATACAGGGTCAACCTGTTACAACACTGGAGTATCACGCCGCTGAGACATAGAATAATACCCTGTCACATTGTATTAACACTGTGTCAACCTGTTACAACACTGGAGTATCACGCCGCTGAGACATAGAATATTACCCAGTCACATTACACTGATACTGGGTCAACCTGTTACAACACTGGAGTATCATGACGCTGAGACATAGAATAACACCCAGTCACATTACACTGATATTGGGTCAACCTGTTACAACACTGGAGTGTCACGCCGCTGAGACATAGAATAATACCCAGTCACATTACAATGATACTGGGTCTACCTGTTACAACACTGGAGTATCACGCCACTGAGACATAGAATAATACCCAGTCACATTACACTGATACTGGGTCAACCTGTTACACCACTGAAGTATCATGCCGCTGAGACATAGAATAGCACCCAGTCACATTACACTGATAATGGGTCAACCTGTTACAACACAGGAGTGTCACGCCGCTGAGACATAGAATAATACCCAGTCACATTACAATGATACTGGGTCAACCTGTTACAACACTGGAGTATCACGCCGCTGAGACATAGAATACTACCCAGTCACATTACACTGACACTGTGTCAACATGTTACAACACTGGAGTTTCACGACGCTGAGACATAGAATAACATCCAGTCACATTACACTGATACTGGGTCAAACTGTTACAACACTGGAGTTTCACGACGCTGAGACATAGAATAATACCCAGTCACATTATACTGACACAGGGTCAAACTGTTACAACACTGGAGTATCACGACGCTGAGACATAGAATAATACCCTGTCAAATTATACTGATACTGGGTCAAACTGTTACAACACTGGAGTATCACGACGCTGAGACATAGAATAATACCCTGTCACATTATACTGATACTGGGTCAAACTGTTACAACACTGGAGTTTCACGACGCTGAGACATAGAATAATACCCAGTCACATTATACTGATACTGGGTCAAACTGTTACAACACTGGAGTTTCACGACGCTGAGACATAGAATAATACCCTGTCACATTATACTGACACTGGGTCATACTGTTACAACATTGGAGTATCACGCCACTGAGACATGGAATAAAACACAGTCACATTATACTGACACTGGGTCAACCTGTTACAACACTGAAATATCACGCCACTGAGACATAGAATAATACCCAGTCACATTATACTGACAATGAGTCAACCTGTTACAATACTGGTGTATCATGCCGCTGAGACATAGAATGATACCAAGTCACATTACACTAATACTGGGTCAACCTGTTACAACACTGGAGTATCACGCCACTGAGACATAGAATAATACCCAGTCACATTATACTGACAATGAGTCAACCTGTTACAATACTGGTGCATCACGCCGCTGAGACATAGAATAATACCCAGTCACATTACAATGATACTGGGTCAACCTGTTACAACACTGGAGTATCACGCCGCTGAGACATAGAATAATACCCAGTCACATTACAATGACACTGTGTCAACATGTTACAACACTGGAGTTTCACGACGCTGAGACATAGAATAATACCCTGTCACATTATACTGACACTGGGTCAAACTGTTACAACACTGGAGTATCATGCCGCTGAGACATGGAATAAAACACAGTCACATTATACTGACACTGGGTCAACCTGTTACAACACTGGAGTATCACGCCACTGAGACATAGAATAATACCCAGTCACATTATACTGACATTGAGTCAACCTGTTACAATACTGGAGTATCATGCCGCTGAGACATAGAATGATACCAAGTCGCATTACACTAATACTGGGTCAACCTGTTACAACACTGGAGTATCACGCCACTGAGACATAGAATAATACCCAGTCACATTATACTGACAATGAGTCAACCTGTTACAATACTGGTGCATCACGCCGCTGAGACATAGAATGATACCCAGTCACATTACACTGATACAGGGTCAACCGGTTACAACACTGGAGTATCATGCCGCTGAGAAATAGAATGATACCCAATCACATTACAATGGCACTGTGTCAACCTGTTACAACACTGGAGTATCATGCCGCTGAGTCATAGAATGATACCCATTCACATTACACTGATACAGGGTGACCCTGTTACAACACTGAAGTATCACGCCGTTGAGACATAGAATAACACCCAGTCACATTACACTGATACAGGGTCAACCTGTTACAACACTGGAGTATCATGCCGCTGAGACATAGAATAATACCCATTCATATTATACTGATACTCGGTCAACCTGTTACAAGACTGGATTGTCAGGCCGCTGAGACGTAGAATAATACATATTCACATTACACTGATACTGGGTCAACCTGTTACAACACTGGAGTATCACGCCTTTGAGACATAGAATAATACCCATTCATATTATACTGATACTGGGTCAACCTGTTACAAGACTGGATTATCACGCCGCTGAGACGTAGAATAATACATAGTCACATTATACTGACACTGGGTCAATCTGTTACAACACTGGAGTGTCATCCGCTGAGACATAGAATAATACCCAGTCACATTATACTGATACTGGGTCAACCTGTTACAACACTGGAGTGTCACGCCGCTGAGACATAGAATAATATACAGTCAAACTATACTGACACTGGGTCAACCTGTTACAACACTGGAGTGTCACGCCGTTGAGACATAAAATAATTCACAGTCACATTAATTATTCTGACACTGGGTCAACATGTTACAACACCGGTGTGTCACGGCGCTGATACATAGAACAATACACAGTTACATTATACTGACACTGGGTCAACCTGTTACAACACTGAAGTATCACGTCGCTGAGACATAGAATAATACCCAGTCACATTTTACTGACACTGGATCAATCTGTTACAACACCGGAGTATCACGCCGTTGAGACATAGAATAATACCCTGTCATATTAGGTAGGGAAACTGCAAACAATCTATTTTTAATTTTAGGCTGGCACCTTTTTCTGATCTACAGTACACTGGTACCCGATCTTTATGAGACAACGGAGAACCAGCTTGAACCATGCCATGTTTGTACAACATAAAATAACATATACTTTTCAGGAGAAAGAAATTGGAATGGACATCGTCCCAGTATGATGTAGTCATGGGAGTTCTGTCAAATAGTCATTTCATCGATAAATTTTTTAAGCATGATGGTGTATGGGTTTTTGTGTAGTAATACAGCTTGGACAGTAAACCATTAATTTTATATCAATTTAAATGGTCTACAACTAAACAATTAAGCTAACAAAAATAAAATCGGAAAACTATAGTTTAGTATGTTTACTTGAAATTTTAATAGTATTCCAGTTTAATAATGGTTGTCAACATGCCGGGGGTCCACAAGGGGGTTAACCTTATCTCTGTAATTTCATGACCAATTATCACAGACTGACCAGGTTAAAATTGCACTAAACTTGGTCAAGAAGCCTTACCAAATTGGATAGCTGGTTTTGGACAGAGCCAGAAATGAGTTTTTAAGCGGAAACGCTTATATTAGTTATTTATATATTAGAGATGCTGATTAGTTAATTTAGATTATAAACAATGTATTTACGTTTACGTTAAGTTAAGTTACTAATATGATATGACAAACAAAGACAACTCTGACTAGATACTGTTATAGGATATTTAAGAGTTAAAGTCCTTATCATTCATATTGTATATATTAAATTTTATTGGAATTAATTATTACAATAATACTTGAATGATGGCATACATATCACAAACAAACTGGAATAATTTATGTTAAAATATTGAGAAAGTAATAATGTGTAATACGACATCTTCAAACTATCAGTATAAATAAAAGCAATATAATTTGGAACAATGTTCTAAATGTTATAAGACTAAGAACTATTTTTTAAAAATTCTGATCCACAAATTACAAGTATGTTTAAATGCAGTCAATTTGTAACAGTTTACTTTGTATATTTCCCTAGAATTAATAAGTCTGATAGCAAAACCATTTTTATTTGGTTGGTACCGGGCCAGATTAGCTCAGTTGGTAGGGCGTCTAACTATCAATCCTGGGGTTGTGAGTTCGAATCCTCGTTTGGCTACAATCTCCATGATGACAGATATACGATATTGCATCCCATTATCATTTGTCTCTCATCGCTGATTCAAGCGGGAAAGTTATTTGTTACTGGCGGAGTTTCGGTGTGCTGGAGAACTGGTTAACATTCCAGGCTCCCAGGAAAAAGTAGTTAACTGTTCGTCTGTTAGCCCTGGATGGTATAAAAATGACGCTACATATTTAATCAATCAATTTAAATAGCTTTACGTTGCATTGTATAGATGCATAAGTAGCACTGGATGAAAATGAAATGTCTGCGGGCGTTTCATTCTCGCGACGATACAGACGAGTAAACATAATGAATCAACTATATAGGTCACTGACAGCTTATGATAGAAGGGTGATCAAAAAGTTACAAGCTGAAAAAAGTAGCACCTGGAAAATTAAATGTTAACATCAGCTTTAAAAGAGTTATATTGTAATCAATAACTATGCATAGTATATTACATAACATTTTCAATTCATAAATGACAAACAATTCTAAGAATTGAGATTTAGAAAAAAAGCTAATTAGCTTGTATAAATCTAGCTCCAGGAAATTACTGGTGATTTACAAGTGGCGGTATATAAAGCATGTACTTGTATGTTATTTGAAATATTTATTGTTATAACTTAAGAGTTCATTCGCTGGCGTAGTTATTCCCTTTGAACAAATACGCCGTGGTTGTATTGCATAAGTCTCGTACGAACTGTAAATGAAGAAATAGAAAAAGAAGAAAATTGAAAGTTGAAAATAATTGAACGAGAAGGCTAAAGAGATAGAAAAAATAAGATTAGAGGAAAGTGGTTATGCGTGAGTGTCCAGAGTGCCCCGGGGTAACTGAATAGGTTTAATGTGTTTGATTTTACTTGTACAATATGAACAGCGATTTGCAAAAAAAGAAAGTATAAAAATCATTAAGGTTCAGATCAAACAAAGCGTTTTGTACTAATTATATATTCAATCTCTCTCCGTAGAGGAAACAGGTAGGAACTTTGTCAATAATAGGGTTCAGTCTATTCTTTAATATACTTAATGTTGTTGAGTTCTGGGTTGCTAAAGGTAAACTAGTTCATGCTTTTACTGTTGAAGGAAGAAACGAATGTTCGAAGAGTTGTATATTACAAGAAATTGGTTGAATATTGTGAGAGTTTCGTAAATTGTAATCTATTCCAACCGATACCATATCGGATATAAGTGTTGTTAGGAATTATGTTTTAGACTTTAAGATTGTAATGTTTCCCATCCAGTGTCTTTATACAACATATTAATGGACATAGTTTAATCGCTCGTGTGACAACTCAAGCGGCGTCGATTTGTATTTTTTCTAGGTCTTATGCTTCAGATGCTGTACAATTATCCCATATTACATCTGCATATTCAAGTAAAGTGCGTATGAAAGTAAAGTAAATTGTTTTAAGTGATTGGCGATCAAGTTTAAACTTTAAATTTCTCATAATGTTTAATCGTTTTCAAGCCTGTTCCTTTATATGCTCTAAGTGGAATTTCCAGGTACCGTCAGCTGAGAGAATGACACAAAAATGCTTATGTGACTGAACTTCTTGGATTTTTTTATTATTTATGACAAGTTGAGAGTGGAAGGGTTTATTTCGTTTGTACAGAACAAGAAATGCTTTTGTTTTATTTGGATTGAAAGCTTCTAACCACTTTTCAGCCCAATTGTGATTTGTTTCAAGATCTGAATTAAGAACAAGGGAAGCGTTGCCAGGTGTATCTACAACTATCAGTAAACTGGTGTCGTCAGCAGTTTATGTCTTCAACAATATCATTTATATACACAAGAAAAAGAAAGGGGCCAAGTATTGAGCTTTTTGGCACACCAGCTTTTATGTACTCTCATCCAAACATGAAACCAAGAAAAACTACACGTTACCTTCGGCCATCTAAATAGTCAGAAAAACCAATTAAGTAACGTTCCAGATATACCAACTGACCGTTATTTAAATAAGAGTCCTTTGTGCCAGACTCTGTCAAAAGTCTTGTTTATATCTTAAAAAACGTATTTTTTCCCTTGGTCAAGGGCCTCACAGATCATATTATAAATATCTACTAACTGGTTAACAGACGAATCTTTAGGTACACACCCAGGTTGAAGGACACTAATGATTTTATTTCTTTGGAAGAAATTGAAAACATATTTAAGGACTTTCTTTTACATGACTTCCTCTTAAGTCGATAAAAGGGAGATGGAACGATAATTCGATGCTTCAGATGGATCATTTTTCTTAAATATAGAACAAACATTTGCTTCTTTCCATGCAGACGGAATTTTGCAGATGTCTTAGGAGTAATTGAATAGATAAGCTAGAGGCAGTGACAATTCATTCGATAGTTCTTTAAGTACTTTATTATTCACAGCGTCTGGACCCGTTGCTTTACCAACTTGCAGCGCTTGTAAGACGGATTTTACATCTAATGTTGTTTCTTTAATATTTTCAAGTTTGGGGATATCTAGATTGATGTTAAGTATAGGTAAATCTTTATTGTTTTCATTTACCACAGTTTGGTTTACAAAAAAATAGAAGCTTTCAGGGCCTTCTGTGAAATATTGACCATTATGCTTAAGCGGTGGGATAGACGATGACGAATCGCTCGGTTTAATAAACTTTTTTAAGGTTTTCCACCAATCTGAACTTTTCAATGAGTTTGATTTAAGTTTTTTTGTCATCATATCATAATATTCATGTTTAGCAATTCGAAATAGTTCAATAGTTTCGTTGCGAATTGCTTTATATTTATTCCAACTGTCAACACTTTATTTGTGATTTGTGCATTGTATAACGCTCTTTTCCCTTTACGGATTGATATTTTAATCGTGTTATTTATCTACGGTGCTTCTGATGGTCGTATTGTTACATATTTGTTAGGAATATTCTCTTCCGCAAGTTTTAAGATTGCATTTGTTACATTTCTAGTGTATGTATCAATATCTTGACGGAAAAGTGAATTCCAGTTTAAGTCGGAGGCTTTTTGTCGAAGAAGATTATAGTCACCCTTGTCATATAACCAAATTTTACGTTTAAATGTACTATGTGTTGGCTTTCAAGAATTAAAATACAAAATATGGGACAATGGCATCTATGAAGTTGTTCTAAGAATGGCTCTCCTACTCCAGATAGAATTACATTTTCCGGTTTAGTGACAAGATAGAGATCTATGATGGAGGATGAGTGCTCGGTGAAATGAGTTGGTTCTGATATAATCTGAGACAAATTGTATTGCAATATGATGTCATTAATTTTTGATGAGGAAATAGACTTAAGTGTATCAAGATTAAAATCCCCTATCACAATAATATTGTCAATCATAGTATATTTTGCAAGACCAATCGAATCTCCGACGGCAGAAAGAATAGCATTTGGCAAATTTGGTGGTCTGTAGAAAGCACCTATCAATTTTGGTTTGTTTTTAATATTAATTTCTATCCATATACAATCGATACCAGGAACTTCAAGGTCAGCTCTACGCTTAACTGGAATATTTTCATTAACATATATAAGGATGCTGCCGTGCAGATCTGATGGTCTGTCTTGTCTAAATGGGGAGGAATAATTACTAAACATGATATCGTTGGTTGAAATATTAGCTGTAAACCAAGTGTCTGTAAAGACTAATATATCAAATTGTAAAAGTTCTGCATACAGAATGTCTTTCTTGTGAATAAAACTTTGAACATTGTATTTGACAATTGATAATTTGCTTTTTACATTATTTAAGAAGTTTGAATCAATGTCAGGTGCTAACACTGGTCCTGGATTGACTTTGATGTCGCCTGATTTTATGAGTAACATTGCCATCCATTTACCTAGTTCAAATGAATTCAAACATTTTGAACCTTTTGCTTTAGAAGATACAGGACCAAACAAACGTTTTCGGATTCTATAAACTGTTATGTCAATAGACATGATGTTATTCGAGACTCGTAGTTAACAAACCCCAAGACGCAACCGGACACGTGCAGTAGAATAAAGATAGAGAAATAGTAGCAAGTAGAGAAGGAAGTAGATATAGATCTAAAGTAAGCATTAGTATGTATAAGCAACATAATATGGGTAATAAGGTGAAGAGTAATTTGGACAAAAAAACGATCAAATACTTCAATCAATTACGCTACCATGTACTTTTAAACTTTTGCTTAATTGGTCTTGAATCTTATATTCCAACCGTGTCATTAGTCTCTACGATAGCTAGAATAATAGGCACAACAGATAAAAAAAGAACTCTTTAAATTTCAGAAACATCTAGCATATAGTCATAAATATCATTAACAGTTGTGCCTTAATATGACAGTTCACAAAAAAGAAAACACATACAAAAAAACAAAAACAAACAAAAACAACAGCTAAAACCAACAACATATGTACAAACATATATCAACAGCATCACTTTTTAAAAACCAATAAGGTACTCAAATAATAATAAAACAATCAGGCTAGTTGTGTCAAAGCAATATTACCATATTAGTAGTACAACAGTAGTTATACGATAGTAACAGTACCATGATTATAGTACACAGTAGTAGTACCATGATAGTTATATCACTCTATTTGTATCAGAGTAATAGAACCACAGAGGTAATAATAGTAATACCTTAGTACATATAGTGATATTAATGGAATTGTTTCATAATAATAGTGTTATCATATTAAGCACCAATGTAGTAGTACCTAGCTGTATCAACGTGATAGTATCACAGCGCTAGTACCGCGAACAGTTAAAGCGAGCCACAGCAATAACACAATAGTAGTAGTATCACAATAATAACACTAGATATAGCACCAAAGTACCAGTGCCAGTTGTACTATAGTTGTAATACCGTAGCAGAAGTATATAAATTGCAATAGTATGATAACAATAGCACTACAATACCTGTATCACAATAACAGTACAATAGTTGGTACTTCGTGCCAGTTGTACAATAGTGCTAATATCATAGCAGTAGTATATCAATTGTATTAGTTTTATTACAATAGCACTATAATACTAGTATCTCAATATTACAATAGTTGTTACATATCACACCAGTTGTACAGTAGGAATACTACCATAGCATAAGTGTACCTTCTCAGAATAGTCACAGCAATATATCGGTATTACTAGCAACATGTATACGGTAAAATGTGTTATAATATTTATGTAATGACTTTCCAATGCAATTTTAACAATATTTATAATTAAAACTAAATTGACAAATGATAAATATATTCACCAATGAATCTTAAATGTATTGAGGTAAAAAGAATGAGTGATTTTTGCATACTCGAAACATTATGTAGTAGCCACAACTTGCATGCAAAGCATGCACTGTGTTGTTATTTAAATATTACAGGCATTTAGAGTATTATTAAGTCGGTCAGCTATACGTTACACATCATGAGACCCACGTTGAGGAATGCACTCCATAGACGAGTACGTCTACTTCAATTACTATTGACAGTGAGCTGTTTCAAGTGAAAATGTATGGCCATATTAGTAGGAAAGCTGTAAAACATCTAAAAATAATAAATAATGCACTCTCCATCTTTTGATGTAACGTGCACACTGTTAATATTGTTGTATAGCCGCACCAAACAAAAATGCATTTTTCTTTTTTATTTTGTGGGTTCTAAGACATACCCATGAGGAATTTTATAATTTATACACAAATTAAATACATGTATGCAGGTAGTAGATAAACAGAAATATGTCAAATATTCACTCTATGCTGATATGTCGTAGGTAGTAGATAAATAGAAATATGTCAAATATGCACTATATACAGATACTATATACTAATGTTATAGGTAGAAGCTAAAGAGAAATAAGTTGAAATAACACTTTATACTGATATATCAGTTCAGACAAAACGTTCAACCTGACCTCAACCGATATACCAGCATAGAGCGAAAATGCTTATGAACCAGAGGTAGTAGATAAAAAATAGACAATGATCATGAAGATTTTGTAAAGTGATACATGTAAGTGACTAATTTTTTTGTTGTTTTTCTGTTTTATCAGTGTTTATGTGAGTATTGTTTTACTAAGACCCAGTGTTTGGGGTTCTGTATTTCTCCAGATCGATCAGTGAATCGTTTCTGGAACTAGTTCCACCAAACGTAAGCACAAATACTTGCCGTCAAATATCCATGTTTGTTCAATGCACGAAGTTTTGTCATTTCGGACCATTCGACAATAATAGGCGATTTCTTTTCGCATCTTGGTTAAATCCTGATTTAAATAAATGTCTCACATAATCTTTTGCGACCTTTTAGGAACATGGTCCTTGACTTGTAATTCGTAAATTTAACAATAATGTCTCGTGGTCTACCTGGCTTTTTTTGTCCTATTCGATGCGATCTGTCTAAACCAACCTTTGTGATGTCAACATTTGCCCTTTTCGCTATCTCAAGCACGTTGCCCTCAATAGATTCAGTGTCCTTTTCATCTACATTACCAATTCGAACAAAAGTTCGACGACTATATTTCTCGAGATCGTCTTGCTTTAGTGTTGTTTCTGCTAGCACTTTCTTTGTTTCCGACAATTCGTTGGAAAGACGTTGTATCTCGTTGGTGGGTGGGCGGTTTTCTCGTTTACCTTTACTGCAACGAGTACATCGATATCAGCGTTGATCAGATCTTTAATTTTTTATGCAATTCTCAAAACATCATTCTCAGACAGCGCTGGTGCTGCAGGGGTTAGAATTGGAGATTGCTTACCAAACATTCCTGCAGGTGGATATAGAAAAATGGGTCAGTGGTGTGCCAGTATGCATCGGGGTCGTCATGTGCACAGGTGTTCCTGGAAGCATATTAGATACACTGGTTTGCTGTGGCAGGATACTTTGACTATGTAACTGGCTAAATCCAAGGTCCTGTTCAGCACTCATTTTGGTAACAAGTAGTATTGAATCCGACTCTGCGTCACTGAACGAAGATTCTGCGCCGCACCAATTGTCAATGTCACTACTTTTAATAGATTCAGTGTCCATAGCAGTATGTTTAGATTTTTCTCCAAGTTTGAACCAAGCTGTGTATTTATTTATTTTTTTTTTTTTTGGAGGGGTTTCTTTGATAATTTATCAGCTGGAGTAGTTTTTTTCAATTTAGGCAACTATAACACTTTGATCTTTTTTTTTTGCCATACCGAATGACCGTTGATAACATATTTGATAATTGTAATTGAAATTTCAGATACATTACAACCGTCCCATTCATTGCATATATACGCGCCAAACCCATCATTTAAAGCATTTATTCATCATAAAGTTGGATCAGCAATAAATATGTATATTCATGATAACCCACATATCAAATTTTGCCAAATATACTCCTTATAATCAATTGAAATCCATTAAATCACATTTTTACACTCCAATGAGTTGTTTTTTTTACGAACTGCAACCATTCGGAACACCTCTATAGTTATACTTGCAGTATGCATTAGGGTTCAAGTAGATAAAAAATGTTTTTTTTTATTTCATAAAGCATAGTACCACCATTAGGAAAGTGAAGTGCTTCCGTGGGGTAGTCGCATAATGGCGGTTATAAATAATCCTTGTTACTTCTTTTTTAAAAATGCATTTTCCTTATATTAATGCTCATTTTTAATTTTAATCGCTTTATTGATGTATTTTTAACATTTTGAAAAGATTGTCATGTTCAAATTGTGAGTTTAGAAACGAAAATTGATACTTGGAAATTGGACTATGAATACATGATTTCGGAAGTTTACTTTCACTTTGTCAACAATGTACACAATGAGCAGAAAAACAAATCTCTTACATGACACATGACCTCTACTTTTCTCATCATATTTTGGTAGTGCAAAGGTTGACTAAACAGTAAAATGTAAGTTTCACTTCTTTCGTTTGACAAGTCTTCAAACTTTTATTATTTACTGTAGAATAAAGAACAATCAATGGTGGGCTTACACCACAACACAATAAAATTTGATATATTGATCATAATAAATAGGTTATATAAACAATAAACAATATTATATCCTAAAGTATAATTAAAACACAAATACGGATAGTTTCAGTTATATCTCGACGGTAACTGCTTGATACAGTGTTCCGAGCGCTGCCACACTGTAGTATCATGTCGCAGACACATGCTATGATACCCCACCCGGTCACATTATACTGACACCGGGCCGATCAGACCTAGAACTCTCCTCTGAATACTGAGCGCCAAGCTAGGAAGCGTCTAGTAACATTCATCACGTCTTTGGTATGACCCGACCTAGGATCGAAACCACGACCTTCCGCATGCGAAGCGGAAGCTCTCTCTAGATTGTTTTCATCACTAGATGCAATCAATATATAGATAGATAATTATGATGAAAAAGTGTAAACTACATAATAAAATAAATCTGAAATTTTTGGTGGAGTGCATCGCCCAGTGGTAGAGCATCGAACTTATTGTTAGTGTATGCGTTCTTAGGTGGTAAAGGCGAGAGGAAGTGTCAGAAATGGTGGATTTTCGATAGTAAACATCACGTCGAGTCGAGGCACAGAACAAAGACTCTATTTGATATTCACAATGATTCTTAATGCATACTCCCAAGTTGTGACTAAATAAAATGGCTTCCATTGGTAGCTAATTTCTATCATGCAGACGTCTCCACAACATACGCACTTCGGAAAAAATTGAGACTGATTACATTTGCCCCAATCCATATTCACAAACTAATGAGTTTAAAAGTATTAGTTTCTTTCTGTGCCTTGACATGATGTTTGTCATCGAAGATCCGCTATTTTGACGCGTCCATTCATTTTTACCGCTTTAGAAAGAATATACACAAATACGTTATCCCCCCCCCCCCCCCCCCCCCCCCAACACACACACACACACACACACTTGCTATTCCCCCACATACCACCCACACCCCTCTTTTCAGACGTCTGCTATTTAAACGTGTTTTATTAACAAAAGTTATGTTACGATGTTTGTCTGTTAGTTTACAAAGTTTATCAACGTTTGGGCTATTTTAGAAAAACAATTCACTAATTGAAACCGCTTTAAATATCAAAAGTAAAATTGCTATAGCGACAATTTGTATATTTTATGTATCTTAAATATATGGTTATGTTTACTATGTAAATAAAGCACTTTGTTCACCGTGTTATTAGCGTTCGTGTCCATTGTGTTGAAAACGGTAACTTTATCATTGAACTACATAGTATTAATACACGCAGTTTAATGCCGCCTGTCTGTCTGATCTATTTGTCATCTTGAATATTCAGGTGTAGGCAAATACAGGTACAATAAAGTCGATTAACTAAAAAGCAAATCTTAAACCACGTGTTTATTAATGTTTATTCGTGACATTTTGATTTCAGGTTTTGATTTCAATGTTTTGACAAATTAAATGAAGAAACTTGAAAACAAATTAAGTTAATTTACTAATATTAGTTAATCGCGTGAAAGAAAGCAGAATTTAACAAACATATTTTTCAAATCATATTGGCGTTTAAAGAGAGAATATATGGAAAACACGCTATCAATGAAATAATTATTAATAGATAAAAAGCTTTTCATTATTTTTAATCATAGAAAAATAATCCAAATCCACCAAAACATGACATAATCGACATATAACTCGTGTTGGTAAACTTGAAACGAAATCCCCATTCTAAAAATAAACATCATTTAAATACTGTATGACGACCTTCACATCGTCACTAGAACTCTTTAAAAGATAAGATCAGTTTTACTACGTGTAAACTTGTATAACGGATCATATTGAAATCAAAACGATATCCCATGGCATATCCAATACGTCACAAAATAATTTTTAGCGGAAAAGCTATTTTAAGTCTTATCTAGATGCGTAGCCCAAGTTAGGAAATCCCTTTTCATAATATCCTTTTGACATGTTGAAATAAACATCCCTTTGGTAATACGAGGTCAGTGAGTATATATAGGCATGGTATATTGGAAAGAAATATTTTAGCCAATTTTAAAATTTTAAAAAATCTTGATAAAATCTCTTAAACATTCTTTAAATAGAACAGTACAACGCAACACAAATCAATGCTCGGCATTTTCCGTATAACATGGCTCTCGTACGTAAAATGCCGAGCTATTTTCTGACTTGTCCGAATATATGAATGGCGTCGATTTGTCCTTATAGAGGTGACCCCTTAAAAGCAAATGGTAAATTACATATCATTTTCCTGAGTTATGTGCTAGAAATAATCTTACATTCGGAAGAATCTCATATAAGTATATACAATGATTATTATACTTTTCACCAACTCCTTTAATAAATTCTATAATAAACGAACACTCTTTCAAGACCCTCTAATTACGTCTTATGACGAAAATGGCATTGCTTATAATTTACGTGTACACATTTTTGTTGAGCAAATGAATATCAAAGAAAGAGACGCGATCAATGTACACAATAAAAAATATGCGACGGTGGCTTTAAGCTTTATGACAGCTACAAATCTCAATCGTTTTTGACCACCCCTCTTTAGCATTCATATTTACTGTATGGCAGAAGTAAAATGGGATTTACTTTTACAATTTGAATATTTTATTTGGTTCGTTGAATTCGCTCTTTTATATCTTTAAAAATATCAATTTTATGCAGATGTGTGTTTAATGAGATATATTTATGTCGATTTGTTGGGATTTTTGTTTATGTGATAAACGGCGCAGTAACCTTTAATCGGCTTGGAAAAACATCTGTTCAAAGGTAAGTTATGTTTTCAACAATATTATTTATTCAGTTGTTGTTGTTGTATGATGTTTAGCGTCGCTTTCAACACTTTTTCAGTCATATCGCGACGGTGTCTACTTGAGACAGTATTCTGAGCGCTGTCACACTGGAGTATCATGACGCAGACACATGGTATGATACCCCACCAAGTCACATTATACTGACACCGGGCCGACCAGACCTAGAACTCTCCTCTAAATGCTGAGCGTCAAGTGAGGAAGCTTCTAGTACCATTTTAAAGTCTTTGGTATGACCCGGCTGGGGATCGAACCCACGACCTTCCGCATGCGAGGCGGACGCTCTACCACTAGACCACGCCGCGGTCTTATTTATTTAGTATCATGCATTTGTGACATAACTAACGGAAAGCGTGTATGCATGCGTATGCAGTCAAACCTTTTTAAGCGGTCATCTCTATTAAGTAGCCACTTGTCTTAAGCAGTCATATGTGCTATGTGTTCATCGTAATGCTTTCAGGGCAAATTAATCTGTATTAAGCAACAACCACTCTTTAAATGTCATTTTTGCTCCTTCCTATGACTGGCTACTGCTTAGGACAGGCTTGACTGGGTGTTTGTTTTTTAATTGCCTTATGTTTACCCCATCCCACACCCCACCCTCATTTTCAACATGTTACAAGGTACTAGTATACTAATAATTAAAACACAATATCTCATCACTAGCATTTGAGCAACGCGTATTTTTGTTACCAAAATTTTCGATTTCTGTTGTTTGCTGTTGTTTTTTTTTTTCGTTTTAAAACTTTGATTCCATAACTCACATGTTCTGCAAAAAAAATCGGAGAAAAAAAGAGTGACATTTGTGATATTTGTGACATTTGTGGCATTTGTGATATTGGCGATAGTTGTTATATTTGTATTTTTGTGATATTTATGATTTTTGTGATATTTATGATTTTTGTGATATTTGTGATATTTGTGATATTTATAATATTTGCGATATTTGTGATAATTGTGATATTTGGGATTTGTGATATTTGTGATTGTTGTGTTTTATTTGTGATATTTCTGACATTTGTGATATTTGTGAAATATGTGATTTATGTGATTGTTGTGATTTTTATGATATTTGTAATGTTTGTGATTTTTGTGACATTGGAGGTATTTGTGATATGTGTGTTATTTGTGATATTCGCGAATATGAAGAGTCACTGGCGACTGATGTCACTTGTGAATTCCCAATCAATGTCACTTCTTCTATCAAAACCAAATGCTTTATATAGCACCCTTATATACCAGAAGAAATGTGTACGCTTTATTTATATAGCGAAAATGTTTAAATACTGACAATTCATATATTAAAGCGATATATTTCATGCGTGTAAAACGTACACCGGATATTGTTCTAAAATGTATGAACATTTAAAAAATTGGGAATAAATCTAATCAAAAATATAGGTTCAAACTAAATTATCTACCTAATACAAAGGCAAATTACAGGATTTGTGCAACTAATAAGTAACTATCGTGTAAATGTTCTGAAACAAGTTTAACGAACAGTTATATGACAGTATACATGTTATATGACAGTGAACATGTTATATGACAGTATACCTGTTAAATGACAGTATATAAGTTACATGTATATGACAGTATATAGGTTATATAACAGTATACCTGTTATATAACAGTATACAGGTTATATGACAGTCTACAGGTTATATGACAGTTACAAGTTATATGACAGTCTACAGGTTATATGACAGCATACCTGTTATAAGACAGTATATAGGTGACATGTATATGGCAGTATATAGGTTATATAACAGTTTACCTGTTATATGACAGTCTACAGGTTATATGACAGTCTACAGGTAATATGACAGCATACCTGTTATATGACAGTATATAGGTTACATGTATTTAGCAGTATATAGGTTATAAGACCGCATACCTGTTATATGACAGTATACAGGTTATATGACAGTATACAGGTTATATGACAGCATAAAGGTTAAATGACATTTTACAGGTAATATGTAGTTTAATCATTTAATGATTTTTTTTTCATGATCGTATATACATATTATATAAGAATATACATTGTATGACAGTATACAGGTTATAAGACAATGCATTGTTAAATGGCAGTTTACAGGTTATATGACATTATACAGGTAATATGACAGTCTATTTGCTATATGACAGTATACATGTTATATTACAGTCTACAGGTTATATGACAGTATACATGTTATATTACAGTCTACAGGTTATACGACAGTATACATGTTATATGACAGTATACATGTTATATGACTGTAAACATGTTATATGACAGTATATATGTTATATGACAGTATACATGTTATATGACAGTATACATGTTATATAACATTATTCAGGTTATATTGCAGTATAAGGTTTATATGACATAACTGTTGTCATTGTCTATTTTTCTTGATGTAAATGTGTAAATATCGATGTGGTTCGTTGGATTTAAGTGCAAAGTTGTGAATATAAAATGTTTAATGCCTTTATGAAAAAATGAAGATTGCGAGCATATGTAACAGATAACCATCATTAAAGATGCACAACTTTTCGTTTAGTGTTTGTATATCAGGCCACCGTTTGCTGAAATGAATTATCTCACTTCATGACATTACAGTTTGTTGTTAATGTATAGCATTAGCATATGACTGATATGCATTTAAACGATAGTGGTGTGTGGAAAAGTGTTGTCTGATTTTTTTTATAAAATATTGATAAATATTTTTTTTTATTTTAAACAAATACTACTGAACAGTATTTTACTAAAACAAGGTAAATATTTATTCAGCTTCACTGGTTAAAAGGGAATATATATGAACATGATTTATACGCACAGTAACTGCTAAATGCAGAAATACTGTGGAAAATACAGGCCGCTAAGAAAGAGAGAGAAAGGGAGAGAGAAATAGAGAGAGAGAGAGAGAGAGAGAGAGAGAGAGAGAGAGAGAGAAATATAAAGAGAGAAGAGAGAGAGACACACTCACAAAGAGAGAAACACACACACACACACACACACACACACACACACATAATCACATACACACAAACAAAGATACATATATATATATATAGATATATATATATATATATATATATATATATATAGAGAGAGAGAGAGAGAGAGAGAGAGAGAGAGAGAGAGAGAGAGAGAGAGAAAGAGAGTGAGAAAAAAAGAGAGAGACACAAACATACACAGACAAAGAAAGAGAGACAGCCATAAAGAGAGAGAGAGAGAGAGAGAGAGAGAGAGAGAGAGAGAGAGAGAGAGAGAGAGAGACATACACACACACTGAAACTTAGATAGCCATTGATGTTTGTACTGTATATTTAAAAATCAAATAGGTACAAACATTTTGTGCTTGAATTTATATATATTCGTTTTGCGTCATTTGTAAACATATCTTTTGCATTTTTTGAACACATATCGCCAGGTTTATGTTGTAGTATGTTTTAGAGCTTATTACCATACATTATTATGATTCAGTACTCAGGCAAGTATACAATGATACGTTAATGAATATCAACACACACGTTAAAGCATCCGTTTCTTTAGTTTATTCAATAACAGCATTGGACGGCCAAACATTGCATTATAATGGGCATATCATCAACTTAAGTAGTTTTGGGTTATAAAGAGCAAGTGTATATATAACAGAGTGTTTTCTCAATTCTGGGACCGCGCTGGGCTCGAACCATCGACCTCATCGGCGAGAGGATGGCAGCGCATTAGATTATTTGGCCACGAAAAATATAAAGTAACAGTTCATGCTCGATGATTAAACTACAAGTAAGAAAACCGGTGGACGAGGTGACTGTTTACTTACAGCAACAATCTAATATAACATATCACCCGCACCACCGACAGTGGTTTGTTTTAAGGTCCATAATTAATAAAAAAATAAACAAACTAGTTTGATTTAAAAAAAAAATACCTACAAGATGCAAATGTTAAAATAAAATACCCGAGTATGGTTGCATAGTTCTGCCAGCCTGATAGTCAGATAGTCGACATCAGGAACGTATGATGTCGACATCTCCCTCGTTATGTTGACATAATCTTCTGGAACATACTGGACTATTTTAGACATTTCCCAAGAGTTATCCGATAATTGCCCCTGCGCATTTCGATGATATTGGAGATGACTCCAATTACTTCCCTTAGACCGTGATAAAACAAACAGGTATCGTTCCGCTCTGAAACTAAGATCAAGTAGGCGTGACGTGTTATATGCCCTCGGGATATATCTATTCGTTTTGATAAGCAAGTTTTGGTGATTTTGATGTGTAGTATAAGAAAGAAATTGATGTATTTTACTTAGCAACGCTAAAATCATTTGATTAAACCTTAATGTGCAAAATTATAACATAGATTAATAATTTTAACTACAAATTTCAATATACTTTGATAAAGTTTATTTTATTATCAGTCAACAGATAAAGATTGACTATTTTGTGTTACTGTTATTGATCAGTTTAGTTTAAATTTATTTATTTTACTTCGATTGTGAAACAAGTTTTTTCAACTTAGGCAAATCACGCTGAAGTCTTCCTAATTAGAACCAGTACTAAGCATATGCGGAAAAGTGTCTTGCTAAAGGAAACCACACATAGCCTTGGCGGAGGATCGAACCCACGACCCTCCGATCATGGGTTCGGTGCTCTACATGTTGACCTCGCGCTCCACACGAATTTATTACGGTTTTTAGATTATATAAACTTATATTTGAAGAGACAGAATGGCAATAAAACATAATGTCGTAAATCAATCATCACAGAGACTGGTGCCGTCGGGGATTCGAATTCACGACCCGAGGGTCGATAGTCGGACGCATTATTGTCTGAGTTAACGGGACAAGTGCTATGATATTCAAATGCTATTTTAAACTTCCTGTTGATATTTTTTAAAATATAATTATTATAGTTGTTTGAAACAGACATCTTTATATTAACGCATGCGTTTTTAATAAAGCCTAAAACGGTAATAGACAAAATCCATTTTTAACAACTTCTTTAAAGTACCTCGGGTTATAATACCATAAGATAATATTGTTACAACAGATTTATATTTTTCGCATACCACTTTGATATACAGTAGAACTTCGTTGGCTCGAACACGGATGGCTTGAACACCACGCATGGCTCGTACCACTTATCTGGTCCCGGCCGAAATACTATTTAAATTCTATTATTCTACCTCCGATGACTAGAAAACTGAGTCGAACTAGAAATTAGGTCCAGCCAACATATTTAACTGTATTTTGACACTCTTCGTTCGAACTATTTTGTTCAGTCCCGTCGGGTTCGATCCATCGAAGTTCTACTGTATTCATCTTTATATACTTGGAATAAGTTCTATCATTCCGATTTCATTCAACCATTTACAAGAGTTATGAACTTTTTTTCAACACAGGAACAAAAATAGTCGTAACATATGCTATTGTAATGTAACTTTACATAATAAGTATATATATTTTTCAGAAATAGTTTAAAGGGAAAATTGCAGCGTATTTTTAATAAGCTAATAAATGTGAATAGCTGATGTATTACGCAGCAGTTTTACAAATCTCTTTGCTTTGATTTGTAATATCGCTATTATCTAAAGTTTTATCTTCCTTCAAGTGTTTTATGTTTAACAAAGTAAACACTAAAACATACACAAAATATTTCTGACAAATCATGTCATGTTAATACTCTATTGAAACACGCGATATGTTTTAAAATAGAAATTTAACAATACAACGTGCAAAGTCACTCATATCAATATCAAAACTTCCCTAACTGCAGTAAAGTTCAAGATTTGTTGTTGACGGTTAATGCAAACTGTCACGTTATTATAATTAAATATAATTTTAAAGAAGAGAGACTGGGTCGCGTATTCACAGTTTGTTTTAAGCGAAAATGTGGATTACTTATTAAAGAGCACCCGGTATGCTAATTACTATCTAACAGGTAGCTGGCACTCATTACTCTAATTGCAAACTGATAACATACCTTTGCCGTATGTATATATATACGCATGAAAATGACCATAAATCATATCACAATCCACTGAAACAATGGAGTTTATCAAGAGCAACAAAGGTTCCAGCAAGTTGTGCTACGAAGGCCATACGTATACTAATCTGGATCCAATATGTTTGCAAAATTTACGTATTAACCCTTTCGCTGCCAGACACAAGCTTTACAAACTGCAGTCGGCGATCAGTGGAAGAGTAAGGTAATAATTGTTATTCGTGCTTGTGCATTAGGTATGTCGTCAAAAGAGACGTTGTGTCTGATAGGAGGTTTCCCTGTTAGTCTTTATTTAACCTCTTTCTTAATTTTGTCTGACTATTTTCACATAAGTAAATTGAAGCTGTTTTCAACAAAAATAAAGGCTTCAATGGGGAAAAAATTACCGATAATAATTATTATTATAACTTGTGCATTAGGTGTGTCGTCTGTGACGCTGTGTCTGATACGCTATTTTGGCAAACAGTTTATTTTATTTTATACGGATTGAGGGGGGCTTTTGTCCGCTCTGTACACGAGGTAAGGGGGCTTATGTCCGCCCTATATTTTTTGGGATCGAGGGGGCTTTTGTCCGCCCTGCTTAAATGGTCGAGGGGGCTTATGTCCGCCCCTTGAGATTAGCCGAGGGGGCTTATGTCCGCCTTGCAAAAACATCGAGGGGGCTTATATCCGCCCTACCTGTTGGAGGGGGCTTATGTCCGGGGGGGGGGGGGGGGCTTTGTCCGTATACCAAGTTCAAGGTTAATGTGACATACACAGAAACGCTTTGCAAAACAATACGATGTGTCTGGGGGGTGTTTTGTCCGTCACCCTTGAAATTTAATTACTCAATTACATTCTAGCAGATTATAGTATAACCCCCATTAAAATTACAAGTTTTGCCTCCGGGGCAGGGGTAAGGGGTAATTAATTTTATAAATGACACTGGCTTATCGCATTGTTTGCTCTGTTGTTTTTTTGTACAAGGATTATTAGATTTGAATATTATTTCACTGATCTTAGGAAAACGTTAAATTTAAAAATTCTGTAATATTCATAAACATTTGATAATGGATTATCTTAACTAACTTGTTTTAAAAGTTAATTACACGATATCTATGCGATGACTAAAAAACGAAAATTAACATGCACTAAATGAAACATGTTCGAAGTTAAAATATATATTTCGGATTATCAAACTTTAGGAAGTATTCTCAGTACCATTATATTTCTTTAAAAAATTATATTTTCGTGCCGCAAAACACCATTCATTTCATAGGTATTATCTTTCTTTTCGTCTCATCTACTTATCATATAACAAAACATAAATTATACTTGAACGTTTAAACTTGTACATAGCCATTCTAAAAGAATTATAAGAGATATTTTAAAACATAAATTATGAATATCAATACAAAGAACATTTTTTGACATGATAAAGCTCCATGTAAAATAATGCTAATCTTTATACTAAAATCTGCAATAAACTAAGTTTTTAATTAAAAAGATGAAGAAGAAAAAGAGCACTATTGCACATATTTAAAAATATCTTTAAAAAAAACGATTATCGTTTTTTATCAGATCATTTGAGAACTGATTAGCAATATGTTCATATATGTGGAGATTGTTTTTTAATTGAGTAATTCAAAACAATGATATGCTAATTATGCTGTATTAGCATTATTATCAACCAATTACATTATTAAATCTCTTTATTCAATTAACATGCCTCGAGTAATGTATTTTTGTTATCTAATCACTGGTTTTGATATTTAAGAATCAAGTGATATAAATAAATTGAATATTCCAATAATACATACTCTTTTATCAATTTTCTTTCTATGTCCACTGAATTATTTCATAACAAAGACATTAATACATAAAATTGTGCGAAAAAAATAAACCATTAAATAATGTTTAAGAATACAAAAGAAATGTACTTGAATTTGAAGCTTTTTGAAGGTTTTTTAGTTAAAATATGAAATTAAAAAAAAATCTATGCTTTAGACTACAAATAAAATAATTAATAAACACACACCCTTTAAACTTTACATAACTTGCAATATCAACATGTGTTTATAAGTATTTCGAGGCTGAAAAACATCTGCATTGCATATAGCCGGCTGATATAGCGACATACATGCTGTATTTAATTGGGTACAATAATACGCTGTACATTAGGCACACAGAAAATAAATCCGAATTACATTTTATCTCATTTTCAAATCAAAATGGAAGCAAGATGCAATTATCATATTTTTTATATCTATATATCATCGTAAAGAGAATTTTATTTGCAATAAACGTATACGTTGTAATAGGTTGGCAAATAATCACAACTAAGGTTTATAAGACCTTAAAAATGACCGGAAACGTGTTTTGAGTATTTTTTATATAGAACATATAAGGACCATATATGCTGTTATAAAACTAAAAAAGGAAGCAAGAAAACGTTAACATGTTTTAATTTTTATTTTATCATAATAAAGGTTATATTTTTAACTAAATGACCAGACGTTGTAATTGGTTGGTAATTTAATATCGATACAGTTATAACGATATAATTAAATTTCTCCTATATGTTTCTATGTAAACCAAATATCACGGTTTAGCCAGGTAAGTGATAAAAACGGTGGATATCAAGGGGGGTAACTTCTCTCGATAATCCAGTGAAATGTCTGAAATAGTCCCACATGATAAATCACTTATTATCCCCCGACACCGCTCAAAGAGGGTGGATATAGAAATGGGCTGCGTCCGTCCGTCCGTCCGCCCGTGCTTCCGTGCGTCCTAGTGTCCGTACGTCCGTGCGCCCCATGCAGTCCACAACATATCTCCTTCAGTTGTGATTGGAATTTAAAATAACTTGGCACAAATGTTCACTAGGACAAGACGATGTGTCATGCGAATGACTTGGGTCTGTTCGTCAAAGGTCAAGGTCACAGCTCCGTCCGTCTGTCCGCTGCTGTCAGGACCTTATCTACTTTAGTTGTTACTGGACATTTAAATAACTTGCCACAAATGTTTACTGGTGACTAGGACAAGATGATGTGTCATGGGAATGACTTGGGTCTGTTCTTCAAAGGTCAAGGTCATAGCTCCGTCCGTCCGTCCGTCAACTGCTGTTCGGACCGTTTATTCTTTAGTTGTGATTGGATTTTTAAATAAATTGGCACAAATGCTAACCAGCCAAAGAAGATGTGTCATGTGAATGAGTTTGGTCTGTTCATCAAAGATAGTTTGATACATGGTGCTAAATATGACTGTAAGGCTCGTGGCTGTCTCAAACCAATTTGTATGATGTCTAAACCTGCCTTGTTGCTTTAGACATAATTACCACATCAAACTACTAAATTATGAAGTTGTGCTTTATTCTGGAGACGGGAGGTCTACGTAACTCCGCTGATACATGGTGCTAAATATGACTGTAAGGCTCGTGACTATCTGAAACAAATGTTGATGATGTCTAAACCTGCCTTGTTCTAGACATAGGTACCGCATCAAACATATAAAATTAGGAAGTAGTACTTTACTCTGGAGACGGGAGGTATATGTATCAACAGTGATTAAGAATAGAACATCTTGTATTTTTTAATATAGAACATTGTACAGCATAATTTGAAATAGGTCATTATGAACCGTGATCAAACACTTCAGAATAATATTATTACAAATACACATTAGATGACGATTTCATTTGATTGACAATTGATTTCTATCAATGACCATATACTTGATTTTCAGTTTAAACGCTTTGTATATATAAACAGACAGGTTCAATATAATTTGGTTGCCGTCAGTTTGTGAAATTTTAATAGTTTTAAACATACTTAGGTTGATATTATAATAACTTATAAAATATATAGGTCTTAAGTCCTTATATAAACGAAATTCAAATTCGCTCTTTAGAACTCCGCATGTATTACATGAGCTATCTTGGCAATGTGTGCTCGGTTGCTTCCATCTACCATTTTCTACTTCAAGACTATTTGAAGAAACCCTTAGTCTGGTCATTGCAACTCGAAATTTGTGTATATTTATCTTTAATAAATATGGTTGTAGTGTAAAGGAATAGAAATGTCTATAAAAGTTGCTCTGCTTGAGTAGTTTAACCGTGCATTCCAACATTGGATACAATTATCTGGTATTTGCCATAACCATCAGTGTGTGTACTGTAATTCGGTCATTTGTTTAAGTAAGTTCGACGACGCAATCGATGCCGAGCTCTCAAATCCACGTCTTCAGGATTAATATTTTTATTAAACATCTGACTATTTCTTGAGTTACTCGAACATTAGTTGTCACATTAATATTCCACACAATCCCGCAACCACAACTACTAAATCCTCTTTCATACTCTGTCCTTATGGTACTTACAACATCTGGTAAGGCAAATGACACATTGCGTTTCTGAAGTCCCAACCGTTTGAGGATCCGTTTCAATGACTTAAACTGACAACTATATTGTGTAAAAAAGCATGAATCCACAAATATTCTTCCAGGTATGACTTTGTCTATAGTAATAGCTCATCATCTCTGTACTAATTTGAAATAGCCGCTGTAACTGGTTCAATCAGTTTAAGTGCCAGGAAAACGCAAAACTGAAATAGAGATACAAAAAAACTGATAATCGGGAATCTATATATATATATATATATAGATTTTTTTTTTTTTTGTAGATCTAATAGAATTTATTGTATTTATAGATGGGAAGAGTATGTCAAGGTTTGCATGCGTTTCATGGATGTATATATAAACAGACATTTTGGTGGCGAAGCATCATCATCATCATTGTTATCGTTATCAATATAATGATGATGATGATCATCATCACCATGATCATCATTCAAAAAACGCATAACTTGCAATAAGTATGTTTTCCTCGATTCCTGCTAAAATGTTTAAAATGCATTATAATGACTTGCAAAGAACACAAAAATAATCATAATCAAGCATAAGTATTCGATAACTTTGAAATCCTAATCGGCCCAGACCAAAATTGCCTCCCCCACACCCGTCCCCTCAAATAACGTTTGTTACAGCTTCCCCGCCCACCGTATGTTTCTGCTAAAATGACCTTTGAACATGTGATAGCACGTGATAATGAAAAACAAGTATACACTTCTGTTGACAGTGTGATGACAATTCAAGAGAAATACGTTTGATCCGCAAACAATATGTTTTATCCTAAGAAGGAAAAAAACAGTCGATATTTTATTAATTTTCGACAATGACACATTTCTATCAAGTTATTGATAGTAAATTTGCTTTCGAGGAAAAATTACTTAAGCATACACAGGAACAATTCTATTAAGTCTGGCGACAAAAATATAAAACAATTTAAAATAGTAAAATATAATAATAAATTACCATTTTCATTGTGTCTACACCAGCGGCTGTTATCGCATGCAATTGGAGGAGATTTCTAGCAACTTGTGAATATAGGTACACGTGGTTCACGTGTCAAAATGGTCAAAATATATCTCGGAATACTATAATGATGTACATAATCAGGGAAAAGTTATACCGCGAAACTATGGAAGCGTATATGGGACATACTGATGACGTGTTCATGTAGGGTAAATCCTGTTGTGGTATTTCGACATGTTTCGATAGAACACAGCATTTAGACATACTTCATATATCGGCAAAGAGCGATACTTCTCGAAAAGATGTGTCTATGTATGTCGACATATCCTTATTATGAAAATTTCGCGAAAATATATGTCCCAAAGATAAGTGCATGTTAGTATGTCGCAAAATTTTATTAGCGAAACTGTGATATTATATAGACAAGAGAATATAAAGTATGCCTAAATGTTGTGTTTTATCAAGGCATGTCGGCATACCACAACATGAGTTACCCTACATGAACACGTCATCAGTATGTCCCGTATACGCTTCCATAAGTTAGTCACTTTCTGATGTTACCATAAGCATCTGAATCCGTGACTTAATAAAGACGTTGATGTCAACATAATAAGTGAGATGTCGACATCATATGTCCCTGATGTCGACATGATGAAGTGACTATCTGACTATCAGGCTGGAAGAACTATGCCACCTTACCCGAGAATGTGTGCATACCCTTAATTAATTTCTGTTTTGAAAAGGGGAATAACTGGGGATAAATTGTTAATAACCTTAAATTTCGGGGATTTGTGGTCATTGTGACGACATTATTAAGTATATATTAATTCCCCCAGGTGTTACCGGTATGATAGAAGTAGCATATCTAATGAGCCTAACTACACTTGTCGTGTCAGTGCCCCGCCAGAACGACGTCGTTATGGCATGTTGCCGTGTCTGTGCCCCGCAAGAGCGACGTCGCTATGGCATGTTGTCGTGTCGGTGCCCCGCCAGTACGACGTCGTTATAGCATGCTGTCGTGTCGGCGCCCAGCCATAACGACGTCGTAATGGCATGTTGCCGTGACGGTGGCCGGCAAGAACGACGTCGTAATCGCATGCTGTCGTGTCCGTGCTCCGCCAGAACGACGTCGTTATGGCATGCTGTCATGTCGGTGGCCGGCCAGAACGACGTCATAATGGCATGTTGTCTTGTCGGCGCCCAGCCATAACGACGTCGTTATGGCATGTTGTCTTGTCGGCGCACAGCAAGAACGACGTCGTTATGGCATGTTGTCAAGTCGGCAGAACGACGTCGTTATTGCATGTTATCGTGTCGGTGCCCCGCCAGAACGACGTCGTTATGGCATTTTGCTGTGTCTGTGCCCCGCAAAAGCGACGCCGTTATGGCATGTTGCCGTGTCGGCGCCCAGCAAGAACAACGTCCTTATGGCATGTTGTCGTGTCCGTGCCACGCCAGAACGATGTCGTTATGGCATGTTGCCGTGTCTATGCCCAGCAAGAGCGACGTCGTTATGGCATGTTGTCGTGTCCGTGCCCCGCCAGAACGACGTCGTTATGGCATGTTGCCGTGTCTATGCCCGGCAAGAACGACGTCGTTATGGCATGTTATCGTGTCGGTGCCCCGCCAGAACGACGTCGTTATGGCATGCTGTCTTTTCTGTGCTACGCCAGAACGACGTCGTTATGGCATGCTGTCGTGTCGGCGCCTGACAAGAACGACGTCGTTATGACATGTTGTCTTGTTGGCGCCCAGCCAAAACGACATTGTAATGGCATGCTGTCGTGTCCGTGCTACGCCCGAACGACGTCGTTATGGCATGCTGTCGTGTCGGCGCCCAGCAAGAACGACGTCGTTATGGCATGTTGTCATGTCGGCACCCGGCAAGAACGACATCATTATGGCATGTTGTCGTGTCGGCGCCCGGCAAGAACGACGTCGTTATGGCATGTTGTCCTGTCGGCGCCCGGCAAGAACGACATCATTATAGCATGTTGTCGTGTCGGCGCCCCACCAGAACAACGTCTTTTTGGCGTGTTGACGCCTTTGGACACCTATAATATAGAAGGCTTTTGAATCATTGGGTGAATTATGTTTATATTAACTGACAGAGTGGAAAACAGTGCAGGAAGAGTTCAGATTGCTTGTTACGAGCAATCTGAACTCTTCCTGCACTGTTTTCAAAGGCATTCTGTGATTAGTGAGGGAAAACACGTATCTATGGGGTAGAGGGTTAAGCAGCAAGTAAAGGAAAGTAGCAGAAGTGACTTTTTAGGACAGGTTGTTGCTTAATACAGATTGTTTTGCGCTGTAAGCATGAAATGGACAATAACAAAAGTGGCTGCTTGGAACACACATGAACCTAATGAAAAACTACGTACTAATACTACATAGTTTTGAATTGTTCGCTTTAAAATTTTCGTCTTTTGGTATTGAATAAAAAACTAGTCATGTCCTATAATAACCTGTAGTGACGCTATCAGATGAATGCCCAAATGTTCTCAAACTTATATCTCGTTGAGCACAGTTTGAAATGACGAGCAACGTTAATTTTTAACTTGCCGTGTTAGCATTATTGAAAATACAAAACGGTGACGATATATAATAGGAAAGGCGTATTATACTGTATGTGTATTGGATTAAAGTTACGGATTATCACATAACATTTCTATTCGTGTTTTAAAGTCATTTTCTCTTCAGAAGATGAGAGTGTCTAAGCTTTTTGCGTGTCTAGCAATGGTGCTGGCAAACGTTCAACTTGCCTTTTCGGCCTCGGCTAATATACCAGCAGGAGAGAAAGGTAGGCAGTATTATGTATTATTCACATTTCATTTATTACTAATAATCAAATACCTTACGGAGCATAATGGAATATTTTGCGACATTTTTTATTTAACTAACTTGGAGTACTATACATACATAATCCTTTTCATCAAAGGACGAACATAAATGGTAATTCTCTCTACTGTATCTACTATTTCTATCATTTATGTATACTTTGCGGATCCGTTGCTCGTGAAATGTGTTTTGTTGGACGTATGATTATCTCTATCATATATATATATATACATGTATATATGGAGATAATTATTTGTGGACAACCAGAAATAAATCTACAAACCATACCTAGCCACAATGCATACCATAGAAAGGCATCTACCAACCCAATAGAATCAGTGTCAACCATAACTTATATACTATGGTTTTACATACAACACATCTGAACTGGAGGATCCAGTTAAGGATTCATAACTGTTAATACGCTAAATATAAAAGACAACCATAGAAACCCGTTGGATCATCTTCATATATATATATACACATACATTCTCTATGCTGTATAGTCTGGCTGAAAGGTAATTGCCCCTTTATGTAAAACACCGTTCTTGTAAAATAACTTTGTATAGTGAAACAATTTAACATAGTTAGTCCACACCCAGGCATAAATTCGGCTTTAAATGTTCTATAATGGGTTTCCGATGTATTTTTACTGATTTTTGCCGATTAAGGGATATTTTGTCAATGCATTCTTGTTCTGTTTATAAACTGCCTGCCTGATAAACATAGGTTTATCAAGTCAATGCAAGTTTCTCAGGTACATTATGTATAATCCTGAACGGACTCTCTACAGGCTGTAACGAAGGTTTAATGTTGATTATCTAATTAGAAATATTGACATGATAAATAGAATACCATGTAAGTGTCTTATATTATCAAGTTCATTTGGCTCGATTAGCTCAGTAGGTTACGCGTCTGACTATCAATCCAGGGGTCGTGAGTTCGAATCCCCCACCTGGCAGCAGTCTCCGTGATGACATTGTGTCTCATACTTATTCGTCTCTCACCACTGATTCAAGTGGGAAAGTTATCAGTTACTTGCGGAGATGGAGATGGCGCGAGTACTGGTAAATCTAAGGAAACAGTGGTTAGGTTAACTGATCGTCTGTTAGCCCTCGATGGCATAAAAATGACGCTAAATATTCAATCAATCAATCAATCATCTGGCTCGGCTAGATAAAAACAAGGACTCAACAGAGCCTCGTCCTGAATTTTTTCTAAGCCTCACATGATAAAGTTGATAATATCAGACACTTACATGGTATTCTTTATTTATAATTATATTTAAACCGTATATAATATATACGTATATGAGGATCATTATTTGTGAACAACCAGACATAAATTTACTGGTCAGACAACGGTGAGTCCGCCAATCTACAATGTAAACCAAGGATAAAAGACTATAGACTCACCCACCTCAATAGAAACGACTTTAACCATAACTTATGTACAAAAGACGTCTCGACTAGAGGTAAAACTTATATACGGGCACCACTGATAGCTTAAACGAGCAGGATCCGGTACGCGGAAACTTGTTGGACCATGGAAATACAGTGAAATCTGCTACTACTACTACTACTTGTACTACTACTACTACTACTACTACTACTACTACTACTACTACTACTACTACTAATTTTACTTCTATTTCTAGTAGTAGTAGTAGTAGTAGTAGTAGTAGTAGTATTTGTAGTATTAGTACTAGTAGCAGTAACAGTAGATGTAGTAATAGTATTAGCAGCAGCATTAGAATTAGTAGTAGTAGTAGTAGTAGTAGTAGTAGTAGAAGAAGTTGTAGTAGTAGTAGTAGTAGTAGCAGCAGCAGCAGTAATAGTAGTAACAATAATAATAGTAGCAGTAGTAGTCAAACCTGTCTTAAGCAGCCAGTAAAGGGAAGGTGCCAAAGTGGCCTTTTAAGACAGGTTGTTGCTTAATACAGGTATATTTCCTCTTAAAAAATAGTTTTAAAATCTAATATATATATATATATAATACATAAGCTTGACATCGGAGAGAAAACAAGATCAGACAACGATTACATAAGCGTTTATTGAAGTAGCCGTCTTGTATCGTTGTATAAACCATTATTGCGTAACTTGGTTTATGTCGTTGTGACACTACAGCCTATTAAATTACAGGTAAAGAAAACATTATTAAAAAAAATAGCATTCAAAATCCCATTGTGTTAGTCCGACACAGGGTCAACGATGGCGTTTCGTGTTCGCAAGAACAACAGGTGTATGTGTATCTCTTTTTACACCATATTCACGTAAAGCGAGAACATGGCACTATAAGTACTAGTCCGGCAGATAATCTGGATATTTTCACTGAACCTTGCATGAGAGTGTGTGGTTTGAGCATTTTGAAATAAACAAGAAATGATCGAAATGCAATATTTAGATGAGAATTTCTATGAGGTATGACATTCTTCATTCTAAAGGACACCTTTGATGTGTTTGATGTTAAAATGACAAACTGAGATGATATTTTGTCATTATTGGGCATTTCGAAACAAACAAGATGGTGCCCAAAAATGGCCCCCAATTTGCTCGAAATGCAATATTTAGATGGAAATTGCTATTTGGTATAAAATTATACATACATGGGAGTGTACAGTAATATTTTTTTCCTAAACTGATAGTCTATATATAGTTCTTTGACTTTATGTTTGATGGCATTTTGTCATCGTTGACTATTTTAAAATAAATAAGATGGCGTTCAAGATGGTTGCCAATTTGCTCGAAATGCATTATTGAGATAAACATTTATACAAGATATAAAAATATAAAAAAAAGTCATACCAAAGGATAATATTAATGTGTTTGACAGACTGGGAAGACGTTTTGTCATTGAGCATTTTAAAATCAACAAAATGGACGCGGCGTCCAAATGGCCGCCGTTTTACTAGAAATGCAATATTAAGATGGAAATTACTTTTAAGCATAAAACTATTCATATGCTTGATATGTTTGGTGATAATGTGACAAACACAATTGCAATTAAAAGCACATGGCCTTTTTATATGACCGCCATTTTTCCAAAGAATTTTAATTTGTTTGAATATTAAGCGTCATTTTATGGCATCGGGTATTAACATTTGATCATCTTCAATTATTCTTCAGGAGAAAATGCTAGCTCTGTTGGAGCTGTCTTCGGAAAGTACTTGAGTCAGATGCATGTTTCCATGTTCATGCCTGTATGTGAGCTCTTTTTGCATTTCCAATAAAGCTTCAGAATATGTTGTTAGTGGTTAAGTATTTAAAGTATGCATTGTTTTACAATACAATCGCCTACCAACTTTAGTGACTACTGAAGCCTAATACGTTTTAAGACTATTCCTTTTCCGATAACATAAAACCTTGCCATGTTATCGCAACTAAGCAAAACATGGTCGTTATATTTATGTCTATAGTTCCTTAATAGGTGATCCCCTTATCACAGATTTATTAGGGCTTCCTGAAGATAATGATGAAGTTAAAGTACAAATAGATCAGTATCATTTGAAATTGCTGTTACCGGTATATCTCTGTTTAGTTTATGTGCTGCTGTGATCACTTGTGCCAGGATAGTATCTTCCTCCTCGTGTGTGATTTAAAAGTCATCCCTTTTAAAAACAATATATTTATTTATCTCAACTGGTATGCCATTTTCTCCGATACATGTAACAACAAGTTTATTAGCGTGTGTATGACTTTCACAGAACTACATGATTGCTTTCAGTTGGCGTCATTTCTGTTACAGTTAAAACTATTTTCTGAACTGAAATTGGCATATTAAGGTTAAGTTATTGTATACTGCATGCCTGTGTTTTCTCTACTCTAGCATGTGATATTGTTTTGTGCTGAATGGCGAATATCTATCGAAAACTAGGTAAACATCTTAATTTCTATGTATTAGAGATAAAAATTCTTAAAATAATATTTTTCTAAGTACCATCTATTGGCCATTAGAGAACAGCAGGCTAGTCTATGAATATGCACTGTTGTCTGTAAGTTGATTTGAGTTATGTCGCACCAATACTTCTTTCTGCAATAGTGGCGTTGATTTTGCGATTCTGAGATATCCTGCATCAGTGAACAATGATGTCGGTACTGAAACTAGTTAATGAGCTAGAAGGTTTGTAATATCTGTATCATGTGAACTTGTCTGCAATCCTATAACACTTTAGTATATTAGAGTCGTATCAAATAATTTACCATCTCCTGCCTTTTGTCTTTTCTTTTTGACATAGCCTATGCCCAACAGTTTACGAAATATTTTGATAGAAATCAGGTAAAATTTTTTCATGTATGCTTACTACCATGGGAAACTACTTTATCAACGTTTACTTTTGTGGAGCTATTTAACCACTGACGATATTAACATTTATAGAATATGGGCGTTTAGTTTAGTTGCATTTTTCAATACATGTTTATTATCGTGCTTTGATTTGTCTTTGCATCAATCATCATTGGTACTCATACTTGCCAAAATATCTACTGCAAACAAGCAAACTCATTCCCCATATTTCCAGTCATTCTGACTTCAGAATTCTATAATTCCAAATATTCCCCTCTTGCCATGCATATATCTTACAAACGTGGTTTCAATAAGCATATCACTCTTCATAGAACTATGAAGTACTTTCCATGGACCTGAGGTTGTAAATTCCATACCGTGCATAAGTTATATGGCTAGCTGCGAAAAGAACGGCACCATAAGCTTAACTTCTATTAAATGTTAAGGCCAGTTAGCTTTTCTCAGAGCTCTTATTTTAAAACAAAAACAAAAAAACATTATAAACAAGGTTTTAGTACATCATCTATCCATTACTTCGTTGTTATCTTCCCTCAGCGAAATTGTTTAGATCAGTTTCCAACTCTTAATATTAAAATGTTCCGCATAAACAAATCCACTGCTTAAATAATGATATGACATTTTCAGGCAGCTTCTTTCCATCCAACATTTTCGCTACCCCACCAAATAAAAGCATGTTCATTATGACGACAGCTGTCTACTTATCATTAACATGAACATTACGTTTACATTTTTGCTATTCCACGTGAAAGTTAATTACTAGTTACAAATTATGTAGTTTGACAAGAGTAGTAAAACAAAACAGAGATAGACTGCTCCGTGGTATTACAGCAGCTGTATAAATGCCTATATCGTTGTATTTGTTCGCTTTTGAACTTCCTTGCTGTTTTAGTTTTTCTCCACTGAATGCATAGAAATGGCATTTTGTGTTTGGAAAATAGTAAAACCTCGAAAAAACCCGTTTATAAAACAAGGCAAAATAACCATTTTTGCATAGCATTCGTTGCAGAAAATAAAAAGTGCATAAACTACATACTGACAGCTGTATATCTCATATATACTCACATTTATTCACATATACTCAAACATACTCTCATATACCCACATAGAAATGATATACCTTCACAAACTCACATATACTCACACATACCCACACATAATCTCATATAGCCACACATACTCTCATAAACCCACACATACACACACATACTCACAAATATCCATACATACTCACATATACTCACATATACCCACACATACTCACATATACTCACATATATACTCACATATACTCACATATACATATATATACTCAGGTATACTCACGTATACTCACATATACCCACACATACTCACATATACTTATCATAAATACTCACACATACCACACATACTTACATATACTCACATATACTCACAAATATACACACACATAAACTCACATATACTCACATATACTTACATATACTCACACATACTCACATATACTCACATATAAACAAATTAACTCAAATATATTCACACATACTCACATATGCTCACACATGTATTTACATATACTTACACATACTCACATATTCTCACATATACACACACATACTCACATATACTCTCATATACACAGATATACTCAAACATTCTCACATAAACACACACACACACACACACACACACACACACACACACACACACACACACACATAACATACTCACATACATACTCACTTATACTCATATAAACTCACATTTACTCACACATTTACTTACATATGCTCACACATACTCACACATACTAACACATATTTTCACATATACTCACACATATACTCACACATATACTCACACATATACTCACACATACTCACACATATACTCACATATACTCACACATACTCACACATATACTCACCCATATTCTCACACATATACTCACACATATTCTCACACATACTCTCACATATACTCACACATACTCACATATACTCACACGTACTCACACATATACTCACACATACTCACATATACTCACACCATTACATGTAACAGCATAGCTTCAATCGTTGTTCATTTGTCGCCACAGGTCAAATGATAAACCCTATCTTTTTTCACGAAGAAAAAAACACTGACGAAACTACACATTGCCAAACACAGAGAAAGTCACAATGATAGTAATCGTATTTTGAAATATGCAAGCGTTTGTGTAAATTGATAAAGAGAATATGAAACTATCGTTAAATGTCATATTTGCTTTAAATACAAATTTCTCCGGGGTCAATTGCCGAATAGATTGCTTAACATCCGGAAATAAACTAAATTTAAACTGCGCGATGTTGTAAACGTAATGGTGTTCTTAAGGACGATTGCTATAGTTTTTTTTTTCATTATCACGTGATGTTAACTGTCTGTAACATAAGTATTAATATATGTTTAAACTAAGTTTTTCATGCGCACCAATTCCGCGCACAAAGGGAAGCAATTTTGTCGACACTGCATATCGCTATACTACAAATGACCCCCTATTTAGGATGGCACAATCATTTACGGATATGCCTAAAATTGGTCTCTTATATTATTTTCATTATATGAAATATGCAAACTGATATAAAAAATTGTTTATAGCAATATAACCTGAATATGAAATATAATAGAAATCTTAATATTTGTACAGATATGCTCAATTAGTATAAAAACGTTAATTGTTGCAACTGCAGTGTATTTAACGACGGCATACTTTAAGAGCTATTTTTTCTCAAATTACGCGTTAAAGTGTATTTTTGTTTTAATTGTCATTAGAATAAGTGTCAGAAAATATTTTGTGAGGTTTTAAACAAAATTTATCCATACACTAAATCAAAATTAAAAAAAAAAACAAACAGTATATTTTCATTACAAAATTTAAAAACAACTGACACTCTGTTAAATTATTTTGTTTTTGAAAACCCTAAACAGTTAAATTCAATCTTATAATTAGCATTTCCATGAGCATTAATATTATATGCATGCATGAAAGGAAAGTTTTAATTAAATACATGATGTAAACAATTCTAAATATGTTTTATCGCATTACGTGTTAAATCTACATTATTTCACCAATATTCAAGGACGGGTATATTTATGAGAAGGTAATACCAAAACATGTGTACGGTAACATGTGTTGTTTAATTTTTAGAATATTGCATGAACATACATTTAACTTAAATACTGAGAAGTTTCATAAATTTCTATCCGTAGGTAAAATAAGACAAAAACTATAGCAATCGTCTTTAAAATAGCTATCCAAACGCCAGTTAGCCACAATTTGCATTGTTTTAGATTAATTAGTATAATTTCCTAATTAGGAAAATATTGAATAAACTATATTCATGTTTATGTTTACTAACAGAACCGAAATTCTGGAACAATAAGGCCAAGGAATACATTGACCGTCGTTTTAGGTACAAGGACAACAACAAGATAGCTAAAAATGTCATCTTGTTTATTGGGGACGGTATGGGCCCTAGCACCGTGACAGCGGCTAGGATTCTGAGGGGACAGATAAACAACCGACCGGGGGAAGAAACCATCCTTAACTTTGAGAATTTTCCAAATATTGCGTTATCTAAGGTTAGTGTTTGCAAAAATTCAAAATACAAACCGGCGTATTTGTCATGTCCATGTTTATTTGAAAAGCATAACGATCAAAGACATTCTACGTTAAAGATTGAACTCAATTCACATTATAAATCCATGTTATGTAACATTTTAAGATGTATAAAAGAAACATTGGAAATTTGAAAATAAAAACAGTGTTTATTGCTTAATCATATAGTTCGATATCATGTTATTTATTAACCTTTATTAAATATTTTGTTACAAACTCTGAACTATAGACTATTTACTGTAATAATGCCACTGTAAAAGGGAGCATATCAAGATTTTTCAAAAATCTAAAATTGTTTCCGATATGTCATTCACTGTCCCCATATTGTAAACATGCCAAAATGATTTTTCTAACTTCGGCACCTAGGTGACTAAAATAGATTTTCTGCTTAAAAAACTGCTGTCTATATATAGAATGGGGATTTTGTTTAAGTTTATCGCGTTTTAACACGTTTTGGTGGATTACCATACCATACCGTAATTTTATTTATTATCGATTAAGATGCTTTTCATCAAGTTTAATTATTATTTTATTTTCTAGGACATTTATTCCGTTTTCCCCCTGATATACTCCATTTAAATAACTATACGTTTATGTTGATTATATTTATCGTTAACTATTAATTTAATATATGTTCTGTTCCATTCTTGATTTTTGTCAACATGTACACTAAAAACAGACTTAAGGTTTAAGTATAGCGACATTTTATTTAGATAGATGTGTATATACTTATTTTATGTTTTTCATGTACCAGTATGTTTTTACGCATCCAAATATTGTTTTCGCCTATTGTGAATGTATAACCATATTTTATACACTATATTTATCTGTAGGTATTTCTATCTGAGACTTATATTGAAGATATTAGAAACAGTTTTATAAACCCAGTGCCGCTATTTTAGTTTCGAAATCATGGGTACAAAAGATATTTAGAAATGCAAATTACATTTGCTTGGAATTGTTTCATTTAAACTGACAAAAACTACTGATAGTTGTTGTTGTATGGTGTTTAGTGTCACTTTCAACATTTTTTATCCAGACGATAAATACTTGAAGCAGTATTATTCTTGGCGCTGCCACACTGGAGTATCATGCCGCCAACACATGGTGTGATACATGTAGGCCAGCCAGTCTCATTATACTGACAAGGTCGACCAGACCTAGAACTATTCTCTTAAAGCTGAACGCCAAGCGAGGAAGCTTTTAGTACCATATAAGTCTCTGGTATGGCACGTCCGAGGATCGAACCCACGATCACCGCTGCGGTCTCTGCTTATAATAAATCAAATTATCACTTTTTAACACAAATGACAACATATTTTCGAAAAAAAGAATAAACCGTTTATAAGAAACACTACCATTTCTATTACTGGTCTTCAAAAATGCATATATAAATAATCAGAGGAGAAAAAAACACCAAGACAATAAAGAAATACTCGCTGACATAGGTTAAAACATGGTTTTGAAATGCTGACTTTTGATTTTATTCCCAGACTTACAACGTTGATAGACAAACGCCCGATTCTGCTGGCACCGCAACCGCTATGCTGAGTGGGGTCAAAAGCAACTATTTTCTTATTGGTCTGGATGCACGGGCAACGCAGGATGATTGTCCTGGGTCAAAGGGCAAAGAAGTGACCACAATGGTAGACTGGGCAAACAAACTAGGTAAAAACAGCTTAATCTATGATATAAAAAAACTCACAACACTTTTGTGTTTCTTGTGTTTATCGACCAGTTTCCACATGTAGAATGTCCGTCTGCAGTGCATGCATACAGTAAACAGATGTATATATATGTATATATTAGTGTTTATTAACCTGAATGAAGCAGAAACACAATTAAAACCCAACATGTAACCAACCACCCATGTGCAGGTCTCACTACACGGTTGAATTGTGTTACTTGTTCTATATAAAATAAGGTCAGAATAACCACGTTAGAAAAAGAAACTTCACGTATAATTATTTTTTATGTATTTTTATGTAGCAAGAATGTATCCCCACATAAAAATACGAGTGGTTGACCAGCTTTGTTATTTTATAAAAACAGTGCAGTGACACTCCTATTCTTTTTTTAAAAAAAAAAAATCTTCAAATGCTCATAAATATATCCATCAGTTAAATTTCTATAAAAGTCACTTTTAAACACCAGTGATATCGTATAGTTTTTGCTCTACTGCATCTGCAGCAAGACATCACAACCACTATGAACAAATTTCAGATTACCTTAGATTCCATTGATTGTGATATAGTATTAAAGATAAAATCAAAAATAATATATACTATATACAATTATTCACAACGGCAACGAACTTAGTTGATTATGCCATCTGATCGTATACTATTAATATTACGTATTTGTTCAATGAAAATATATCTGAATAGCATACTGTTTTGCATTATTTCATTTTAATGAAATATATATTTATTTACCTTCCAGGGAAATCCACGGGTATAGTAACTACTGCACGTATAACACACGCCACGCCTGCCGCTGCGTATGCTCACTCACCAAACAGGTACTGGGAAGGCGACGTCGATACAGAGACCGTCCAGGGCGGCTGTAGGGACATAGCCCAACAACTAGTGGACGACAATAAAAACATCACTGTATGGGACTTTTATTTACGTTGTCGTATATAACACTACAGCGAGGAATTAAATAGAAGGATAAGAAAAGTGCATCTCTCTGCATAATATTGATAAAATAGCACGCGAAGAATCAATAATCAGGAAAATTAATCATTCAGATTTCGTAAGAAACTGATTTCTTATATATAAGCTGTATGTAATCTTAGATATTTAAGAATATTTTAAACATGCAAACTGATTTTAAATTAGAAGCATGGTAGTTTGAAGTAAAAAGTACTTTCCTTGTTTTTTTCACAAGTAGTTCAACAATTTTAATTTTAATTTGAAAGTAACTGTGTTCTTTTGTAGAGAATTGCATTGTGATAAGAAAGAATTTTGATTGGTATTCCTGAGATGAATGGAAGTTGGGATAATTGACTTCGCGAGATATCGTGTAAATACGCAATCGTTCATAGAATTCCAACGTGTTTCTTTTCCTTCACTATGCAAGTCCTTGACTACAGTAAAAATATTCTAATGCCCAAATGACACAAAGGTAGCCCAAGATGGATATATAACTGGTGACTTACATCATGGCCACTATGGTGAAATAATGAAACTGTAATAGAGGATATGAACAAATGGTAAAATAGTATTAAAAATAGGTTAAAACTTCTCAAACGATGGGAAAACACATGGTTAAGGCCACAACTGCAAAATAACATAGTACAGAACGATAGACGAACGAAAAAAGATAACCAAAGGGTTGAAATGCACTCGAAATGGGAAGAATCTAAATGTGTAGAACCTAACATGCCGAAAGGTAGATTAGCGTCTGGTTGTATAATAACATGTCGAAACACTCCATACAAACTAACTGTGGACGTTTAATACTGAATATCTATTTCTCAAGGTTCTATTTGGTGGAGGTCGAAGGTATTTTCTACCGAACACAAAGAAAGACCCCGAAACTAACCTCATCGACAAAAATCACCGGAAAGATGGAAGAGACCTTACACAGGTAAATCTTCATTCCATACCAATGCAATAATTTAAAGAAAATCCTTTACGTCTCATTACACAGTTACGGCCCTTTTTCCCACGCTAACAAGATTTTTATTCATAAAAAAAGTCTTATGTTGTAAATTGGTTTTGAAATATTTTCACAATGGTTAAAAGTGGTTTCCTGCAACAGATGAGTAGAACAAATGTTGGCAAAGCAAATACTGCAATAAGACATCACTGGTGTTTAAAAAGTGACTTTTATAGGATTTCAACATATGCATGTATTTATCAGCATTTGTGGACTTCTTTTTTAAAAAATCTCAGGGTGTCATTGCACCCTCTTTAAAAAAAACCAAGCTGGTCAACTTATCAGTTATTGTGCATTTCTATGTGAGTATATATTCCTGCTATGAAAATAAAAATACTTAAAAAATTCTATGTGGAATTTATTGTTTACCTTTGAATTCTTGACCTTATTTTATATAGAAAGAAAAAAATATATATATACAAAGAAATTTTTTTTACTGTGTTGTGAGACCTTTATCACTAAACAATGCTTGATTTGATGGTGGGGTATCGCTAACTATTGTTTACCTTCCGTCTTAGTTTCCATTATCTTTGACGTTTGCTTTTCTAAAATACAACAATTCATGACAAACATGAGACAGATAATTTTGTATTTTGAAACAAAATTCCTTTGCTGTGCTCATGTCTGCAAAGAAAAGAACAACAGCAGACCGGAGCTTACTGTGGCTTATTTGTAGGGATAACATTATCATCTTGGCGTTTGTAAACCATAAATAGTTTTACCAAGATATCACGGAGGTTTATGAACGTATACATATATCAATTAAGTTCTAAAGCGAATATTATCATGATCGGATCAGTCTAAAAAGGTTGAATTGAACAAAAGATTCAAAAGACATGTAAATAAATGAATGTGGGAAATTAGAATAAAGAAAAGTATGTAAATGTGATATAGGAATAAAGACAAGAATTATATGTAATATAATTATTAAAGGACAATAGGAAAGTAATGGGAATATAAAAATAGTATTACATTATACTTTAACAATAAGAATTTAAAAGAAATTGAGAATCACAAGAGATGAAAACAGCAAGACAATGAAGAATTACAATAAAATAATTGTGAAAAAGAAACATAGAAAGACTGCAAAATTATTACACTAGGATAAAAGTAATCATCAGTTTTATTTAAGAACAACACCATAACCGTTGATAACAAACTTAAGATTATATAAAATGATAACTGTTAGATTGAACAAAAACAGCTTTTACTAGGTGAATATAGAAAATGCGTTTTCGAGCTGTGTTCTGCATCAAACGTAACGTGGGTTATATACAATGCATATATGTCTTGTGTTCGTTGTAATGTATATGACCTTGACTCGTACCTATACACACACTTCACATGTAAATTATGATTTTTTACAGGACTGGATGGATGATAAGAAGGCACGAGGGTTGTCTCACAAGTACGTTTGGAATAAAGATCAGTTTGATGCCATCGACCCTGACTTTACAGATTATGCCTTGGGTACGTGCTATGTGTACACATAATCTCACTGTATTTTTTTTTTATTTGCCAGGTCTTGGTATCAACATGAAGTGTTTGATACTTGGTCTACTTTCTATCAAATGTCTCATCGATTCATTCTGTCAAGTGTACTGACTTCGCCACCAATACGACTTGGTGCGTGTTGGTTGGCCAGAGATCACTGTCTTGTTTCTTCGACTATCTCCATGGAAATTTCAAACCTCTGCACAGTTCTGCTTGTATCGATCAGTCACTACCTGTTTAGAATTGCACCCATGGTTTGTAAGTGAGAAGTCTTCGAACTGTAATTCATTAGAACAGTATTCACTATATTTAATGTCTCGTGGATGGTGTTTGGGTCTTAAGTAACCAACACTTGCGTTGGTGAGAGTCTACTGCGTTAACGATCGCAATAAAGGTATCACTGAAGAAATACCTCCCTTACATGATCGTAGATTATTACGCCAAATAAATTAGAGCTGTGTAAAGCGGTGGGGCATTTTTTTTGTTAAAAATGCATAAAATGTCATTTTTCTTTGTGCATATTGGAACATTGGAATATTTTCATGATTTCTGCAAAGTTTGGGTGACATTGGGAACTGTTTGATGATGCTATAATAGTTTAAAGATGCGTAGTGATACACTGCAATAAATGGGCAGAATTGTCAAAAATGAAGGGGTGTCATCAAACCATCGAAATTGTGAAAAAAAGCAACCTGGTCATTCCCATGTTTTTTTTCTGTATATTTGGACAACAGAGGACTATCTATGGGAAAAGGGGACTTTTAGAACCATTGGTAATGTATCCAATGTTCCAGAAGTGCATGTCTCTATATGTAGAACAGTACAAAATTAATTGGTATGTGAGACGTAAACAAACAATTAATGTTGGTAATAGTACGTACATTTTATTAAAGTATACATGAAAGCCACTATCCGATATTCGCTTAATGTATTTGGAATATGTTATATGCAGGACTGTTTCAACCAAACCACATGCAATACGAGCTAGAGAGAGACAAGTCCGGCGCCACGGGCGAGCCTTCCTTGGCAGAGATGACCAAAAAGGCCATCCGGATGCTGAAGAAAAATGACGGAGGTTTCTTTCTTCTTGTAGAAGGTATTATTAATCGGATATTTACATATAAATAAGCCGGTGTGTATGTGTGAAGATTATAACAGTGCTGAGGACTAACCATAATCGCTTCAAAAGCAAAATATTCTCTCGTTCTATTATTTTCTATTATAAATCTTGAAGTTAAACTAACTTTATTTTATCTAAGTTATTTTTATAACAAATCCTTACATTCAAAGGGCAAATTGAAATATTCACTGATTTGTTCAATGTTATTTTTTTATTATGAAAACTAAACTACAACATGCATAAGATTTGAATATATATATCAACAATAGAAGATGCATTAACATCACATAAGTTTCCAAGACTAGATACCAATATTGATCTTTACTTGGTATTAAACAGGAGCAAGGATTGACCATGGTCACCATGACAGTAAGCCAAAGAAGGCCCTGTATGAAACCCTCGCAATGGAAGACGCCGTACAGGTGGCGCTGGAACTTACTAACTCTGACGACACATTGATAATAGTGACGGGCGATCACTCGAGCCCAATGACCATCGCTGGATACGCTTACCGTGGTACAGATATGTTCGGTATGTTATACTTTTAACCTATAATTCACACGAGTCTACAACCTGATCATATCAGAATTAATAAGAACTAAAAACCGAGTCGCAAGTTTATGGGTCATATTTAAAACTATTTCTCAAAACAATAAATGCTATTTGCGTGTTTGTAAACAACTACGATGTCGATGAAATGCTTACATACAAATTTACTTTTTTTTTAAAATACAATATCAAACATATACAGCCACAAAACAACAACAGCAACATTGATTTCAGCTGTAACAAAAGTAGAAGCAATAACATTACCAACAGTTTAACATTATTATATTGTTGTTTTTAAAAATATCAATAACATCTTTGCAACTAATACAACAGTTTCGTTAAAACCTTTGAAAAAATAAGATACAAAGACAACCGACGCGTTCACGTATTGCTTTTTGTACGTTTGGTCCTACCCGTAGACTCGATTAAGATATTATCACGTATTGCTATTTTTAGATTTGGTCCAGCCAGTGGACACTATTCGAGGTATTGTCATGTGTTCGTGTTGCAGGTTTTGTTCAGGCCGTATACCCGACTTAAAGTTTTATCACGTGCTGTTTTTTTGCAATTCAGATACATCCTGTACACCCAAATGAAGATATCATCATGTATTAATTTTGAAGGTTTAGTCCAGCCCGTATACCAGACTGTAGATATCATCATGTGTTAATTTTGCAGGTCTAGTCCAGCCCGTATACCCGACTGTAGATATCATCATGTGTTAATTTTTCAGGTCTAGTCCAGCCCGTATACCCGACTATAGATATCATCATGTGTTAATTTTACAGGTCTAGTCCAGCCCGTATACCCGACTATAGATATCATCATGTGTTAATTTTACAGGTCTAGTCCAGCCCGTATACCCGACCGTAGATATCACCATGTGTTAATTTTGCAGGTTTAGTCCAACCCGTAGACCCGACTGAAGATACCCATGACGACAAACCGTACAGTGTCCTTATCTACGCCAACGGGCCCGGATACTCGGAGCCAAGGGCGAACCTTACCGACGCCGACCGTCGTGAGTAAATTACACACCTATAGCAACTGTACTGATATTTGATTAAACATAATTAATAACAACAATGATTGTATCAACGGGATACGTTTTTGAAATCGAAATTAATATATAACCTATTACAATTCTCAAACAAACACTTATAAAAAGGATCAAATATTTACCATTAAAAACTATATTTATTATAAAAACACCAATAATAGAACTACCACTTCTTCAGCACCAAACCAAACCGCTTTGCCTATATAAGGTCGAAATTGTGCGGCTGGTTGTTGCGAAGAACCTTTTCGTCTGGCGGATTTTCGCTAAGGAAAAATGGTACAAATAAGCCACCATTTTCAATCATAACATCAGTTTCTAATTATTATGTTTTGTATGCTGAGTTGAAAACATTGATTAGTTGGAACTGTTTACAACTCAGGAAGTGAACTTTTAAAAAATATCATACTCAAGTTTAGGTATCTTAAAATATATACATAATGTAGTATTGATATTTCAGGAATTCGGTTAATTTGACGAAATCACGCACTTGTCTTTTTTCAGATGGCGACAACTATATTTATCCCAGTGGGGTTCCAATGACCTGGAGCACACATAGTGGGGAGGATGTTGCAATTTACGCCTTGGGTCCCATGGCGCACCTCTTCCACGGCGTCCACGAGCAGAACTACATTGGCCACGTGATGGCATACTCTGCATGTATTGGTCCTTACTTTGGAAAATGTGACAGACCGGATTCAATGGAAACTAATTCAGGACAAATCATTGGGGCGTCGTTTCTTCTGTTGTCTTTTATATCGGTAGCTATTGCAGCGAATACCAACATGTTTGTCTTGTGTCTTTAACTCACTATTTCTCCTGATATCAACACATGTTTGCCACTAATGGAGTTTCTGTGACATACATGTAAGTGCAACTGCCATTGAAATAAACTTAGAAACGAATGCCGCAGAACGTTGTATCGATACAAATTTTGATATATGGACACCAAAGAAATTAAACTTACTTATAGCATGTTTTGGCTATTGACATTCATCGTCATCAATTTTACTTTGACAATTTTAAAAAGTTGTATTTCATTATAAAAAATGCCCCAGAATCATCTTTTTTTTCATAGGTTTCTTATTTCGTTAAATTTAAGAACAGGTTTACTTTCGCGACACAGTTATTTAATGAGAAATAGAAAATAGCTGCAAGTATCTTAACTGCACTATCACCATATTCAGTTGTGTATAGTTTCATAGAAGTGAAGTAAGTGCCCAAAAACTTTAGAACATGCATGACAAACTACAGCAGCTAGTTTTAGAAAAACAATCTATATTATATTTGATTCAATATATCACTGATTTTGTTTACATGATACTGTAATCTTTGTTGACTCGAACACGTATGGCTGGAACATCACACATAGCTCGAACCACTTATCTGGTCCCAGGCCGAATTCCTATTTCGCTGTATATACATGTATGGTGTGATGTTGAACAATTCTTGGCTCGAACAACCCTTAACTCGAACTATATTTCCAGTCCCATCGGGTTCGAGTTAACGAACTTCTACTTTATAACGATATTGACTCGGTCGTCAATGACAACCCTGAATATGCATGTATAAAATACACAGTATTTGACTCAAATCCATTCCTTTATAATATAATGTTCTATAATTATTATTTTAAAATCCATGTTTTGCATATAGGAAAGAAATTTTATAGGCTGAATTAGAAGCAGTCTTGTATTACGTAATTGTCGTGTATCTAGAAGAGATGAAACTTTTACTAGGTTTAATGCTCGATGTTTGTAGAGTTACAAGCAAACACCGATTTAAAACCAAGAGTTATTCATAATTGTGTCATGACTTCAAAAATCTTATCAACCATCAAGTAATCAACCTGGTGACACATCCCAGCTTTCTGAACAGTAATGTGTTTAACCTCGGATGTCTGAAAATTGTTCATTTTTTAAATAATTCTATGGACAAACTCAATGTTTACTGAAAGCTCTTTCGCTCTGCTGCCCTGTCTCCTGTTTATTTTTATCTATAAAGCTCAAAAGGATTATTTTAGAAAAAAAATGTTACATAGTAATTCTGAACATTGAAGTTAGTAAGGAGGATATAACTATAGTCTGGTGGCAAATGTTGGCCAATATGCAAGAGTTTATTTAATTACTTCTTATTGGTCAAAGGTGTGTGGGTTTCAGATTACTAATACAATGTATATTTGTCACAGCGATGCCCTGCAAGATTATGTCACCGCTGGTTTGTTGAGACATGACATATACATATCCCTTATCATTCCATAACATTTCTTAAATATGTACGTGTATATTGATTGCATTGAATATCTTGCAATAAATGCATAAGCTTTGTTTGAAATACTTCACTCATCTGTACGAATTGTATGTGGAACATAATTATATGTGTTTCAAGGTTTTTAATGAAAACTGCGTGTGTGCTCATCCGCTCATTTTGTAAATCATTTTAATACTAAAGTGTAGCTTTTTCATTATTTGTGTATAAAATTGATTATTATTTATGGTATTCAACTACAAAAGGGTAGCAAAGGAAAACGCAACAAAACGTTGTTTAACACAAAATCTGCCAGCAAATGTCATAACATTCACCAATAATTTTTTTAAAACTATGATATAAATCTCATTCTCGCACTAAAATTCTAAAACTATTTGGGAAAAAAGGGAAAACATTACCTAGGATGCGTATTATTTGGCAAATGCATATTAGGCATTCAGATCTGTTATCAGTTGTATAAGAAATCCAGTAAAACAACCACAATAACAAGTCACTTTGCTAACGACTATTGTCACTTATCATCCAGACCCCCGACACCGGATGTCCTGAATTAAGTTCAATCATTGTGATAGCTTCGCAAGTGTGTAAACAGTCAATTCACGACATCACATTGGATGTTGGAAGTAGTACGACCTTGCGGAGAAATATCTTCAGTCTTTTAATTCCAGCCATGACAGGAACTTTTTTCCTGACTTAGGAAGACCTCGTGCTGGATATTACAAAGTAAAGGTCGAGCAAAGAGAAATAAATCATGGGTGATCCCTAAAATAATATCGCGGTACCTTATGCAACATGTTTTTAAAACTAATGGGAGACAAATTACTTCTCTTTAGCAATTCATATCGTAGTTATCTCCTTTAACTATTTACGAGGTACCAGAAAAGACTACCCTTTTCGATGAATAAAAGTCTTATTTTTTTATATGTCTGCAGTATTTTATATATAGAAAATTGTTTATCCGTGTGTTGTTGTGTTGTTGTTTTCTTTTGTGTTTGTCCTCTGATGAAGACGTAAAGCTGAAAGCTAGCTAAGGATATCTCGTTATAAGTTTTAGCACGGTAAATTGGTAATTCTCTCTACTTTTCATACACGAAATAACCATACTCTTTTTTCTTGAAATGTTATATAATCGTTACCTAGATATTATTGTAACACCTTTAATTTCATCGTATCATTTGTAGTAACTAAAATGTGTTTTAACAAATAGTCTCTTGTAATTCTGAATAGAATGGTATGGCTCTGTATATACTGATTATTTTTATGTATGTTTCATGTTGTAACCATGATGAGACTATAATAAAGAATAAACTCTAAAATAAAACACTACATGTTCGGATCTGCCTTTATTATACAGCATGACTTTCGAATCAAATTAAAAACCATATGCTACTACAAGTCGTCTTCCACATCAGCTGTCAGAAACAAAGTGACCTTCAACGTAATGAATTTAATTTGTACTTGTTATACTAATATTCGCTTTAAAACAACAAAACAAGCATAGTTTCATTAAATACTATATTCCTTTCCCACTCCGTTCATATAATAAATGAAAACAAAGGTTTATGGTCGTATTGGCAATCCCCCTCCGTTGTTATACCTATAAAAAATCGTAACAAGCTGAGTATTAATTTGGCGAAAAATGATAAAAATGAATGAAAAGTCTTGCAATGTCTATAATGTAACAATCAACGTTTTTCTTCAATCAATCAAGGGCTGTAACTATATCCATACATGATCGATATGACCGGTTTAAGAACTCGTCTATGCTTTTATAGTCAATAACATTTTGATCAAGTTTAATCACAAACAATCCAGTGAAAACTAAAGATGTCACAGTGTTAACAAGACACGACATGGCATTGTTCAATCAATCAAGAGCCAAAACTCTGTCCGTTTTAGTTCGATATGGCTGGTTCACAATCGCGTCCGAGTCTACATTCTCAATTACGTTTCATATAAGTTTCCTAAACATCTTATGAAAACTAAAGACAATACAGTGTGTATGAGATAATACCAGTATACTATAGTAATATAATCAATCAAATAATCAAGGGCATTAACTCTGCCCATTCTGGGCCGGTATAAGAGGTTCAAGAACTCTTTTGAGATTCCATGAATATAAACATCTTGTCAGGATTGGTTCAAAACTGAAGATCGAACAGGGTTGGAGGTTTCAAGAAAAATTAACGGACGGAAGAAAGACATATTGTGAACAAAGATCAGCCGGTGGAGCTACACTATGTTGATACTTTCTAAGTGATAAAACGTGTGTAGTATTACCTCTATAAATATTATACAGTATAAAGATTTATTTTATATGTGAATATGAGTTAAAAGGGTTTTAACATTACTCTTTAAGTGTTTATAAAATCGTCCATTTCATCGTCAGTTCCCACGTTTGAAATAGTTGCATATAGTCGCCCATTCGTATGTTGTAAATCAGCTAAATGCAGTGTATGTTAAACCTAGCCTACAAATACCTAATATAAAAGAATACGATCGGTCGTGATAGTTCGATATGTATAGATTATTTATTTATTTGAATACACCTACAACTATTTTTGTAGGCAGTGGTATTTCAAAAAACTGCATACCAGTGTGAGTGCGGCAAATGTATGTGAGAGACCAAAATTTAATGCTTATAACAACACTAATATCTTGCTGACTTTTCATTTGGCTGTTGCATATCATTTTAGGTCCGTTAACCATTTTAAGTCTTACTTCATAAGCTTAAAAATGACGAATATAACGAGTATGATAATAACGATGATGATGCTGATGTTGTTGATGATGATATTGGAGTTTATACATTTCCAGAAATGGAAATGATAATGATCATGCAGGTGAAGTTTCTCTGACAATTCGTCCAACATCAAGCAACAACCGTGAATAAACAAAAACAACAACAGCAGCATCAACAAAAACAATAACTAAAACAATAACAACAACAACAACAATGATAACAAACAACAAAAACAACAACAACAAAATAAAATCGGCAGCAACCACAACAAACAGTAGCAACAACAAACAACAACAATATCAGCATCAGCAATAACAACAATTTTAAGCCTTCCAACCTACATCCGGTTAATGGAATAAGAATTAATTTCGATTACTTATAAGAGAAGCCCATTACAGTTACATGTAACCGTATGTAAGTTTGACCAGCTGAAGTATTATCTATTAGAGCGTTAAATTGTATTTCATCAATTATAATATGTAGCAAGGTTTTTTTATACCGATAAGATCTAGCTATTACTCAAATATGTTTTTTTCCACTTCATCTACGGGTGTCATACTAGTATTTAGTAGTTTTACAGCAAGTGACCCCGGTATCTACCCGAAACCGTACATGAATGTGGACGTATTTAAACTTATTTTAATAAGTTTACATAGTAAGAAGTTCTTACAATTTGAATAAACCACGTCATTCAATCTCAGATGAATGGGCTACGAACAGGTTATGAATGAAGAGTATTGCATATAAATGACAATTATGGCAATGAATAAAATATCCTGATTAAATGAAACGTTTTGCACATGAATGAACTTTTTATATCACATATATATAATCTGAAAAAAATAAGAATATTGCAATGCATTGCACGACATAGTTTTAAGCGCATGCAGTGAATACTGAAATGTGATACGTTTGCACTAAGGTGGCTTAAAACTATGTTTACTTGTAGGTTATGCGTGTCCAAGTACAATATGGTACGATAAATGAGTTTTTATATTTTAAATCAAATAGGTATAATGTTTAGTTTTATTTGGAACAGTTAAAAGAAACGCGGCAAATTGAAATTCGTTATATTTATATTCACGCATTAAAAAAATTTCTGGATGTCGGAACGTACCTAATCGACCTCTCGCTACTGACTGAGCTAACTGGACTGCTGACATACTTTTTTCTGCTTGCACGTTTAATACATACGGTGAAATGCCCCCACTCCAACACACAAACACACACACAAATCCAGGCTTCGTCCTCGGGTTTCCATATTGACCAGAGAATCATGTGAAAGATTTTCGAAACATATATAAACCAAAGACTTGCAAAATATGCAGCCAGTCCGGAATTAAACCCCGAGACCTTTTGCTGACAAGGCAAATGGTCTACAGTCTGAACAAACCGGTAACATGATAAATATGATACTCAGTCAAGTGCATTTAAAAGTAACATGACAATACAGAAACTCGAACCCAATACCTTTCACCGATATATCGAGTGTTCGACATACTCAGCTACCAACACATTTGGAATTCATCCTTGTATTTCTATAAAGACCAGAGATTCATAAAATCGTTCACGAAATATAATTACAGGTCACCGTCCCCAGTGGGGCGAGAAAACAGAACGTGAACATATGCAACCAGTCCGGGACTCGAACACGAGATGTTTCGCTGACATGGCGAATATCGACCAGTTGAACTAGCCATACTGCTGGTAGGCGTTGCTTACTTCGCAGAATTTTTCAGTTAAAAGTTTTAGATATATAACGTGGGTAGTTGAAAGGAATGTCTTCGTGAAGGGTGTGTGGGAGACGGAGACTGTTCATAGGCAGTGTTCGTCCACAGTATCAGCCAGTGAGGTTTGTAATACTGCCTTGATGAGAAACAGTACAGGGACCTTGTGACAACATAAATAAATGATAAAATTTTTGTTCGCTATTCTCATTTCGTCTTTCGATTTAGAGTCCTTGTCCACACACGGTATCCGTCAGTGAGGTTAGTAATACTGCCTTGTCCACACACGGTATCCGCCAGTGAGGTTTGTAATACTGCTTTGTCCACACACGGTATCCGCCAGCGAGGTTTGTAATACAGCCTTGTCCACACACGGTATCCGTCAGTAAGGTTTGTAATACTGCCTTGTCCACACACGGTGTCCGCCAGTGAGGTTTGTAATACTGCCTTGTCCACACACGGTATCCGCCAGCGAGGTTTGTAATACAGCCTTGTCCACACACGGTATCCGTCAGTGAGGTTTGTAATACTGCCTTGTCCACACACGGTGTCCGTCAGTGAGGTTTGTAATACTGCCTTGTCCACACACGGTGTCCGCCAGTGAGGTTTGTAATACTGCCTTGTCCACACACGGTATCCGCCAGTGAGGTTTGTAATATTGCCTTGTCCACACAGGGTATCCGCCAGTGAGGTTTGTAATATTGCCTTGTCCACACACGGTATCCACCAGTGAGGTTTGTAATATTGCCTTGTCCACACACGGTATCCGCCAGTGAGGTTTGTAATACTGCCTTGTCCACACACGGTATCCGCCAGTGAGGTTTGTAATACTGCCTTGTCCACACACGGTGTCCGCCAGTGAGGTTTGTAATACTGCCTTGTCCACACACGGTGTCCGCAAGTGAGGTTTATAATACTGCCTTGTCCACACACGGTGTCCGCCAGTGAGGTTTGT
>CM055910.1:26265353-26546056 GCA_029582155.1 Panopea generosa
TTTTGTACGTGTGTTGTATTGTTCCACGGTTATCGTCGTGTCTATATTTTATGCTTTTAGATATAATTGTCATTCTGTATACACCTGCTCAGTTTGTATAGGTTAAACTAAAACTTGTTAACGTATTCATTTCTGACTGTTTTTTTATAATAAGAGCACTTCATTGGTACAAGTAGTGCAGTATATCAAAACATCGGTCTCTATTACTAGTTTAAAAGTAGTTTGGGCTAAATAAAACAAATTTTACTTTTAAAAGGAAGGCTTGTTTTCAAGTTTGAGTAACTTATTGGGGAGAGGCCTTGAGGTAGTTTGTGGGAGCGGTGCCCCTCTCCCGCTGGTGGAGGTAATTCTACTCTGCTCCCGCTATTGGGAAACTGGGAACCGCTCCGAAAGAATGTTAAATATCTTTAACAATCGTTGAATTCTACTAATTTCTTAGAAAATATAGTTGTTTTTTACTTCAATGTTTTTATATATATATATATATAAATATATATCTGCCATGAAAAAATGAAATAAACGTTTAAATCAAGTTAATTGAAATACCTAAATTAAGTATAACTTACGTTCAACGAAGAGCATGTAACCAATTTAAGATGAGCTGTAGTTTTACATTTTAAAACATTGATTCAAATGCTATTTCGAATGATTCGTCATTAAAGTAAAAATGATATAATACAGAAATGCGATTCACATTTATAATCGTATTTGCATGTTTGGGTACAAAGTATCATAATTAAAATAAAAAGAATTGTTTTATAATTTATCTGCAGAACTTTTGTTTTTTTTTAATATTAATTTTAATTCAATGCTCGAAATATGAAGATGCACAAGCATTCGTCGAACGTTAATTAGTTATAAAGAAAAAAACATTATATCACAATCTTTTGAATAAAATCATGTTTCCAATCTTCAACAAAAGGCTCAACAACATATCACACTAAAGAACAAAATAAACACGTGAAGCTACCATATTAAACAAACCAAATGTACGGGAATGGGTTTTAAACAAACAGAATAACCAATTTTTTGAAGTTTGAGATATTGATATTAATGAAAACTGGGTGGATGTCACCAGTAACCAATTAAGCTATTTTCAACGGAGTCCATATACACGTTAATGATCAAATTTGGGAACATTTGGTTTTATTTGGCTTAAAATGACATTCAAAATAAAATGACATCTAAATCGATTAAACAACTAACATTTCTTCAATTAAAAACAATTTTTGATACATGTCATGATTTAGAAAGAAAGAAAAGAGAGAGAAAGAGAGAGAGAGAGAGAACCTGGGAGACAGAGAGGGAGAGATGGTGGGGGAGAGATAAAGAAAGAGAGAGAGAGAGAGAGAGAGAGAGAGAGAGAGAGAGAGAGAGAGAGAGTACCTGAGAGACAGAGAGGGAGAGATGGTGGGGGAGAGATAAATAGAAACAGAGAGAGAAAAGAGAGAGAGAGAGAGAGAGAGAGAGAGAGAGAGAGAGAGAGTATTGTTTAGCAATAGAACACATTTTTGGACGCAATGATTGCCATATGAATGAAATTCTTTCCGATTGCACATGGTTTAATCATTCCGCTATTATGCTTATGCAGAACTATGTAGACAAGTATGAGAGGTAATGCCTTTGCCATATAAATAATACCGCTTTTAAGTAGATGCATATTTTTAAAACCCGAAACAAAGGACTTGAAGAGTTACAAAATAGTGGATAAAAATTCTTAAACAAACGTGTGCCTTTAAATTTATAATAAGTCTTGCTCTAATTGTTGAGATAAAACAACAGTGTAAACTGCTCTCTATAGCATCTGCCACCTGCGATCGTCCTCCGTTATCGCGATTGTCGTTAATACGGTTATATACATGTATCAACGAGCAAAGTGGCATTAAACTCCAATTAGAAAATACTAAATGACTTATATATATACATTTACAGAACCAAAATTCTGGAATGATATCGCCGAGGAATACATTGACCGTCGTTTTATGTACAAGGACAACAACAAGATAGCTAAAAATGTCATCTTGTTTATTGGAGACGGTTTGGGCGTAAGTACCGTGACAGCGGCAAGGATCCTGAGGGGACAGATAAACGACCGCCCGGGGGAGGAAACCATCTTGAACTTTGAAAAGTTTCCAAATATTGCCCTGTCGAAGGTAATTATTTGCTTTAATTCAGATACAAACCCTTTAATTTGTCAGCATTTATATCAATACAGGCCGTTCAAACATACATCTATACCAGATATATTTACATTTAGATAAATATTGTTATACTTTATCAACATAATTCCACATACCAATTTTGGTATCAACTATACTGACCTTAATGCATCAAATTAATATTTACACCTTTGAAAGTATAACCATATAGAAATATAGAAATAGATTTTTAGGAGGAAGAAGTTGTATTTTTTAAAAAACTAATTGTGCTTCAACACAATTGTGCAAACGAACAACGGTAAGGAAATACCTTTATAAACATCGAAAAATGAACTAATATTTGTTGTCGTGATAATCTATTTCAGAAATATAAAAATTATAAAAAAAGTATTTTCAAACTTGAGCTGGATTATCAAGTACTATATTCATATTTGAGAACTATATATAAATATATATAAAGCTATAAATAAGAGCCTATGTCTAAAAAGGTACCATCTAATGATCCGATATACTATAACTAATACTTGTTGTATAGTGTTTAATGTCGCTTTCAACAATTGTTCAGTCATATCGCGACGGTGTCTACTTGAGACAGTATTCTAAGCGCTGTCACACTGGAGTATCATGCCGCAGACACATGGTATGATACCCCACCCAGTCACATTATACTGACACCGGGCCGACCAGACCTAGAAATCTCCTCTAAGTGGTGAGCGTCAAGCGATGAAGCTTCTAGTATCATTTTTAAAGTCTTTGGTATGACCCGGCCGGGGATTGAACCCACGACCTTCCGCATGCGAGGCGGACGCTCTACCACTAGACCACGCCGCGGTCTATAACAAATACAATGAAATTATATAAACAACTGAAAACTATTTTACAAGCGTTGTGCTGCAAAACCGTATTTCTGTTTGTGTAATATGGTCTTTACCGTGATAAGCTGCAGTGTTTGTTTACGTTTAAGTTATCTAAACCTTACTTTTCTATGTTGGGGTTGATGCAATCGTAATCAGGGGAATGCTTTTTTCTTTATTTAAGTCTAAAAAGCAATTACGTGAATCAAAATAAACCTGTCATGCATTTTGTACTGCATTTCAGCATGAACTGTCGCCGTTAGTTTATATGTAACACCTAGTTGTGAGACGTCAATTTAGCTGACAAGCATTTCTAGTTGATAAAAGACTATTGTATCATCACATGAACAGGACAGAGATAGGTTTTTGGGAATATATGACATTCAATTTTATATTTACATGTATATGTGTTTAAATACTTCGATTTGCTATGTACATTTCATTGTTTTGAGCGTTGAGGAGCCTTTATGAGCACAACGAGGGGGTTAGTAACGTATACGTTTAAGCTAGAAGCCGTTTCGTCTAGTAAAAGTCTATCAATCCAGGGGTCGTTAGTTCGAGTCCCCCGCCCGGCAACAGTCTCCGTGATGATTGATATACGACATTGTGTCTCATTATCATTCGTCTCTCACCACTGATTCAAGTGAGAAAGTTATCAGTTACTTGCGGAGAAGGGGTGTGCTCAAGTACTTGTTAATCCCAGGAAACAGTGGTTAGGTTAACTGATCGTCTGTTAGCCCTCGATGGCAAAAAATGACGCTAAATAGTCAATCAATCAATCAATCAATCAATCGTCTAGTAAAAGGAATTTTTAATCTATATAATAAAATTCATTTTTAGTAAGAATTTATTTTAACATGGCGATAGCGCGACAGTTTCGGTGGTTGAACAAGAAAATCTGATGTTATTTGGGCATAGTTAAACATAAAAGCATAAATAACATAAATTACACTTATTTTCAGGTTTACACCGTTGACAGACAAACCCCGGGTTCTGCTGGTACTGCAACCGCCATGATGAGTGGAATCAAGACCAACTATGCCATGATTGGTCTGGATGCACGGGCGATACATGATGATTGCCCTGGGTCAAAGGGCAAAGAGGTGACCACTATGATAGACTGGGCAAACGAAAGAGGTGAAAACAACTTCATTTAGAGTTTAAACAGCATTGGGAACAATTTTCGTTACGTGATGTTCAAAGACCATTTTCCCCAAGATGAACTTCCATAATATACGATATAAATCTATAAAGGAAGTAGTGTTTATTGGTGTTCATTAATTTGGATGAAAGTGCAACACGTTAACTCCGCGACTACATATATCCCATCACGTTTGTTCCAAGGATCTACAATTTATATAACGCTGGTATCTAAGGCAGACAGCATGTCACATGTTTCTGTTTACTTAGTCTCATTTAATTGTTAATTATTGACAAGCGATTTTTAGTTAAAATGTTTTTTTAGGATTTTAAATGAACATCTCAATTTTAGATAATATAGTTCAATAAGATATATAAATCATTTTTTATATAATATTTATTTTACGCATTCGTTTAAATATTTGAAATTTCTATTGATTATAAATTATGCATTGTATATAAGATTTTTTTTTAAATGAAACATCGAATATCTTCCAGGGAAGTCCACGGGTATCGTAACGACGTCACGTATAACTCACGCCACGCCCTCGGCGGCATACGCACACGCCCCAAACAGGTTTTGGGAAGGCGACGTCAAAACACAATCCGTACAAGGCGACTGCAAGGATATAGCCCAACAACTAGTGGACGACAATAAAGACATCAATGTATGGGAGTTTTATGTACAACACTGCATTAAACGACCAATTGACACGAATGTAATTTACAATTAAGATAAAATTGATGGTCATCTGGCTACATGAAAACATAACCAGTGTGTTAAAAGTCATTAAATATAAATAGAAAATAAATACGAACAAATGGTAGAAAAAAAATACAAACAGGTTAAAGCAACCATATATGAAAATATAACCGTGTGACAAAATCATGGTTGATGGGTCGAATAAAAGGACCACTGATTGGAAGAATGCAAATAGAAAAGAAGTAAGATGACGAACGGGAAGGATTACCATGACCAATGGATATAAGTAACTTGGCTAGTTGTAAGAATAAAGATCGACTGTCCCGGCTGTAATATAATCACCACCAACAACCGTAATGTAACGATCATATATGCCCAAAGCTAAAGATATCTGTTCCTGTGTATTACTCGGCATTGTTACATATAGGTACAAAAGGGGGGTAGGTAGAGTATTTAAACATGAGCGTTTACATGTGATAGATACTTAGGTACATAGTAGCATAATCACCACCCCTCGCCTTTTCTTCTACGTCTAAACATATTTAGATATTACAGATATATGAGGAATATCAAAAGCCAAAATAATCATGTATTAATGTTAATATATTTATGAAGGTTTTATTTGGTGGAGGTCGCAGGTTCTTCCTGCCGAACACAACACGTGACCCCGAAACTAACACCATCAACAAAAATCATCGGAAAGACGGGAGGGACCTCACAAAGGTAAATACTCATACAGTTTCAATGAAATAGTCCTAGAAAAGAAAATTTGTTCAAAAGATAATATAATAAGTGAGTATTGCAAATTATTATAATGGTGAGGCTGCAGACTGGCGACGGTATATGGTCTGATAGTAATGCAGGCAGTAGATTTACAAATTCTCGTTAGATCTACTTTTATGAATGGCGGGAATGTACGTGCGAATATTGATGTAATAATCGATGTTTATGGGTTTTTTTATCGCGTGAATCAATATGTAGGTGGTATAAACCAGCAAATTAATTTTCTTAATGAAATGACATGAAAGACATGGAGGTTATGAAGGGGTCACATAGAACATAACCATGTTTATAGATAGCAATTAAGTTCTTAAGCAAATATCAACAGCATCGAGTCAGTATGAGAGAAGTAAATGAGCAAGAGAAATGAAAGCGAGAAATTAGAATAAAGAATAATGCGTACAGGCAAAACTTAGATAAAGACAAGAGCTGCATGGAATATAATTATTAAAGCCAAAAAGAAAATAGTAAAAAATTAAAGACGATAAATGAAGGGTATATATTAAAAACTAGAATTAAAAAGAAAATGCCAAAAAACTCACAGGTGAATTAATTAATCAAGACATTGTAGAAATACAAAAAAAAACAGTTTTGAAATTGAAACAGAAATAATACAAAATACTAATACTATATTTGCAATTTCTTTACAATTTGTTAATTCTCATAAACATATTGGTGTTACTGTAAGCCATAATGGTAATCGGTCAACACACATTGAAAACATAATACTTTCTGCATCCAAGACAATACACATTGTATTTAACATTTACTATTGGAAGAAATGCACTCAATCAAATGTATATATCGTATGTGCGTCCAATCCTAGAGTATTCCTTATTGGTCTGGGATGGTTGCACATTGCACCTCATAGACTCAATAGAAAAACTACAAAACGAAGCAGCACGAATTGTCAAGGACTTACCCGATCAGTTGCTATTCAAAAACTGTATAATGAATGTGGATGTGAGCCACTTAAAAAGAGAAGAGAATTTTTAAAATATTACCTTCTGTATAATGTATACCATTCAAATATTCCAAGTTATATAAATGATCTTTTCCCACCTCTAGTTGGTACAACAACTGAATACCCACTTAGAAACAGAGATAATTATACTACACTATACTGCAGAACAGAGATAATGCGAAAGTCATGCATTCCATCTTCTATTTCTCTTTGGAATAAGCATGATGGCAATTTTAAAGCAGCGCATTCACTTTCAATCTTTAAAAATACATTAGCCAAAATACTAAATTTAAAATACCACCATATCATTCCCATGGCGAACGATGTGTCTCAGTTTATCATGCAAGGCTTAGTAACATGTAGTGGTCTAAATGCCGATCTTTGTATAAATCATCTGCACCCAGCACTGTTCGTTGAATGTCAAAAGGTTATAGAAGATGCTGAACACTACTTCTTTAAATGTCCTAGATATCTCAATCAAAGACTCGTCTTATTTCACAAAACACAGGCATAACAACCATTAAATATTAATCTACTACTGAGTGGAAGTGAAACTATATCTATAGCAGATAACATAACTATTGTGGATGCTGTCCATAACTTGATTAAAGATACCCATAGATTTTGATTTAATAATAATAATAATAATCAACAATAAATGCTTTTAAATATATTTTATATTAAATTGAAAATTTGCACTCATTTGTGTGCTAGTATGTCCTGTCCAAATACAAAGTTATAATATCTAAGAATACCTGTTATTTCTCTCTCTCTCTCTCTCAATCACCTACTGTGTGTTTATATTTGTTTATATTAGCATAAACATGTAATTTGTTTTGTTATACACTGTAAATTTGCTACTTGTAGGGGGAGGGCCGAATCTAAGTTGGAAGATCTTGTGGCCCAACCCCATTTCAAAATATTTGAAATAAAATATGTTTAAACCAATTAGAATTAAACTAATACAAAATCATGTACCAAAACAAAACAATATTTAAGATATAGTATAGAAGAAAACAACACTATGGCCATTGGTAACAAACTCAAAATTATAAACAATGAAAGTATACATGTAGTAAGATGAAACAGAAACAGTAGAAATGAACTTATAATTGAATATATAAAAATGCATGTTCTGTCTTTGAATTGCACCAAACGTCAACGTGTGTTATATACAATACATACATATCTTGGGTTCGTTGTATTGTATGTGTAATGTATGTGACCTTGATTCGTATGTATACAAAACTTCACATATAAATTATAATATTTGTTTCAGGATTGGATGGATGATAAGAAGGAACGAGGGTTGTCTCACAAGTACGTTTGGAATAAAGATCAGTTTGATGCCATCGACCCTGACTTTACCGATTATGCCTTGGGTACGTGTGCTAATGTAAATAATGTAAATCTCTGTATCATCAGTCTCCAAACGTTGGTGGTCATTTGTGACAAAAATAGCTTAACACAGATTACGTGTATTGTTCTTTATAAATGTGATATAGATACGATATATGCCTTCACTAATTTAATTATTTTTTAAAGTATGACTTTTCAGATAGTAATGTTCGAAGATTATTTTTTTTATATATTTCCGTTCATAATTGTAAAGATATATTTGATGAATGAACACGAGAAAATCAGGCTCGTTATTCCAGTGTGTCAATTTAAATTAACATTTTAGAGATTATTCATGGATTAAAAGCCGAATTTTTAGTTTTTATCGCGCGATGAAAACCATTAGGCCAGTTTAATGTTCGTTAACCCTGAATGTTTTCTCGACAACATTAAACTGGTCTTATGTTTTTTATTATCCGATGAAAACTCAAAATTCGACTTTTAATCCTTATATTTACATAATGTTTTACAACTATTTTAGATAAAACTATTACGTTATATGTTGCCACTTTGAAGATTCGAACCCACGGTCCCTGCGACGTATTACGTTATATGTTGCCGTTTTGATATTTAAAAAGCAAGTTATACGCATTAGCCCGCAAAGCCAATGTCATGAATGTAAAGACGACGTTGTTAACATACTGAATAAGAGCACGCATTTGTATGGCAACTTAGGCAAACGTCACGTGAACCTAACGGCAACATGACGTCTCACCAGTAAAACAAAATCGTGCAACCAATGAAATGCAAACTGGTCCTTTTTAGCTCCGCCCAGCTGCAATTTTTTTTCATTGGAAAATGAAATGCACTTAATGTATATTGTTCATTTAGGCAGAGGGCAGTAAAACTGTAAATATGAACACATTGTTATATGGGGAAATGAATGAAGATATAATTATTGATAGATAAATCCTTGGTTTTTCCAAGACATGATGACTATATTGGTCAACGTCCTTTGCACTATTTATGTTATTTGTGATTGAGCAATCTACTGTCATTTTTACCTGGGCAATTTTGCCTAGTTGGCCATTGTTTGCCCAAGTTTCTGTACCCTATGTACTTTGATTCAGAACTGCATTCACAAAGGTTGAGGTCTCGTGAGTGCCTACCAATTGTATCTGGTTCTTGAGTTACCGGCACTTGAACTGTTCAGAAGCACGTGTACTGTGGACAACTAACGTACAATCAATATCAATAATACATGTATTACAATTACTTAAATTGTATCTGAAATTCAATATTCTATTGCAACTTAATATATTAGATATAATCCTAACTGCAGGGCTGTTTGAGCCAAGCCACATGCAATACGAATTAGAGAGAGACAAGTCTGGCGCTACGGGCGAGCCTTCCTTGGCAGAGATGACGGGAAAGGCCATTAGGATAATGAAGAGAAATGACGGAGGATTCTTCCTTCTTGTAGAAGGTTTGTATCGGATATTTACATGTAGACATTATGCAGCATGGTTAAATCCGCTGCTGTGTACCCTATATACATGTCAAATGGATGTTACATGTATGAAAATTAATACATGCCAAGTAAAAGGTACACGTGTTTATGCGTGTTGATTTTTGAAAATACTCAAAGTGTTTATGTATAAAAATTTATACAGTCAAGTATAATGTCAAGTATAATGTCAAGTAAAATTTCAGATAAGCTCCATGTCTATGTGTGAAAAGTATTACAATCGTTAATTGTCAATTAATTTAAATTAAATCATGCGTTGTCCTTTACGTACGTATTAAATAAAAGTTGGATGGTATGTGGAAAAAGGAGATTAAACATTCTGCAAATATAACGAGAACATATTATTCATTAAACAAAATGAGTATGTGTCAATTTTGGGTATGTCATATTTTAGCTAAATAAAAATTGCAAAAGTAATATGTTCAAGCAATATATATTTTCTTTAAGGGAAAAATAAGATCCTTTCGAAACATATCAGTCGAATTAATAATGTTGATACTCTCTTTATCTTCCTGAAAGTTGTGTTCGGAAACAAATCCCTATATGTACTGGCCAAAATAACAGTTTTCGTTGCTTTGTTCATAATTTATTTGCTTGATAGTCTTCTTCTTGAAAACAAAAACAAATAAAAAACTTTAGATTTGAAAATATATCAAAGATAGAAGATACATATACATTAAACAGCATGTAGGTTCTTTCCCCATTCCTAAAAAAACAATATTGATCATTATTTGGTATTAACTAGCGGCAAGGATTGATCATGCCCATCACGACGGTAAACCGAAGAAGGCTCTGTACGAAACGCTCGCAATGGAAGACGCCGTACAGGTGGCGCTGGAACTTACTAACTCTGACGACACATTGATAATAGTGACGGGCGATCACTCAAGCCCAATGACCATCACGGGATACGCTTACCGTGGCACAGATTTGTTCGGTATGTAACTTTTTACCGCTGCTTCACAATTTCAACCTTTTAATATGCAAAATATCATATCAGAATTTTAAGCAACTTGAAAGCTATAAATAGCATAAGCCTACGTAATTTTTATGTTTTAAGAAAACCAATGAAACTTGCATGTTTACACACATTTTTTATAAAAACAATATCAAAGATCAACAGCTAAACATATTAGTTAAAAATGCTGCCCTGCGTGTTTAGCAATATCTTATAAATAAGGTAAACAACAAAGACGGGATCGACCATATCTTCAAATGGGACCTTCTTCTTTGTAATTCAATAAAGTCCCATCATCTACTGAACATATAGTTATAGGTGATGCATCTTTACGCTTCAGATTTGACTTTATAGTTCATAATTTGAAAAATGGCTACTTTTCCTTACAATTTTTACACTCCTTATAAGATTGATAGTGGAAAAACAAGTTTTTTTCGAACCGGTCCTTACTAAAAATTGTTAAACGTCTCAGTTGCCATAACAAAAGCAGCAACAGTCTCATCAAAACTAGCAATGTCTATACACGCATTCATGAACATGTACGAGTAGAGTTGCCATTTGCAGATTTGATACACTGCGTTGGATCGACTGAAGTTATTGCAATGTGTTGTTGTTGTTTACTTTTACACGCCTGGATCGACTGACGTTATTGCCATGTGTTGTTGTTGTTGTTTACTTTTACACGCCTGGATCGACTGAAGTTATTGCCATGTGTTGTTGTTATTTACTTTTACACGCCTGGACTGACTGAAGTTATTGCCATGTGTTGTTGTTTTTTACTTTTACACGCCTGGATCGACTGAAGTTATTGTCATGTGTTGTTGTTGTTTACTTTTACACGCCTGGACCGACTGAAGTTATTGCCATGTGTTGTTGTTGTTTACTTTTACACGCCTGGACCGACTGAAGTTATTGTCATGTGTTGTTGTTGTTTACTTTTGCACGCCTGGACCAACTGAAGTTATTGCCATGTGTTGTTGTTTTTTACTTTTACACGCCTGGATCGACTGAAGTTATTGCCATGTGTTGTTGTTTACTTTTACACGCCTGGATCGACTGAAGTTATTGCCATGTGTTGTTGTTACTTTTGCACGCCTGGATCGACTGAAGGTATTGCCATGTGTTGTTGTTGTTTACTTTTGCACGCCTGGATCGACTGAAGGTATTGCCATGTGTTATTGTTGTTTACTTTTGCACGCCTGGATCGACTGAAGGTATTGCCATGTGTTGTTGTTGTTTACTTTTGCACGCCTGGATCGACTGAAGGTATTGCCATGTGTTGTTGTTGTTTACTTTTGCACGACTGGATCGACTGAAGGTATTGCCATGTGTTGTTGTTTACTTTTGCACGCCTGGACCGACTGAAGTTATTGCCATGTGTTGTTGTTGTTGTTTACTTTTGCACGCCTGGACCGACTGAAGTTATTGCCATGTGTTGTTGTTGTTGTTTACTTTTGCACGCCTGGATCGACTGAAGGTATTGCCATGTGTTGTTGTTGTTTACTTTTGCACGCCTGGATCGACTGAAGGTATTGCCATGTGTTGTTGTTGTTTACTTTTGCACGCCTGGATCGACTGAAGGTATTGCCATGTGTTGTTGTTGTTTACTTTTGCACGCCTGGATCGACTGAAGGTATTGCCATGTGTTGTTGTTGTTTACTTTTGCACGCCTGGATCGACTGAAGGTATTGCCATGTGTTGTTGTTGTTTACTTTTGCACGCCTGGATCGACTGAAGGTATTGCCATGTGTTGTTGTTGTTTACTTTTGCACGCCTGGTCCGTCTGAAGATAAGTTATTTGCAGGTTTAGTCGAGCCCGTAGATGCCACGGATACTCATGATGACAAACCGTTCAGCGTCCTCAGCTACGCCAATGGACCTGGATACTCGGAGCCAAGGGCGAACCTTACCGGTGCCGATCGACGTGAGTGAATTACACACCAGTAATAGTGACTATACTGATAGCGTTAGCTTTTGATGAAATTGATTATATAAAGTATATATAGATGTGATGACGATAACAATAATTGTATCAACAAAAAACATTCTTTGAAAGCGCATTTGCAATAGAACATGATATAATTCCCAAACACTTTGCTTTTGCCGATATGCCCTAAACTTGAATATTGTCACCTGTGGAACATGGAAACTATTATTAATTTTAATATTATATTTAGACTATTTGCCATTGAAAAATATATTTGTTATAAAAACAAAAATAAACGAACAAACAGTTTATCTAATTTTACTCCAGTTTGTAGAAGTATCCACTGAAGGCAAACCGGTCGTGCGGAACCACCGCTGTTTTGCTCTGGATAGGCCTAATTACGTGACTAGTTTTCGCATGGCGCCATTTCGTCTGGTGGTTTTTACCTGAACAAAATAACACAAATCAGCCACAATGTAAATAAGATATCTTGACGGGATACATAATGACATCTTTTCAACACATATACACATATAAGGTATCAAAATAGTCCATCCTTTAAAGGCAACTAAACAGAGATTATATACTGTGTCAACTCAAATATATAGTCAACTTTATATATAGTTAAAGCATAACAACAAATTATGGTTTTGGTGTATACCAGTTGTCCAATAGATATCTCCCGAATAAGGTCTATTTAACCCCAGTGAAAGAAGCAGAAATCACCGTGCCTGTTCCAAAATTTATAGTTATTTATAGCTATGGAAATCTTACTAAACTATGACGTCATTCAAACTTTCTCTGAAGAAACTGAACAATCAACATGCTCAAATCCATAGCTATGTCGGGAGAGCTGGGTCCTATCTACAGACTAAGTGTATGCTAAATCGGAAACCTTGGTTAAAACTTTCAAAAAGGGTAACACTCTAACATGCATATCTAAATCAATATACAAAATACAGTATTTAGAAGTTTCAGGATTTCGATCTATTCGACGAAACCACAATTAAGAGACTTAATGATTAATTTACGTTTGTTTTTTTAGATGATAACAACTATATATTCCCCAGTGGGATCCCATTGTCCTGGAGTACACATACTGGGGAAGATGTTCCCATTTACGCCTTTGGTCCCATGGCATACCTTTTCCATGGCTCCACGAGCAGAACTACATTGGTCACGTGATGGCATACTCTGCCTGCGTTGGTCGATACTTCGGAAGATGTAAAAGACCGGATATGACGGAAACTAACTCAGGAACATTCAATGGGGCATCAGTCTTTCTGTCTATTATTTTAATTGCAATAGCAGGAAATTAAACTGAACATGACATCGTCAATACCATTCATTGTCAGCTGTTCTTCTTTGATATTGTGATGCCAAGTATTTTAACCAGTCACAATTAACAACATGTGATAAGAATCAATTTAGATGATACGACGTTGATGTATGTTTGAATGTTTATAAGTTGATATAAATAATCAGATGTTTGTTGGTGAATCAATTAGCACACGTGTTGGTAAGTTATATTTATTGTTATTAGGACGGTGTACCGTCCGGAGTTATGTACACTTTAATTACGTGATGTCATACAGTGACTGTTGTTTTAACATTCGCAGGAAGGCTAAGCCACATCATCCATAATCTGTTATTTGTATACCAGGTGATTGTTTATGCGCTAGAGTCGTTTTATCGCGATGACATGTGCAGGTAACATCAACGTCTGCCATATTGTGTGTTTACAGAAAGTTGCATTTTGGGACATAAGTTTATTTGAATAATGACGTCATCAGTGTTTTACATAAAAAAATGGCTGCATTTTAGATATTTTAACTTTGTTTGATAATTAAACAACTAAATCATATTCAGAAAAGAAAGCAATGTACAGGTCATTATCTTTGGTGTTTATTCTACGTAATGGTAGTGTTTAAATAGTATTTTTCATTCAATATTGGAGTTTAATACTTGATTTTTATCTGCATGTTAATATCAGTCTTGACGTTTCCCTCATTATTTCCCACATGTTTCTTTGCGGGAAGCAACGTTGGGAACGTCCGGAAAGGACGTTGTGGGAATTGCGGGAACGTCGGGAACGTCGGGAGATTGGAAGGTATATAATGACTCCCTCAGAAATGGTTAGGGACTCCAAAATTGTATAAGCTTTAGAGCAGTAACTTTAATAAATGTCTATGATTAATATTTTCTTATATAACAAAAATGGTACACTTTTGAAGTTAATAATAATCTAGTTTAAAATAATATCTTTAATAGATCGACGCCAACAACATCCAAACCTTATAAGCATGTGCTTTGTAAAATAACAACTTAGTTTTCTTTAGACATTAGGTCTAATTCATAGGATAACATTGAAACTTTGTATATTTTATAATAAGTTATTTAATGGTCACTAATTATTAAAACAATAACAAGTCCTGGAAACATGAAATAAGTGTTGATTAATATCTAATGATTAAAAAAAGAGATATAACTTCACTTCTGTTTAATTTGTCTTATATTCATTACCTTTTCAACATTGTTTAGTTTACTCACACGGAGTCCATATAACTTGAATATTTATACGTTACCAAACTCGATAGATTTATAGAGCCGGCACGCAACATACTTTTTCGGGATCGATCACTGGATCTGTCGTTTATACAAACAAGAAAGATTGCCAGTTATTGGCACATTTCCTTCATTGTCAAGACTTTGTGAATGTTAACTTAACGTTTTGATAATATAGCTCATAAACTATGTTAGTACATCAAGACATACAAAGTGTATTGTTAAAGTTAGTTGATATTTCGTGATATGTTGTTTAATTGTCTCCTAGAAAGTATTACAACGAAACCACTTTATCATATTTGTTTTGAATGTTTGGGTTATATTGCGTGGCTTTGCTAACAAGTTAAACTCAATAAAAACCTACAAGTCATTTCACATACATGTTGTTAAGAAAACAACACAGTGGCAGCACTCAGCGTACGTTTTTTAGACCTATAAGTCATTTCCCGTACATGCTGACAAGAAAACTACACACTATGTAGCACTCAGCGTAAGTTTTATAAACCTATAAGTCATTTCCCGGTCATGCTGTCAAGAAAACAACACACGTGGTAGCACTCAGCGTAAGTTTTTTAGACCTATAAGTCATTTCCCGTACATGCTGTTAAGAAAACAGCACACGTGGTAGCACTCAGCGCTAGTTTTATAGACCTATAAGTCATTTCCCGTACATGCTGTCAAGAAAACAACACACTTGGTAGCACTCAGCGTAAGTTTTATCAACCTATAAGTCATTTCACGTACATGCTGTCAAGAAAACAACACACTTAGTTACACTCAGCGTAAGTTTTTTAGACCTATAAGTCATTTCACGTACTTGCTGTCAAGAAAACAACACACTTGGTAGCACTCAGCGTAAGATTTATCAACCTATAGGTCATTTCACGTACATGCTGTCAAGAAAACAACACACTTGGTAGCACTCAGCGAAGTTTTATGACTCTATAGGTCATTTCCCGTACATGCTGTCAAGAAAACAACACACTTAGTTACACTCAGCGTAAGTTTTATAGACCTATAAGTCATTTCCCGTACATGCTGTCAAGAAAAAACACACTTGGTAGCACGCAGCATAAGTTTTATAGACCTATAAGTCATTTCCCGTACATGCTGTCTAGAAAACAACACACGTGTAGCACTCAGCGTTAGTTTTATAGACCTAAAAGTCATTTCCCGTACATGCTGTCAAGAAAACAACACACTTGGTAGCACTAAGCGTAAGTTTTATAGACCTATAGGTCATTTCACGTACATGCTGTCAAGAAAACAACACACTTGGTAGCACTCAGCGTAAGTTTTATAAACCTATAGGTCATTTCACGTACATGCTGTCAAGAAAACAACACACTTGGTAGCACTCAGCGTAAGTTTTATCAACCTATAGGTCATTTCACGTACATGCTGTCAAGAAAACAACACACTTAGTTACACTCAGCGTAAGTTTTATAGACCTATAAGTCATTTCCCGTACATGCAGTCAAGACAACAATACACTTGGTAGCACTCAGCGTAAGTTTTATATACCTATTAGTCATTTCACGTACATGCTGTCAAGAAAACAACACGTTTAGTTACACTCAGCGTAAGTTTAATAGACATATAAGTCATTTCACGTACATGCTGTCTAGAAAACAAAACACGTGGTAGCACTCAGCGTAAGTTTTATAGACCTGTAAGTCATTTCACGTACATGCTGTCAAGAAAACAACACACTTGGTAGCACTCAGCGATAGTTTTATAGACCTATAAGTCATTTCCCGTACATACTGTCAAGAAAACAACACACTTGGTAGCACTCAGCGTAAGTTTTATAGACCTGTAAGTCATTTCACGAACATGCTGTCAAGAAAACAACACACTTGGTAGCACTCAGCGTAAGTTTTAGAGACCTATAAGTCATTTCCCGTACATGCTGTCAAGAAAACAACACACTTGGAAGCAATCAGCGTAAGTTTCATAGACCTATGAGTCATTTCCCGTACATGCTGTCAAGAAAAACAACACACTTAGTAGCACTCAGCGTAAGTTTTATAGACCTATAAGTCTTTTTCCGTACATGTTGTCAAGGAAACTATACAGTTGGTAACACTCAGCGTAAGTTTTATAGACCTATAAGTCATTTCACGTACATGCTGTCAAGAAAACTACACACTTAGTTACACTCAGCGTAAGTTTAATAGACATATAAGTCATTTCACGTACATGCTGTCTAGAAAACAAAACACGTGGTAGCACTCAGCGTAAGTTTTATAGACCTGTAAGTCATTTCACGTACATGCTCTCTAGAAATCAACACACATGTAGCACTCAGCGTAAGTTTTATAGACCTATAAGTCATTTCCAGTACATGCTATCAAGAAAACAATACACTTAGTTACACTCAGCGTAAGTTTTATAGACCGATAAGTCATTTCACGTACTTGCTGTCAAGAAAACAAAACACTCAGTTACACTCAGCGTAAGTTTTATCAACCTATAGGTCATTTCCCGTACATGCTGTCAAGAAAATAACACACTTGGTAGCACTCAGCGTCAGTTTTATAGAACTATAAGTCATTTCACGTACATGCTGTCAAGGAAACAACACACTTAGTTACACTCAGCGTAAGTTTTATGAACCTATAGGTCATTTCCCGTACATGCTGTCTAGAAAACAACACACGTGTAGCACTCAGCGTTAGTTTAATAGACCTATAAGTCATTTCCCGTACATGCTGTCAAAAAAACAACACACTTGGTAGCACTCAGCGTAAGTTTTTTTAGACTTATAAGTCATTTCCCGTACATGCTGTCAATAAAACAACACACTTGGTAGCTCTCAGCGTCAGTTTTTTAGACTTATAAGTCATTTCCCGTACATGCTGTCAAGAAAACAACACACTTGGTAGCACTCAGCGTAAGTTTTATAAACCTATAGGTCATTTCACGTACATGCTGTCAAGAAAACAACACACTTAGTTACACTCAGCGTAAGTTTTATAGACCTATAAGTCATTTCCCGTACATGCAGTCAAAACAACAACACACTTGGTAGCACACAGCGTAAGTTTTATAAATCTATAAGTCATTTCCCGTACATGCTGTCAAGAAAACAACACACTTAGTTACACTCAGCGTAAGTTTTATAGACCTATAAGTCATTTCCCGTACATGCTGTCAAGAAAACAACACACTTGGTAGCACTCAGCGTCAGTGTTATAGACCTATAAGTCATTTCCCGTACATGCTGTCAAGAAAACAACACACTTAGTTACACTCAGCGTAAGTTTTATAGACCGATAAGTCATTTCCCGTACATGCTCTCTAGAAAACAACACACGTGTAGCACTCAGCGTAAGTTTTATAGACCTGTAAGTCAATTCCCGTACATGCTGTCAAGAAAACAAAACACTCAGTTACACTCAGCGTAAGTTTTATCAACCTATAAGTCATTTCCCGTACATGCTGTCAAGAAAACAACACACTTGGTAGCACTCAGCGTAAGTTTTATAGACCTATAAATCATTTCACGTACATGCTGTCAAGGAAACAACACACTTAGTTACACTCAGCGTAAGTTTTATGAACCTATAGGTCATTTCAACTACATGTTGTCTAGAAATTAACACACGTGTAGCACTAAGCGTTAGTTTAATAGACCTATAACTCATTTCCCGTACATGCTGTCAAAAAAACAACACACTTGGTAGCACTCAGCGTAAGTTTTTTAGACTTATAAGTCATTTCCCGTACATGCTGTCAAGAAAACAACACACTTGGTAGCTCTCAGCGTCAGTTTTTTAGACTTATAAGTCATTTCCCGTACATGCTGTCAAGAAAACAACACACTGGGTAGCACAGAGCGTAAGTTGTATATGCCTATAAGTCATTTCCCGTACATACTGTCAAGAAAACAACACACTTAGTTACACTCAGCGTAAGTTTTATAGACCTAAAAGTCATTTCCTGTACATGCTGTCAAGAAAACTACACACTATGTAGCACTCAGCGTAAGTTTTATAAACCTATAAGTCATGTCCAGTACATGCTATCAAGAAAACAATACACTTAGTTACACACAGCGTATGTTTTATAGACCGATAAGTCATTTCATGTACATGCTGTCAAGAAAACAACACACTAGTTAGCACTCAGCGTAAGTTTTATAGACCGATAAGTCATTTCCCGTACATGCTGTCAATAAAACAATACACTTAGTTACACTCAGCGTAAGTTTTATAGACCGATACGTCATTTCCCGTACATGCTGTCAAGAAAACAACACACTTGTTAGCACTCAGCGTTAGTGTTATAGACCTATAAGTCATTTCCCGTACATGCTGTCAAGAAAATAACACACTTGGTAGCACTCAGCGTAAGTTTTATAGATCTATAAGTCATTCCCCATACATGCTGTCAAGAAAACAACACACTTGGTAGCACTCAGCGTAAGTTTTATAGACCTATAAGTCATTTCACGTACATGCTGTCAAGAAAACTACACACTTAGTAGCACTCAGCGTAAGTTTTATAGACCTATAAGTCTTTTCACGTACATGCTGTCAAGAAAACAACACACGTGGTAGCACTAAGTGTTAGTTTTATAGACCTATAATTCATTTCCCGTACTTGCTGTCAAGAAAACAACACACTTGGTAGCACTTAGCGTACGTTTTATAGACCTATAAGTCGTTTCACGTACGTGCTGTCAAAAAACAACACACTCGGTAGCACTCAGCGATAGTTTTATAGACCTATAGGTCATTTCCCGTACATGCTGTCAAGAAAAGTACACACTTGATAGCACTCAGCGTAAGTTTTATAGACCTATAAGTCATTTCCCGTACATGCTGTCAAGAAAACAACACACTTGGTAGCACTCAGCGTAAGTTTAATAGACCTATAAGTCATTTCACGTACATGCTGTCAAGAAAACAACACACTTAGTTACACTCATCGTAAGTTTTATAGACCTATAGGTCATTTCACGTACATGCTGTCTAGAAAACAACACACGTGTAGCACTCAGCGCTAGTTTTATAGACCTATTAGTCATTTCCCGTACATGCTGTCAAGAAAACAACATACTTGGTAGCACTCAGCGTAAGTTTTATAGACCTATAAGTCATTTTCCGTACATGCTGTCAAGAAAACAACACACGTGGAAGCACTCAGCGTAAGTTTTATAGAATTATAAGTCATTTCCCGTACATGCTGTCAAGAAAACAACACACGTGGAAGCACTCAGCGTAAGTTTTATAGACCTAAAAGTCATTTCCCGTACATGCTGTCAAGAAAACAACACATGTGGTAGGACTCAGCGTAAGTTTTATAGACCTGTAAGTCGAATCCCCTTCTGGCCATGGTCTCTGTGATCACTAATATACGATATTATGTCTCATTATTATACTCTCTCATCGCTGATTCAAGTGGTAAAGTTATCAGTTACTTGCGGATATGGTGTATGCTCGTGTACTGGTTAACCTCTCAGTGGGCAGGTGGTCAGGTTAACTGATTGTCTGTTTTTAAAAGGACAATCGTTGTAAGTGCACTGTTGACCCGTCCATTAATAGCTCATGAAACAAAACATTTGAGACAGAAAGCGGTATTTTTTCACGTTTTACAGATAAAGGAAATCATCACAGAACATCTGTGAAATAAAGAACATTTTAAAACATAAATACGTAAATCTTAACTCCGAACATTTTAAAACAAATCTGGCAGATTAATTTAACCCACCTTGGTTTGAAATAAACAGAAATAGCATGATATTGGTTACATTATGTTTTCGTCTTATAAATGCGAGTAATCAAAATGATGAGTTGAAGGTCGCCAAGCAGTGTTTGTGTGCTGTCTGTTTTCCGTTCCAATTTAACTACTCCGTTTCAAATACATGTATAATTTTTGTCACGTTTTTGCGGATTTGAAACACCAAAGCATTCCTTTTCAAGTAATTAATATTAGTGAGATACTTTGTATTCATATTAAAAATATTTTAGTTTGCTAATCATAGCGATGTGTCTGGCTATGCTACACTTATCGTCTCACGCACAAATTAATTTTGTACTGTTCTACATATAGAGACATGCACTTCTGGAACACTGGATACATTACCAATGGTTCTAAAAGTGAGTTATTCCCATAGATAGTTCTCTGTTGGTCTAAATATGCAGAAAAAAACATGGGGTTGACCAGGTTGCTTTTTCACAATTTCGATGGTTTGATGGCACCCCTTCATTTTTGACAATTCTGCCCATTTGTTGCAGTGTATCACTACGCATCTTTAAACTGATATAGCATCATCAAACAGTTCCCAGTGTCACCCAAACTTTGCAGAAAGCATGAATATGTTCCAATGTTCCCATATGCACAAAGAAATATGACATTTTATGCATTTTTAACAAAAGAATTGCCCAACCGCTTTACACAGCTCTAATTTCTTTGGTTTAATAATCTTGCTACCGTCATGTAAGGGAGGTAATTGTTTAGTGAGACCTTGAAATGGACACGGAGATTATTTATATCAAATATCAAAATTTGAAGTAAATCATACGTTTGCATGCTGCTCTTTTAATAAACTTAAAAGACACCGTTGTTGTTTCTTTTACCGATTACGTCAATTCATTTTACAGTAGATTATATCTAAAATAAACAACGCCAGACTGAGTGTTCGTACGTAAGTATAGGTAATGTATCAAATCTGTATACGACGTGAATGATAAACCAAGACGAAATATCTTACCTTGTTTTTCTAATTTCATCATTTTAAAACACAAATTTGATAATTGGATTGATTTTATAACATATATGTTTATATTATTGATGATGAAACGATAAAAAAGAATTCAAATCAGGATAAAATATATCTAATATTCAAAAACATGCGTTTTTAATGGCGTTAACTATAAAGTAAAGCGCTAATGTAGACACAAACAAAAGACCGTATTATCCTTGTTTTGCACTGCACTAACTTTTGAAAATTAATTTAATCCGATCTAGCTTAAGGTCAGATGTATTAATTCGTCACAAAATCTGGAATGTACATATTAACGTATTACACGGTGATTTCTAATTCAAGTTTTAAGGTGTGTTAATACTAATAGCGGGGGTGGAGTTTGACGCCATTTTCAACACATTTCAAGTTATATATGACATATCCAGTTTTATTGGTGGTGGGGGTGGGGGGAAGACCTCAGAATGAATCAGTAGACCCATCGTCCTTCCGCAAGTAACTTTCTCATAGAAAGATTTTTGAGCGAGCGGAACTCGAACTTACGACCTTAGCGTTGAGAGGACACTAACGGGGACGAAATGAACGAATTTTTGTTTTTACAACAAAAAAAATATAATGAGTACCGAACAACATTTATTTTTCTAGAAGACAGGAGATAGTTTTTATTCGTTTTTCAATTTTCTGTACATGTAAATCATACATTTATTTTTAACATTGTGTTTATTATTGTGGTTCAATAACCAATAATAACACTGTGGCGAACTTACGTGACCTAATGGTATGGAGTGGTGTAAAATTATCAGAGGAAACAGATAACTTTGAAATTAACGGAACAAAAATTTACGCCGCATGTGTATAGAGATGAACAATCGATGCTATCGAGTGACCATGCAAAACTCGTACTTTTTTGCAAAATGTGAAAAGGGGTATTATTGTAAATTGCTTCATACTCTATCATAACTTTTTCGTTCTACGTATGGCACAATGCGGGCATAACTGTAAAGTTGAGACCACATACGTATATCGGTATATAAGAACAAAATATAGCATGTTCCAATGGAATTAATCATTGGTATCGGTAAGCCTTAATTTTCCGTGTCAGATATTGAACTTCACACCGAGTCCTGAGTCCGGACACGCTTGGTGTCGAGCGGTCAAGCTTACTTTCTCATTTGTTTTCAGTTTGGTAAAGACTTATATATAACTTCTGGACCAGATAAATGTTGCAAACTTGAAAATGTTTCTGCATGAGTCTATGATGAAGTACGTGAGTTTACTTTTTGTTTTGCAAATGAAATACAAAGATTTATCAGATAATACATTTTGCTAAATGGAAATTTCACTGTTTTCAGTAATGAAATTAGTAAATAGGGACTTATTGATCTCGTTGTAGTGAAACATTATTTTTATTGCATCGTGTGAGCACTGAAGCGGTATGATCATACACAGCCAATATTCAATTTCAGTGTTCAACTGAGAAAATAACATTGAAAATTAAAAATATATATATTTATTGTATTAATTTCAATAGCGAAATTACCATTTATAATTGCAATAAATTTAATAGTTAAAGGTAATAATGCTAGGGTAAGTTTTGATTTCATGTGGAATATCGAAAATGACAAAAATCAAACCTCTGCCTGCCTTTTCATTAATACATGTAAATAGTTTAAATATTTATTTTAATGGGTTTTAACGCCATTTTCAACACATTTCAGGTTATATATGGCATATCCAGTTTTATTGGCGGATGGGGACCTCATAATGAATCTGAGTAGACCACCGTCCTTCCGCGAGCAACTGGCAAACTTTCTCACATAAATTTTTTCTGAGCGAGTGAGTCTCGAACCTACAACCTTAGCGGTGAGAGGTAAGTGATCTTGAGACGGCGCCTTAGACCACTCGGCCACGGAGGACCTTTACTAATATATAACAAAACAGCAGCAAGGCCATCCTTAAAACAATATTTGTTTGCTGTGCTGCGAGCCAGTATTTTTCATGGTGAGATAGATAGCTATTTTTTGCCAGATTTTGATTTTGCATAGTCATTTTAAATTAAACTGGGCACAAATCATTGATTAAAAAAATCAACGTTTTGAAAGTCAATAAAAAAAGTTTGAGTAACTGCAAATTTGAGTATCTTAGTATTTAAGAGCACGGCAAACATTCTTTTTTAAAGATGGCCCAACGGTTTACGCGTACATATTTATTTCATTACACGTTAAGAAATTTTATGTTATCATATTTTATGAATAACGACCGATCATTTATTGCTGTTCTTTAATTTCAGAATACTAGTTTTGTTTTTAGTCAACTACCTGGCAGTGACAAGCTCGTCGTATACGTACATCAGCGACACCACCGTTGTTAGTACTAACGTCTCGGCCGACGGATTCCACAATACCTCGCTCCTGAGATGTGAAATGAACGTCCAGGACCCGATGTACTGGCGGAAGGCGATAGTTGGGATATCGTTCAACACATCTATCACCGACTTTGAGGTAAATGTAGACTGATCCAACGTACATGTTCGCTTACGTGACATTATTGTTGTTGTTTTATTATTTGTTTGTTTTGTGTGTTTGGGATGGGGCAAACATCTACAGTGTGTCAGGCTACCGAATGATATTTTCGAAATCACATACAGTAGAACTTCAATGGCTCGAACACGGATGGCTGGAACACCATATATAGCTCGAACACGGATGGCTGGAACACCATATATAGCTCGAACACGGATGGCTGGAACACCATATATAGCTCGAGCACGGATGGCTGGAACACCATATATAGCTCGAGCACGGATGGCTGGAACACCATATATAGCTCGAGCACGGATGGCTGGAACACCATATATAGCTCGAGCACGGATGGCTGGAACACCATATATAGCTCGAACACGGATGGCTGGAACACCATATATAGCTCGAACACGGATGGCTGGAACACAATTTATAGCTCGAACCACTTATCTGGTTCCGGCCGAATTCCTATTTCGATGCATGTACCTGTGTATGTATGGTATGATGTTAAATAACCCTTAACTCGAACAATTCAGTTATCGACAGCTAACTACATATCAAAACAAATAGCTTGCATATGGAACAGCTATTTTGCTTTAAATTGTTGGATTAATTGTTTAAGGGAATGTCTTATTAATAAGCTTATCATACATCTTAAATAGTTAATTATAAACTTTGTCCTGACCGTTTTTTTATTGTTATTGCAATGGTCAGATTCAAGGACGGAAATTGATGCTGATGTTCGCCGACCCGAGGGCCTACTTCTACGTGCTGACGAACCGTTGGAGGGTTAGGCAACATAGAATGTACTTTATCAATTTTTTGGTCGTGCATGACGGGGACAAAGTACCAACTGGTGTGTGTACGCTGCAAAGTAGAATACCATATCTACGTGAGTAATGTGATTTAAACAATCAGTTTAATCCGTCAGTTGTCTGTCCGTGCATCAATTCATCCACCATTCACGTGTGAATGCTATTATGTATCTATCCATTGCTTCTTTCCCAAATGTGCGTTCATTTGTTCGTTCGCTCAAGATCAATTGTTCTTTAATTCATGATTACAATTAATTTATTAATTTGGTCATTAACATCATATGCCATGCGTTAATTTATTTGTTTGAGCGTTCGTTAATTCATTCGGTTTGTTTGTTCGTTTATTCGATTGTTCTTTTCTTTCTTTCTTTCGTTCGTTCGTTCGTTCGTTCGTTCGTTCGTTCGTTCGTTCGTTATATATTCGTTGATTCATTGTATACTTTCAGCCGGGAAAAGACAAAAGCCACAAACAACACCTGGGTCAAACGGAACTGTGTCAAACACGACAACAATAGCACCGACAACGGGGAACCAAACTGTTACTTCAAGCCCCAATTGTAAGTTGTCTTCATGGGGAATACCTCTGTTTACTACATTACATTACATTCTATGTATATGGCATCCAGTTTTGTTGGAGGAATAATACATCAAAATTTATCTTAATACACAGATCATCCTTTCGCAAGTAACTGACACACTTTCTCACATAAACGTTTGAACAGAGCTGGTTTCGAATACTCGACGCCAGCAGCGAGAGGTAAGTGAAACATAGACAACGTGTTGTACCACTCGGCAATGGCGGACCCTGGTGCATTTGGAACGCAGTACTACATAGCTGAAGTTTCCAAACGTGTACGATTGTATTTTGCAAATCACGTTTTAAATCAATATTTTAGAGGTTTTATACAATATTTGGTGCGTATTTCAGTGGTTTACGTGCATCTCGTTTATTGTTGACAGTTCTAGTAATCAGACGACCACATACATAACAATTCTCTCTGCATAGTTGAATGTTGCTCAGTTTTCTATCAATGTGGTGCACACATGGTTTTATACATAAAAAACTAAATGTAAGCATTGAACCTTTTCTGAAGTAGAAGCTTCTAAAGGTTCAAAATAATACAGAACGATTGCGGATGAATGAATTTCTATTGGTAATTCTCAATTGCCCAATTTCTGGACATCACATTGGGCATCATTATCACTTGAAATGACAACATTGGCATTCTCTCTACAGCATTACCGTACTCAACGCCAATTGTAAATACCCGTTCATGGATGCAAAACAGCAACCTTATCATGGAAGGAGATTGTGTATTTGCGGTTTCTCAGCAGTATTTCCCCACCACCCAACAGTTTAACGTGTCTCTGGATCAGAACACTATGAACATCCAGGTAAGTAAATAGACAAGAAGCGCGATAAGATCAAAGCAAGTTTACCTGACAACAAGTAAGCTCCTTTGTGTGTGTGTTTTTAGCAACAGTCGCCATTTTTGAATCACGTTAATCTGAGAAGAAACAAGTTCATTTAGTGAGAGTGGCTTTTGAGTTCCATATTTAGCAACAGTCGCCATTTTTTAATCACGCTAATCTGAGAAGAAACAAGTTCATTTGGAGAGAGTGGGTTTTGATCTCCATATTTAGCAACAGTCGCCATTTTGAAACACGTTCATCTGAGGAGAAACAAGTTCATTTAGAAAGAGTGGGTTTTTCATTTGCATATTTAGCAACAGTCGCCATTTTGAATCACGTTCATCTGAGGAGAAACAAGTTCATTTATAAAGAGTGGGTTTTTCATTTCCATATTAAGCAACAGTCGCCATTTTGAATCACGTTCATCTGAGGAGAAACAAGTTCATCTGGAGAGAGTGGGTTTTGATCTCCATATTTAGCAACAGTCGCCATTTTGAATCACGTTCATCTGAGGAGAAACAAGTTCATTTGGAGAGAGTGGGTTTTGATTTCCATGTTTAGCAACAGTCGCCATTTTGAATCACGTTCATCTGAGGAGAAACAAGTTCATTTAGAGAGAGTGGGTTTTTCATTTCCATGTTTAGCAACAGTCGCCATCTTGAATCACGTTCATCTGAGTAGAAACAAGTTCATTTAGAGAGAGTTTGTTTTTCATTTCCATGTTTAGCAACAGTCGCCATTTTGAATCACGTTCATCAGAGGAGAAACAAGTTCATTTAGAGAGAGTGGTTTTTTCATTTCCATATTTATCAACAGTCACCATTTTGAATTATGTCTGACAAAAAAGAACAGGAATCTGGAAAATTAATGCCAATCATAAAAGTGTTTTCAATTTTTTCTTGAAATAACGAACGCGGTTTGGAACTTATTTTAATTTATGCTGGCCGCCGGAAGAGGTTTGGCTCGCCTTAGGGCAGTATCCGGTCAACATGATATGAACTTGTTTACGAGACAGCGCTACCATCCTCTACGTTTGGGGTCAATATCAGTACCGTCTTTAAAATCCGGTAGCAGACAATTATCGCGGTGTGTTTTCATTACTGAATCTGTTTTCAAACTAAACAAAATTATCAACTTCTAGAATTTCATAAGAATACATGCGATAAAAACAATATACAAACTTTCACTTTTAACAAACGTAAAACACATGTTTAGACAGAGGACAATTGGTAAGGTTTTGACGCTTTTCCGTCCAAAGTTAAACGTCTCATGCGGTATTATTGGAAGACAATTGTAATTTCAAAATCGCGGCTTTTTAGGCTCGGTAATGTTAGCAGAATAGCAAAATAGCAGAATGGAGTTTTTTTCATTTTTCTGTTCTGCTATTCTGCTGGCAGAATTACAAAAAGTTTTATTCTGCTGTTCTGCTAACTTAACCGACTTGGCTTTTTACATTATGCAATTCTAAGTCAAACGACGGACAACAAGTGTCTGAATCATGTCTGAGTCATAGAGCGGTATTCGCGTAATGTTCTTGTTGCAAACCAAGCTTCGTTGGGTTGAAACTAAAAGAGTTATCCAGTTATAAAGCCTACACGAAGACGGATTAACGAAAAAACGGAGGAAACGTGTATATAAATACATTCACCATGATCATGAATTCAATTCCACATGCCGGGCCCGATTAGCTCAGTCGGTTACGCGTCTGACTATCAATCCAGGGGTCACGAGTTCGAATCCCCCGCCCGGCAACAGTCTCCGTGATGATTGATATATGACATTGTGTCTCATTACCATTCGTCTCTCACCACTGATTCAATTGGGAAAGTTATCAGTTACTTGCGGAGATGGGGTGTGCTCGAGTACTGGTTAATCCCAGGAAACAGTGGTTAGGTTAACTGATCGTCTGTTAGCCCTCGACGTCATAAAAATGACGCTAAATATTCAATCAATCAATTAATTTCACAGTGTCGGCATACTTGGATTGGTATCAATGGTATTTCCATGGTTTCGCTGACACAAAAATATGTTTATCTGCCAACAACCCCGCTGTGACACTACTTGAAATGTACCGTGACCTTTTGAATAAAATAACATCTGTTGGTTAAATGGTTAAATAATAATCCGCGTCCATTCATTAGTATTAATAAGGTAATAAGGTCGTGTACAGGTTTATTGCGTTAAGCAAATATATAAATCCTCAAACATTAATGAACGCGTCAACTATACAAATAATTCCCCAAACATAAATGAACACGTCAACCATGCAAATAGCTCCCCAAACATCAATGTGCAAGTCAGCCATGCAAATAAATCGTCAAACATTAATGAACACGTCAACCATGCAAATAACTCCCCAAACATCAATGTGCAAGTCAGCCATGCAAATAAATCCTCAAACATTAATGAACACGTCAACCATGCAAATAACTCCGCAAAAAGTATCAATATGTTACCACCAGGTGGCGTTTATGCTCTAACCTGTATCTCGTATGGGCTGATTTTATCGAACTGTTTCCCGTAATGAGCCAGGAGTACCGCAATTAAATATATTTCCTCCGCCACAATATCCATGCACTCAATGTGCTATAATCTAAGTATTTTGAATACTGCTTTCTTTTAAACGAAACTTGTCATGGTCAGCGCTATTTCGGGTACGAAAATGGGACAAATCGAAGTTTATATGTTTGTTAAAATTCATGAACTTTATAATATTCAGAAATATAAACCTGTATTCAAAATATTTAAGTGAAATTAATAAGCATTTAATTTTAAAGAAATTTGAAATAATAGACATTTTTTTTTGGCACATCAATTTATGAAATTTAAATTTGCTAAAGAAATGAAATAGCAAATGTCTGTAGTAAAATTTGAACATTACAGAAGCAAACTGTTCATACGTAATGGTCTTTGACGAGCTTATATATATATTCAACTTAAAAGTTAAATGAAAATAGCTTGTCATAATTTATGGAGTGTGTGTCAAAATATCCGTGTCCGTGTATACGCCTGTGTTTGTGTCCGTGTCTGTGTCCGTATCCGTACCCGTGTATATGTCGGTATATGTCTGTGTATGTGCCTGTTTCTAAAAATAAAAAAAAACAGTTTTTATCAACCTGATTTGGATGTATTAATTTCTATAGTTAATTGAGAATAATAACAGTTATACATGGATAATGTATAAATTAACTAAAAAAGGGAAGTTGATGATGTATTTGACTTGGACTAACGTTAAGTTAAACATATGTAAACTGTTGTTTCTTCTTGGGTTTTTTTCTTCTAGGAATGGTCCGGCAATTTAAAGTCTAAAGATACGAACGGCCGCTGGTATATGTTCACCAACACGTACCACCTACAGCCCAACAAGTTCACGATGCAGTTCCAAATAACATACAGTATCAGTGTTCCAGAGCCCAATGGGGTGTGTTACAGCTCCCTGCCACCATTTACATCAACGGGTTAACTCAAATATCAGGCGAACAACGGCAGACAGTAGTTAGTTTGATTTTCGTTTTTCGATTTTCGATATCGACGACGAAACACGAACGTCGTATAGTAACTGAAGCATGTCGAAGGAACAAAGAATGTGTATGCACTGTCACCGTCTGATTAATAACTTGCGTGTTTAAGTCGTGTTTACTGAAGAAAATAAGTAGCACATCAAGGCAGTTGTCCCTGATTACTATATACATTCATCTGATGCCAGTGCATGTTGTCATTACCTGTCACTGTATGCGAATGTATGAATTTGTGTATTCATGTGTGTGTGTGTGTGTGTGTGTGTGTGTGTGTGTGTGTGTGTGTGTGTGTGTGTGTGTGTCTGTCTGTGTTTGCATGTGTGTCTGCGGTTGTGTCTGTGTGCGTGCGTGTTTAGGTGGGTATGGCCACTGGCAAGAGAGCGAACGTGCAATTATTCATTATTGCCATTACAATTTGCTAATGTTCTTGTATTTTTGTTTTCATATTTTGTGTTTGTCACCTTGTATATATGTTTGCACTGTATTCATGTACCATAAAATCTCTGTATAAACCGATTCAGCTGTTTTGATACTATGTCATTCTATTTTTAGATAAAACCTTCCGTATTAGAGGTGTTTGTAGTATGATAGCAGATTTTCTGTTACATAAACTATAAAATAAACTAGATATCAATATTAAGTGTGTTGTACTACTGTCTGTTCCGATAGCGTAGTGATAACGGTTTGAACTCTCAACACAAAAGTTGCGAGTTCGAGCCTTATTTATGCTGATTTTTTTTTTAATTTATTTTCCATCAAAGTATCCTAGTGAACTGTTTCAATGTGTTTTTTTAATTTGGTAAGTGTTGGTAGCAACCTCTTTTATATATACATTGCCTGTATACAGGTCTCACTTAAGAATTACCCCCTCTTACATTATTACATGACGGTATCAAGGTTTTTACGCCAAAGATATTATAGCTGTGTAAAGCGAATTGGCATTTTATTTTTTTTTTGTTAACATACATAAAATGTCATTTGTGCATATGGAAACATTTTTATTATTTCTGCCAAGTTTGGATGACATTGGGAACTGTTTGGAAAAGTCATCGAAAATGTGAAAAAGCAACCTGGTCAACTTCAAGTTTTTTCCCGCATAATTAACCCAACAGAGGACAATCTATGGGAACAATGCACTTTTAGAACCATTGATAATGTATCCAGTGTTCAAGAAGCGCATGTCTCTATATCTAGAACAGTACAAAATTAATTGTTGTGCGAGACTTATAGCAAAGCGTCTCACCACACCAAGTCAAAATCATCTAAAACAATTCTGTCTGATCGTGGCTTCCGAGGAGCCTCCGATGCCGGTGCCGACTTGCTGCTGCGGATTACAGCTGACGTAATATGTACATGTGCATATGAATAAAACATTGTAAGTAAATTTTCTCCGCAAACGTTGATTTTAACAAAAATCGTTGCATTTTATTAATTTTGTATTTGTTTTAACGGACAATAGTATAACACAGTTAATATTATATATCAAGGCACTCTGATACTTTTATGGCAAATAAAAATGCAAATGAAAATTCAACATAGGTACGTCTCGAACTCACGACATTTGGGTTGACAGTTAAAACCGTTACCACTACGCTATTGGAACAGACAGTAGTACAAACACTTAATATTGATATCTAGTTTATTTTATAGTTTATGTAACAGAAAATCTGCTATCATACTACGAACATGCGTTTAATGTACGTGCCAAAACATACGTTTACATATAAATAGTACCACGCGCCTTTAACATATGTTTCTCGACATACGTTTAACATACGTTTAACTTACGGTCAAAACATATGTTTTCATATGAATAGTACCACGCATGTTAAACATATGTTTAACGTATGTTTTACATATGTAAGAATATGTACGTTTTTCATATAAATAGTACCACGCATGTTAAACATATGTTTAACGTACGTTTAACATACGTTACAATACGTACGTTATTCATATAAATAGTACCACGCATGTCGAACATATGTTTCACATGAGTTTAACATATCATCCAATAAGTAAGTTTTTCATGAAAATAGTACCACGCACGTTTAACATACGTTTGAGTACATATGTTTTTCCTGGAAATAGTACCATGCACGTTTAACATACGTTTAAATATGTACGTTTTTCATGAAAATATTACTATGTATGTTTAACATAGGTTCTAATGTATGCTTTAAAAATATGTTAAACATATGAAAACTCATGTTTAACTTTAGATCAGTCGGCAACTTTAACAAACTTGAGAAGCTTGATGTAAGAATGCTTGAAGCGTTCATACTTATTTTGGCAAAAATCAGAGATGTCGTTTATAGAAATTGTTGACAGACAGATGGACAAAAAGTGATTAGAATTATAGCTCATTTAAAGCCTTTGGCAAGGTGAGCTTTTAAGGCATAAAATGCCATACAAACAAATTATGAAAAAGGTATGACAGAAGCTTAATATTTTAAAAATATTACATATCTACACAATCTATTTGTACACCTATCTGATGTATAATATTCATTTATTTTTTACTTCCCTCCATGGATCCTTTTAAAATTTGTTTTATTTAAAGCTAAAAACTATCAAATAAATCTGTTTATCATTGTACTCAATGGGACAGATATCATAATTCATTATTTTGTAAACACTGTGTCTTTCATGCTCTAGACAAAAACTACCAAAGGTGAAAGATTGAAAGACAAATAAAACAATATGACTGACACAAGCGGATCACATAATAACTCAAGAGCTTTTGGCTCATGAGAGCGAATAATAATGAACAATGAAATAAATCTAAGCACATTTATATCAATCATGATGTGAAAGCAGATTTCTTTCATTGATGGTTCACTTTTACATACTAGATTCTTAAATCAGTCACAGTAATTGTTGTCTTCCAACAGGAGCGTCACAATGTTGTTAGTCTGCATTTTCCTTTTTGTAAATACTTCCTTCTCATAACATAAGTAGCAAATAATCTGTAAACTCCATTTAATTTCTCCATTATCGTAGCAATATCAGTCGGGACAACAGCACATTTTTCGAAAAAAGTTCATGTGTATAACTGACATCTCATCAGCATGTAATTTTTAACTTCAGTGTATGATTTTGTCACATGTTGTCTTCAGGTTTAAGGGATATAACTGTACCATCTATTTCCAGGTTTACTTTTCTTCCAACTGAACTATATTATTCCATGTCTCACTTCTCAGCAATGTTCCATACCAGTTTGTCACTGGAAAATAAATAATTATGTATGTATACACATCACATATAATATATACAAGAGGCCAATGGGCTTTAACAGTCACCTGATTATCCAAAAAAACATTCGCATAAGTGTATTCAGTCGTAAGAAATAACGTTTTTTTGTCATTTTCTCATAGATTTAGTAAAGTAGGCCCCACCCCCAGAGCCAATCCGTGAGACCCAGGGGTATGAAATTCACAAATTTTATAAAGGACTTATATTCGCCAATAATCATGCTCATAATTTGTTTCCGAGTGCTTCCTATAATAGTAAGAAGATTCTTAAAGTCTACCTTGAATTTAACTGTTTTGGCCCTGCCCCTAAGACCTCATGGGGGTGGGGACCATGAAATACACATAGGTATTCACTGTCATGTCTGCAACAACAAATCACATCAAAATACATTCACATAAGTCTATTCAGTCATAAGAAATAAGGTTTTTTGTTATTTTCTCTTCTGTGCCTACCATCATTTTCCATGAAAACATAAAAAAGGAAACTAAAATTATTACATATATATGGAAATAAAATGTATGAATGAACAAGGGGCCCAAGAGAGCCTGAATTGCTCTACTGGCAACAAATGGACAGATGTACATTGCAGAGACAATGTTTTTTGTAAGTTTTGCTTCAACAAATCTTTTAGGAGACCACCATACAATGCTACAAGTAAAATATTTAAGCCTCGTGCTTTCAGAGAAAATGTATTTTAAAATTTCGCTTAAAATGTGCCTATATAAGCCTTGTTGTGGGGGCATTTGTTGTCGAATCATGCTGGTTCAAGACTTTGTCCAAGATCTTGTGGTTATATAACAGTTAAACTGCTGTGCAAGTTTTGTTAAGATTCAATGAAAAATGAAGGAGCTATCGCGTCTAAAACATTTTCCCTATGTAAAACAGTGACCCCTGTGGCAGCCTCAAATTTGACTCCACCAGACTTAAACAAATCTTTTAGGGAACATCCATTCAATGCTACATGTACAATATGTAAGGTCTAAGCATTAATGAAGGTGCTATCATGTCTAAAAGAAAAAGGTTAATGGACGACAGAAAATTTATCAGGACATAAGCCCTGTTGGCCTTTGACCAGTAGAAACCAGGGTTGTCAAAATGTTTCAAAGAGTAAGTACTAAATTAAGAAGTAGCAGTATCCAACTTGTGAGTGCCACTGGCAAGAAACAAGCGCCAATGGCGCAAGTGGGGGTTAAGTACAAGAGGATAGTCCAAGTGGCCTCCGTCATGGACAATTCTTTAAATTTAGATTGCAGGAGATGGCTTTTCAGCCATTCTGAGCTATATTCCAATCTTAAATTATGAACGAGTTTTCACTGTTTTTTTTACATGAAAACGTCAGTAAGGTCTGAAATATAACTTCTGGAATAAGGCATACACAAAACAAGACGTATTGGCAATTTGAAACATATATGGGCCATCATGTAGTAGATTGTAATCCCCCCCCCCCTACCCCACCCCATAATAAACCCTGAGAACCCGATAAATGACTGACATGTGACAACAGACAAAGCGTTCCATTTTGAAATGTCCATCTATGAAAAGGGACACATCTCAGACATTTATTATCTGATTTGACTAGTTAAAGATTTCAGTTTGATATATCACTCAGTTAACTTACAGTCCTAGCTTAGGTAAACATCATGCAAAAATATTGACTTCTACCAGTTCTTAAATTGAACAAATGATTAACAATAAATTAAATACCTATCTATCCAGATGATATACCTTGATGTTTTGAATAAAATGGAGAGATTTAAGATGCAAATTTATTAATGAATTCAATACTGTTTTTCATTTAAATTATAATACCAGGAATATTAATCAATACCGTAATTTTCCCTACCTTCTTCAAAGACTTTGTCACTGGTGAGGCATACAGATTTTGGACCATTACAGCTAGATTACCAGGTTCATATAGAATTTGGGGGTCTTTTAAGATCTCTTCCTTCGTAAAACGCCTCCAGTTCTAGTGTAAGCTGTTAAAGCTGAAACAACAGATAATTTGTATACTACATGTATTAGCAAATTATTCACTTTATATGACTGTTTACAGTTGATGATAACTTATTAAGCATTCAATCTAGAGAATAGTTTTTAAACTTTGATACAACATTTTAAGACAGTATGCCAGAAAAAAATAAAAATTAAATTGAGGCTAAATGAATATAGTAAAGCAGTGTTTTATCCAGCTCCAATTTTTGGGGGTCATTGATGACCCACTGAATAAAAATCTGGGGGGTCATCATTGACTAGTTTTAAACTTAATCAACTTGAATAAATAGAGGTGAAAATGAAATATTTTACTTCAAAAGTTTTACTTCCTATTTCACACAAATTTTAAAATCAAAATTCCAGCTGAAATTAACAACTTCAAAACACTTTAACTTCCAAACGAATGTTTCACTTCTGGCCCAACAAGTTACAACACCTGAAACTAGTTGTCTTTTCCTTCCCAACGACAGTTTTTATGATCATGGCCACTGGGTCATCAACTTTTCAAATGTCATAGCCTCACCATGGCCGTAACTATTTATAATGAAAAACACTAAAATCATTTCAACATCTTATATTTCAGCTGAGCTTCATGTTTACCATTACTAAGCATTATACTCTTTGGAAAACAAAACTTTGTTGTTTTCTTTTTCCCAAAACCACTTCTCTTCTGGTTCATAGCTAGACTCATTTTAGAGTAATGTTACCTTAATATTATAACATTTTAAAGGTAACTTAACAAAAGTAAGTTTTTCAAAATAAATATAATTTTCTAAAAGTATATTTTCTTTTTTCCATAACCTTTTAAACGTCCGTTAAAGAAACATAAATGGAGTAAAAACATGGACCGGCCTATGTTTAAACTGGCGTTCAAATGTTGCCCATGCACGTCTCAATACCTTATAGAAAACAAAATAAAAAGGTTTTCAGATAGAGTAACGTCCGTACATTTCAAACAACTTTCTTGAAAAGTTTCACGATTTTCACATTTCATCTTTATATACAACCTAAAACTGGGTATATATCAGTGCTATTGTTGCAGCATACATTTGTTTTCACAGATGTTGTCTTCAATCTATAATATTGCTTCGCGGAAAATTATGTATGTGATCATAATCGTCTATGCGATTACATAAATAAAGCGTTAATCAGACCACGTGATCTGCCAAAACAGCTAGCATTGTAAAACTAACTCTGAAACCAGCTTGCCGAAACAAATATGCGTAATTTGAATTTCTGTATTTTTAAGGTTGTCATAGTGTACGCACTAAACAAGTTTGATTGCGCCAAATGAGATTTAATTGCATCAAAAACACAAGAAATGCGCTCTGGAGAGAAAACACTGATAAAGAATAAAAATCCTTTGACATTGCCTTCAAGTCTAGTGATCGAGGTAATAAGCAGGACTGTGATCTACTGAAGTTTCACAACAATCCATTCAGTGGCTAACGGGTGTCTAAATTTCAATGTTTTCTAGATAGTGAGACAAAATTTAATCCGAAATCTTCGTTTTATTTACTTGCTAAATGTCCCGTTGTTTCTCCCTTCACACCAGATATGTCTTTAAGAAGTGTCCTACCTTTCCATTATTTACTACATATTGTATAGCCAAACAATATATCAAGATAGGGCCTGTGTCACTGGCTGGAAAATTGCCTGTGCATTGTCCCAGTTCAATATATCAATTCAGATGACAAGAAATTCTTGACATTGTCTAGAGTTAAAATATTTAAGAAATAGTAAGATGTCACCATACGATTAACATAAGAACATGTTCTAAAAATAATATTGCAAACTACAATTAGATCTTTAATTATTGAACATACAAAGTAACAGTGGGTGGGGTAAGGTTTATGGTTTAAAATGAAAATATTTCCAGTTCCAAAAGTTGCATAGCGTACTGATGTATATCTATAACTACATTTATATACATAAACATAATACAAACCGCTAAATATCATTAAAAACGACCAGTATTGTTAAATTTGCCAGATTTTAACATCATAAAATTTGTTCGCTGTTCGTTCACAACAAGGGAAGTAACTCTAGCACACAAATCAATTTTCGTCCTAAAGATGTTCACCCACTCTTTTTTAGAAAAAAAAATATTGTTGTAGTAAAAATATTAGAAAATATATATGAAAACTTTACACATGATTTACATTTAAATTTAAAAAATATCTATACATTCTTGTACCCACCTTGTTTTTCTTTAAAGGCGAGTGACTTCATCATAAAAAAATCCCGCAAATGATCTTTGTTCAAATGTTCAGATTTTACAGTTTTACATATCTAGCTGCTTTACGGTTTATATAGTCTGAGTAAGCCAGTGCCGACCTTTACTTTGAAAAATACCAGGAAACAGGAAACATCGAGGTTGGTTGACAATTTTTAATCTGTGGAACTATATAGGCCTATCTCTGACAAAAGTAATTAAAGGATTCAAATAAACGTTTTATTACATAGTGTGTGTTAGTGAACCGATGTAAATACACGTTTGGTAGAGGTGAAAATGGGATAATGCAAAACCGAAAGTACAATCTTGTACAGAAGTCACAGGGCCATGATAATCAGATAGATCTACTGTTTATTTTTTAATTCTTAATTATTTTTTTAATAAAGATATTTACAATTTTGGTTGATTAATTATTTTTATGTATTGATTTATATGCAAAAGTTTATAGAAGTAGGTAATACTTGACATTTAAATATATTCTTTTATTCATATGATCTTCATTGAGGCCCTCTATCTCACAAAAGGAAAACAAAGATGCCATTATATTCGACAGCTTCACAATAAAACAGATCTAGTTATATATATAAAATTAAGAATATTTTATACTTTATTTCAGTTGTGAAGCTGTTTCAACAGTTACATTCGAGTATGCCAGCAATGTGAAGTAAGAAGAGGAGGACTAATTAAATATTGGACATGATACAACACTTTAAATAAGCCTCTGCCTGTTCTAGTGTTATTCCCTAAAACAGTATGTCCTAAGTGTTGTTGGAGATTTTAGTGCAATGATTATATAATATTTTTAACATATTTTAAACGTATGAATCAAAACACATATGACAAACATATGTTTCACATGCGTTTAACATATGTTGATGTAAACGTATGTTTTACTATGTTTTTGATTGTCAGACATGTATTTATGATTTTCGTACTTAAATTGGACCCTGCCTCTGGCTCGGCTAGTGACATTTCCAAAAATAGTGAGTGCCATGTGCTGTGGAGCATTTAAGCGCAATTTTAACATATGTTAAACATATGAATTGAATCACGTATGATAAACGTACGTTTAACATGCGTTTAACATATGTTTCTGTAAACGCATGTTTAACGTGCGTTTCTGATTATCACATGTTTCTTTACGTATGTTAAACGTATGGTTAACCAAATCGCATGTAAAACATACGTTAAACATATGTGGCATTTTTACCTGTGTAACAATACAATGAACGGGGCATGTTCTCGTGCAATGCCTACCCAGATTTTTTACAAATCATCATCATCACCACCATAAAGTAAAATGCACACTCTAAGGCAGATCATAAAGTTTCCAGGGTACATCACTCTTACTAGTGGTAATATATCAAAGGCTTAATGGTTATTTCCCTTGCTTTATATGTTTGCTCTGAAAGACCTGTGTTTCTACATCTAAAAGACGAACAAGTGTGTAATGTTTTTTCAACGTTTCCACCAAACACTTAATGAAGAAGACCTAGTTAAACAAAAATCCAATACTTCTTAAAACTAAAACGTCGATTTTCTTAATTTCAACATATCATTATCTAAATATACAATTTTTAATGAGATTTAACGCCATTTCATGTTATATATGCAGGAGGAGGAAAGCCTCTGAATAAATATGATAGAACCACCGTCCCTCCGCAAATAACTGGTACACTTTCTCACCGTTTTTTTGTTGTTTTTTTTTAGATGGGTACCTGCGACTACAACGGTGAGAGGTAAGTGATTTTGAGACGGCATCATAGACCATTCGGTCACATGAGACCCGGAATTTATTTAATAAAACCATATTTTATATAAAAGATTGAAGCTTTGCCAAATAAGTGGTGTCATGATGACATGGTATGCAAAAGAAAAACTTATACAAAATACTAATTGATGTTTCCTTGATAAATATAATAACTGATAAAACTGTAACAAAACTTGCACAGGTTTTCATAAATAACTCAAATATGTGATGTCAGTGGATTTGACAGAAGAGAAAAATTACGTTTTCCAAAAAAAAAAAAAACATTAAGGGGACTGCACCTGGTATTTACAATTTCATTTTAAAGTGAAGAAGTGGGGATGGTTTTGGCGAAAGTATTCGTGTTTATTTTAGTCTTGGTCATCTGCCTAAAAGACAAACATATTGACATTTTCTACAGAAAAAAAAAATGTTTAAATCAGTAAGAGGGCTTGATTTGTTGAGAAAAACACACCTCCACAACGATTTGTGTTTATAAAATAAAGAAATATTGTATTTCCATAAAAGGTATTTTGTATATTTTAAGACATATGCCATATCAAAATAGAACAAGCAAAATGTATGCATTCATAATTAAATGATAATCTGCCGATATATCTACGGAAACACCAAGGTAGTCCGGTTATTTGAATCAACCAATCAGAATATTTATCAAAATCCTGTTATATTTCAAAGAAGACAAAGTCAAAACATTTGTCGTTTTGAAAAGCAAGCATCGACGATATTCAATACTATATTTAACTTGAACCTTACTTACGTACCACCAGTACTGAAGAGTAACACACAAATACATCGAAATACAAAATAAAATCAAAGTAACTAAAAGGACTGAAAGGCTTTCATAGATATTAATACACCTCCGTAATTTGCCTGATATTCTTGTAGTTTTTAGTTTATTTAATGCAAAATTCATTTAAAAATGGCATCATGATACAATGTCCACCAACTATTTCTATTGATTTATTTGTTTCTGCTGGCATATATCAAATACATTGAAATAAATTAATAGAAAGTAGTTCCTGTTGCGTATGAACATTTTGGCGGTGATCATAAAACCCGGTTAAACGTACTGTTTTTAGTGGAAAATACCTCACAAATCAGTTTACGGTTAATTGGTTTTAACATTCGATATAATTGATCAAAGCAATAAATTACGATAGAAATGTATAACTCTAGTAAAATCTTTTGACAATTTAGCCTATATATAATTAACACGTGCAGATTCTGATTCGTTATTCCCATTGTTATTCATGATTACATTTGTTTTTTAATGAATATCAATTTGTATTATTTTGACAAGTGTGAACGTAGTTTCGTTTTTATTTTCAAAACTAGCATAACGCCGAGGAATTAGAGATACAGTTCTATAGTTCCTTGATGACACCACTAGTTTTTTTGCAAAACTTGAAATAAATTATATATTGCAAATGCGTGATTTAGTTGTTTACGAGGTGAAATGGTGCCACTTTTACGGTTCCGAGGCCATAACTCAGACATATATTAAAGGGAGTATATCAGAGCAACGCCATGAAATATAAGTAGACGGCACTTAATTACTGATTGACGACCTTCACATCGTCATACAGACTATTTATAAGATGAAACTACTTTACTATGTGTAAACCTGTATAACGAATCAAAATTGAAGTCAAAATGAAATCACGCGGCTCATATAACATTTCACAAAATGTGCAATTTTAAATGGGAATCTATTTTAGTCTAACCTAGGCGTGTAAACCAAGTTAGGAAATCACTTTGCAATATACTGTTTTGGCATGTGCAAATAGATACGGGGTCAGTGAGTATAGAATATATATAGGCATGATTTATGGGGTGTGGATGTTTTTAGCGTATTATAAAAGTTTGAACATTCCTGATAAATTCGCTTTAAACTTGTTTGGCCAGTCTAAGAACATGTACACGATATAATATCTACTGTGTAAATTTAAGAAAGACTCGGTTAAAAACTGCTGTGGTGATAATGCAAGCTTCCAAATCCTTCCTAAAATATAACAGACGGACAGTGGACAGGGCGGCAAACATGCATATTAATACGTAAATGGAAGGTAAAACATAATAAAATGATAAATAGATGATACACGTCAAAACAGCCAAATTTACCATTTTCCATTTTCAACCTTCGAAATGTGGTCTACTACGTATTTTGAATTTAACGTTTCATTAAAATACTGGACCCGATAAGCTCAGTCGGTTAAGCGTCTGACTATCAATCCCGGGGTCGTGAGTTCGAATCTCCTGCCCGGCAACAGTCTCCGTGATGACTGATATACGACATTGTATCTCATTATCATTCGTCTCTCACCACTGATTCAAGTGGGAAAGTTATCAGTTACTTGTGGAGATGGGGTTTACTCGAGTACTGGTTAATTCCAGGAAATAGTGATTAGGTTAACTGATCGTCTGTTAACCCTCGATGGCATAAAAATGACGCTAAATATTCAATCAATTAATCAATCATTAAAATGCACCACTGGCTAGTATTGTGCTGTTTAGTATTACCATATTACTTTTACATCGATACGAAGCTAGTTATAACAAATTGCCAAGATGGTAAGTATCAGATCGTTACATGCGCTATATGTAGTATATCCATTCCAGATCCTGATACATCACGAACCAGGTCGATAAAGCAGGGAATTCCCTGCCTGCTCAACAATTCATAGTTGTTGAACGTTTGCTAAAATGTACGTCATTCGACATTTCCCTGAAGTAATTGACCAATCAACGTGCTCAAATTTATTGCTATCTGACAGACCCGAACCAGATCGATTTACTCCCAATACAAAAGCAGGGAATCCCCTGCCAGCTCAACAATTCATAGTTGTTGAACGCTTACTGAAATGTACGTCATTCAACCTTTCCCTGGAGTAACTGACCAATCAACATGCTCAAATTTATTGCTATGAAACAGACCCAAATCAGGACAGCTGGGTCTGTTTTATAGACTACGCTTATTGTGTCGACCAATTCATGAAAAAAATCGCGTTGTCAGTATCAAAATATAAATAAAAATGTGTAAATTATAGACACCGGGCAAAACTGTTCACTGTGACCAGAGTACGCTAATGACTGCATAAACTAAAGGGGTATTTTTCTAGGGAGATGGTCTAGGGCATGTGTATACATAATTACATATACATGCATATATGTTATACACAGCCTAAAAACACACTTGTGGTGATATAGTTCAGCTGTCACGATAGTCACATAACCACTTCATTAAGTCGAAGTCAGAAACGTATGGTGTCGACATCTCACCCGTTATAGTGACATATACTGCCAGCGTCGTGCTGCCGACTACTGGCTTAATTATAGAAACAAGTATGCGGAATGTTTCGGATTTATTGGTAAGTTGGCTTCCCAATTGGTTATGGCGATGGATCTGATGTCGACATCAGTAACTAATAAGGACGGGGCACTTACTAGTTTTTTTAGCCAGTTAGTCACAACTGATATTTCCATAATCATTTGAATAAGTTACTTATTAAAGACGATAACGTCAACATAATGAGTGAGCTGTCGACATCAGAACTGGTATGCCACCATACACACTTGTTCCGCAACACAATCTTATAAAAAACAAAGTGACACTTAAAAAAGTGTTGTTGTTTTTTTTCTTATATTTACAGAGCAGTATATAAAACAAATACAAATACATATATAAATATATATATATGTTTTAGATACAATATAAGTCGTTGTCTGCTACCAGGCAGGCAAACATAACAACTAGTGCAGTTGAAATGAAAGTTCAAAAGAGGCTTAGTTTTTTAAACACTATAATCTTGTTTCTTCCGGCTAATTACAAGTTAATCTTACACTTCCGCATAAAAAAAGAAGTGCATTCATCTCCACAAATTGTTCCTGACATCTCAAATATGTTTTATCCGAAAACTCAAGTTTCGGCTTCATCCGACAGATGTTTACTTATCGACGTGTGTTTGCTTTGAAAGAGAATTTTACGGTAATATGAACAAATATTACTGGATATAATACATAACTGCATATCAAGTCATCTTTTGAAGACGGCGCTATGTTTGTTGTTCCGGCTAATGGTTAAACCTGTGTGTATTGCTGGGAACTTGTGGAAATATCATTCCGCCGCAATTTTCCGTTAATTTAAAACGACAAAGGCCATTCGGTTCGAAGAAAACAGATAAGTAGTTGTCAATTCAACCTCAAATATATGTTTTTTATTTTCCTTCATAAACTACATAAATGAGTAACTTTGTTGTTTTTTCCGTTGATTTCCTTCGAATATAAATGAATCTCATCATTTAAGAATATTATATTGAAAAAGGACTTCCAAATATAGAAGAATTGAAACTAATTGTTTTTTATCCTTCATTACGTCATCTGATTCACGACAATCTAAATTCCATGTTAACTTATATTCACGTGTTAAATCATTTTATATAAATACGAAAGTGCAATAATTTGGAGATCTTAAACCCAAGGTAGTGTTTACTTAAACTTCAAGTCTTTTTTAACAAAATATATTGGTGTCATACAAGTATTAAATCTATTTGGGTGGGTTATCTTTATAAACGATATTTTAGAAATAATGTTTATGAATGATATTTTAGAAATAATCTTTATAAATAATATTTTAGAAATAATCTTTATAAATGATATTTTAGAAATAATCTTTATGAATGATATTTTAGAAATAATATTTATAAATGATATTTTAGAAATAATGTTTATAAATGGTATCTTGAAAATGTTTATGGATGATATTTTAGAAATAATGTTTATGGACGATATTTTAGAAATAATCTTTATAAATGATATTTTAGAAATAATGTTTATGGACGATATTTTAGAAAAAATGTTTATGGACGATATTTTAGTAATAATCTTTATAAATGATATTTTAGAAATAATGTTTATGGATGATATTTTAGAAATAATGTTTTTGGACGATATTTTAGAAATAATCTTTATAAATGATATTTTAGAAATAATGTTTTTGGACGATATTTTAGAAATAATCTTTATAAATGATATTTTAGAAATAATCTCAAGTTTAGAAGAAAAAAGACTGATTATATAACCCTAACATTTAGTGTAACTCTAACATTAAGAATAACTCTAACATTAAATGGCGAGTGGGGTGGTGTCTTTAACATAATGCAAATTAACTTTTGCTTCATTTATTTTTATTATAGCGAGTAACATTTGAAATGAACACATAAGATATCTTTTATTCATTGGTATCAAAGTATGTGGCTGTAAGTCATAATGCACCTGTTTAAAACAACTCGACAATACATTAAGTCGTATTTCAGTATTAATTTGATAGATGTACATGTAAATACATTTCCCAAAAGGTGTAAACCCGCCATTGATTTTTGTTCTTTATTCTCTAGTAAATAAAAAATGTCTGAAAGTTTGTCATTCAAAGAGAGAACCAAATAAAATAATTGAAACTTATATTTTGTCTGCACTACAAAACTATGATGAAAAAATAGGGGTCATGTGTCATATAAGAGATTTTCTTTCTGCTCAGTGTGTACACTGTTGACAAAGTGAAAGTAGACTTCCGAAATCATGTATTCATACAGCAGTTTCCAACCATCATTTTCTTTTCTAAATTCACAATTCGCACATGACAATGCTTCCACAATGTTCAAAATACATCAATAATGCCATTCAAATATCAAAATGAAGAAAATTCATATCGAAAGAAGAAGAAGCAATGATTATTCATAACCGCACCTCCTCATTATCATCATCATCATCATCATCATCATCATCATCATCATCATCATCATCAACATCATCATTATTATCATTATCATCATTATAACTGTTTTAGCGGCTTTATGATTATAATTATCGTTATCGTCTTTGTCTTTATCTTTGTGCAGTTATTGTCATTGTCATTGCCGTTGTCATTATCATTGCTATCATTGTCATTGTCATTATCCTTGCCATTCATTGTCATTATCATTGCCATGGTCATTGTTATTCATTGTCTTTGTCATTGTCATTCATTGCCATGGTCCTGGTCCTGGTCCTGGTCCTGGTCATGGTCATTGCTATTGTCATTGCTATTGTCATTTTTCGTTATTCATGGTCATGGCCAGTATCATTGTCATTCATTGCCAATCATTGTAATTGACATTGTCTTTGTCTTTGTCATTGTCATTGTCATTGTCATTGTCATTGTCATTGTCATGGTCATGATTATGGTCATGGTCATGGTCATGTTCATTGTCATTCATTGTCATGGTCATTGTTATGTTATGGTCATGGTCATGGACATTTTCATTTTCATTGTCATTCATCGTCATTCATTGCCTTTGACATTATCATGGTCATTGTCATTATCATGGTCATGGTCATGGTCATGGTCATTGTCATTCATTGCCATTGTCATTGTCATTCATTGTCATGGTCATTGTCATGGTTATAGTCATTGTCATTGTCATGGTCATGGTCATGGACATTTTCATTGTCATTGTCATTGTCATTGCCACTGTCATTGTACTGTTATTGTTATTGTTATTGTTATTGTTATTGTTATTGTTATTGTTATTGTTATTGTTATTGTTATTGTTATATCGTTATCGTTATCGTTATCGTTATCGTTATCGTTTTCGTTTTCGTTTTCGTTATTGTTGAGGTTATTTTTTGTAATTACGGAAGTAATAAAAATAATATTTCAGAAAAATAAATCGCAATATCATACACTAAGAATTAACCTACATAAACATGCGCTCTAAGCAAACGGTAATATGTGAAAATATTTTCTTTTCAAAAGTCAAAATTCCTTCGCGGCTAAGGAAAACCGTCTCAAAATACCAGCGTTTTCCCAGCTACTTTATTTTGGAATACCGCCCTCTATTTTGAAATGCGTGAAACGTTATTTTGTACACATCGGTCGAAGTATTCCAAATGTTTATAGATAGTTTGCAATAACAGGCGGGTTATAAAGACATGGTTACCAAACGGACAGCTTTCTGGCAGTGACTCTGAATGTCGAAATTCTTTGTGCAGAAACCAGACCGAGAGCATGACATTACCTTAAATAATGCACTTAATTTGCACTCAATTATCTAACAAAATATGTCATCCGAAAATTTGCATAGTTGTAGCTGCCTTCCAGCTTATCAAAAACCGACTGGACCTTGGATGAGTATTTTTCTTTCCATTAATCATCTTAAATTACACCCGTTTCTTTCACACATACTAGAGTAAGGGAGAAATATTTATTTTAGATATCAAATAAGAATAATTCTTAACAGAATCTCTTTTCATTTTAATTGAATGTCTTCACCACGACGTGAAAATACCCATTTTAAAACATATGACTAGTAAACGCTTGGAACCGTGATTATTGTCTAAGGCGCTTGTTTCAACTTAAAAAAAACTAACCCTAACCTTAAAGGATCGGAAAATCGATCATTTTCATGGCAAATTAAAATATTGTATTTCTGAAAATAAAATGAGTCATTACGGTTCAATTCTATTTTTCAGGATTCGTATGAAACAAACCATGCTTGGGTGTAAATTGTTGCGACAATAAACCAAAGTTTTGCATTTAACTTAAAGCAACTAAATCATATTTTGTGATATTTCTAAAAATGCTCAACCGATCTTGATAAATACAAAATATCGACACTATATAATTTAACATATTTCACATGGCAATAAAATGTATCTAGATTTAATTACTTTACTCCAAAATTGTGTAAAAAAACACGCGTCTTAAAACAATACTAAATGATTTCACAGCTGACGTTGCAGATATGAGATTTGACTCTAACAACAAATGAATAGAGTGTTGACCGCTCAAGTCAGAGGTTGCAAGTCTGATCCACAGCTCGACCCGATGTCTCTCATATAACAACGCCCAGTACTGGGTCTACCCAGCAAGCGGACTCGTGAGCGATTCAGCTGTGAGTTTTAATCGCAATTGAGCTAAAATAAATAAGTATAAACTAAACAAAAAAGTTTTAACCAAAATCAAACCCTTACAGAAAGTGGAACAACTTGAGAGAAATCTGTTAGAAAAGAGAATTTGAGAGAAATCTGGTAAAGTATAATGCAAGTCAGAATATTGGTCTACATTCACCACATATCTCCACGTTGCAGATGTTAGCGATTTGTTGATAGAATTCGAGAAAATGTATATTTTAGAAAGACAAACGAACAGAACAGAAGTACGTAAGCAAAACAAACAAATTTGATCTTTCTTCATAGTCAAAGAATCCTAACTTAAGCTCAGGTTCCACACCACCGCATAACTTTCCGCAGTACTTGGGTTTGGAGGCGAGTTAAACATATGTTTTTGAAATGCAAATGAATTGTGTAAATAAACTTTTTTTTACATATTTATTTACAATATATTTAAATGTTGTTATCATATAGGCTGAGCTAAGAAACAATTTTGTTAGTTACTTAGCTTGTAGTGAACTACTTTTTTTTTTACTTTTGTTCTTAGTTAAATAGCAGCTTTTCACCTGTCAAGTTATTAACATAATGTTCACTTGATAAGAGTGATATCCGGGGGTGGGGTGGGGTGGTATTACATCTAGTATTTCAAATGAGCACGTTAATTAATCATATGAATCTCATATAAAACGATAATAATTGCTTAATCTTCGTTAGGAAAGGAAGGTCCCGGTTAGCTCAGTCGTTAGCATGTCTGAATATCAATACAGGGGCCGTGAGTTCGAATTCGAACCCGGTCACAGTCTCCATGATGATTGATATATTCGACATTGCGTTACATTGTCATTCATCTCTCACCGCTGATTCATTTGGGAAAGTTAGCAATTGCTTACGGATTTGAGTCTACTCGAGTACTGATTAATCTTCTAAGGACCCCATAAAGGAGTTATGTTAATGATCGTCGGTTAGCTGTCGATGACATAAATATGACAGTAAGAATTTAAATATTCAAATTGCTGCCTGATCGTTTGCGTGCCTTGCCGCATGCCTTTCCGACCAATCTCTCTCTCTCTCTCTCTCTCCCTCTCTCTCTCTCTCTCTCTCTCTCTCTCCATTTTTTTCTCTCAAACACACACCTTCTCTCTCTCTCTCTTTTATCTATTTGTCTCTCTCTCTCCATCACTATCTCTTTCTCTCTCTCTGTCTGTTTGTCTGTCTGTCTGTCTGTCTCTCTCTCTCTCTCTCTCTCTCTCTCTCTTTCTCTCTCTCTCTCTTTCTTTCTACCTCACTCTCTCTTTCTTCTCTCTCTCTCTCCCTCTCTTTCTACGTCTCTCTCTTTCTTTCCGCTCTCTCTCTCTCTCTCTCTCTCTCTCTCTCTCTCTCTCTCTATCTCTCTTATCTCTCTCTCTCTCTCTCTCTCTCTCTCTCTATCTCTCTCTCTCTCTCTCTCTCGCACCAATTTTCTACGACTCGTATTCACCCGTTATCACCCAATGTGATACAGGGAGAATGTCAATTAGCAAACAAGCGCCTAAGCTGGACGATCGCCCGGCGGACCTACTTACCCGGTAACGGTTTCCATAATCTAATAAAGTAATATCACGTATAAAGTACGGCTAATGAACACTAATAGTTTTATCATCTACATTATCAGGGCTCCGTATGAATTACAGATTATATGTCAATCAACGGTGTATCAAAACAGATCATTGCCAGTTATCAATCAACGAGCTGAAATATTAGACAAACTATCTACAAAATAGACCATTCGTGTGCAGTTTGAATTTGTGTTGTTTTCTGTGGGTATTTATCGTTCTTATTCTAGTCGGGTTGATTACTATATGCATTGCCTTTCTTCTGTCGTCAAGTTTTGCAGTCTTGGTCACAGCCAAAATAATAATAAGCGACCGGGGCGTCGAATGTCATCATTTATATATGTTGTATGCAGCACCAAATTGAACAATAAAACATATTTTGGACATTGCATAGTCATTTTTTCAAATCCAGTTAGGAAAGCGTTTGGCTATTTAAAAGCCTGGCTATCGGTACTGTGCGCATTTTAATTCTTAAGATCACGTTAGCGCTACAATACACTACGTCAAATTTATTTTTTGACAGAGAAATAGTTAATACAATATTTTGGTATATATGTAACTTACACATATTTCTATTAAGAAATATTCAAAATCACTTTTTTTAAATGTACTCACATGCACGTTTGACGTATTGATTAATTTTTTGAGTCCTTCCAGAAATTGGTTTACATATGGTTTCTATTTAAGTCTGACTATCAATCCAGGGGCCGTGAGTTCGAATACCCGCCCGACAAGTCTCCAATGATTAATAAAAGCATTGCATCTCTTTGACATTCCTTTCTACCCTCTGATTCAAGTGGGAAAGTTATCAGTTACTTGCAGAGATGAGTGTGTTCGAGAACTGGTTAACCTTACAGTATCCAAGAAAAGAGTGGTTAGGTTAACCGATCGTCTGTTATCCCTCGATGGCATAAACATTACGCTACAAACAAGCATACAAACACACGCACATATTTAGCTGCAAAGTGTATGTATTAGTGTTTTGGTCTGTGAATTAAATTGGTCATTGAAATGAATTGGTTAGTAAAGGTTAATTTCCGTAGAACGAGCAGCCTACATTTACACACATCGCAATAAATTGTTAAAAGTTCGGTTTAAGCGGTCTGTGAATTTTGTAATAATTAGAAAGCGTTAAACGAAATGACATGTTTCCGGTGTGTTCTCTTCGTTAATCTGCTGTTACCAGTGTGTAGAGGAACATGTTCTAACAAGGTAACCCGAGAAGTGACACATCCACGCGCACTGACATCGACGTGAACTACATAACGAGTAGAACAGAATAATGTCGAAAACAATGGCAAAAAAGAAGTACAATTACTTATAAATAAAACCACAATTGGAGAAACTAATTAAAACTACAGCTTCTTTGCAGAATCACAATTTGCTACTTCAAAGTCCACACATCTGCTAAGATTGAACTTCCCAATGCAACAGCCAGCATGCACTGATCCTTCTACATGATTGTGCATGCTCATACATGCTTACCTAATTACGTCTGCTGCTACACTAGTTTGCTGCTACTAAATTTTGCAGCGTTACTTCTGCTGCTACACTAGTTTGCTGTTGACGACTATTACTACTCTAGTTTGCTGTGTGACGTCTGTTGCTACGTTAGTTTGCTGTTACACAGGTTTGAGGACGTCTGCAAGTACACTAGTTTGCAGCGTAACGTCCGTTGCTACAGAAGTTTGCTAAATTACGTCTGCTGTTATACTACTTTGGGCGTGATGTTTACTGCTACACTGGTTTGGACGTGACGTCTGTTAATACACTAGTGTGATGCCTGACGCTTCTTCTTTTGCGTAATGGATGCTGCTACGTGTCCATTACCGCGTGACCGTCTGCTGGTATACACGTTTTTACTTTTCGACTAATTTGAAATGTCTGCTACACAATCAATTTTGAACGCACATTCTATTGCATTACGTCTGTTAATACACAACAGCTGCAAAACAATTATGTATCCTTCCACTCATGCAAATGATGTTCATCAAGTAAACATATCAACTATTTATTTAACAACAGTACACAAACACCATTGTATCAACTTTATCAATTTATACTATTATAGTGTGGTTTTGGCATATGAAAGGGAGCGATACCTAATATAAACATTTGATGATAGAAAAATCACTGCGGATAGTGTCGGTTTGAGCTGGGGATCAAACCCTAAACTTCCGGGGTGACCAACTAACACTCTATCCATTACACTGCCGCCCCAGTGCTAATCATGTTGTCATCTCTGATGCGGTAGTTGTCGTATTTATTTCCAGTCATCAACGATGCGCCTAATGTCGCTTTTATTTTCTCAGTTTCCATTGCAAAAACAATCCGGTCTATTCCCCTAATGGTCAACTAATTTGTCTCGCTTCTTCTGCACAACTATTTTATCACATTTCCAGCTACACGAACCGACCGCAAGTGTTGTTGCATCAAGTCAAAAGCTGGTTATTGGGTTCCAATGCTATCATCAACGGCATGGTGTTGTCACGTGTGCTTGTCTACTTATACACATTATTTTGTAACTAAGATACTTCTGTTTTCAAAACAAAACAACGAAATTTGCAAAACAGTGCTGAGGCAAAATGCTAAATAAATAAAAACGTGTGCACGAAGTCAAGTCTTCCACTCAACACATACTCCGGCGAAACCAGTGAAGTCTGCTTATATTTGGGTAAGAAAAACAGTAAATATTTGTCTTGGGCTATACAGAAATAAACAACGCAGAAACAGTAAATATTTTTGAATAACGGAGAAATATTGAACATTGTGTGCGAGGCTTGTCTATAACATATACCCCGAGAATAGTTACACCGATGCTATAGTTTTTGTCGTAATTGACAAGATTGTCTTGGTGGAAAAACTAGATTGGTATCGCAATTACTTTTAATAACATACAACTTGGTAAGGACCATGCCGGAGGCCTTCCAAGGGGTTTTGGAGATATGGGGAACATGACCAATTATTTTTAGTTGTTGTTGTATGGTGTTTAGCGTCGCTTTCAACAATGTTTCAGTCATATCGCGACGGTGTCTACTTGAGACAGTATTCTGAGCGATGTCACACTGGAGTATCATGCCACAGACACATGGTATGATACTCCACCCAGTCACATTATACTGACACCGAGCCGACCAGACCTAGAACTCTCCTCTAAATGCTGAGCGTCAAGCGAGGAAGTTTTTAGCACCATTTTTAAAGTCTTTGGAATGACTCGGCCGGGTATCAAATTCACGACCTTCCGCATGTGAGGCGGACGCTCTACCACTAGACAACGCCGCGGTCCCAATTCTTTTTTTTTTTTTTTTTTTTTTTTTTTTTCGATTATGGGAACATTGATCATCACTTTCAGTGATCCAGGGATCCAGATGCCCAATTTTAGAGAACTAGGGGAAATACATTTGGAGAGCTATGACAAATACTTTTGAGGATCAGCAATTACTTTAAGAGATCAAGGGAACAGCCGCACCCTTTCCCCCTTCCCCCCGTCCACCAGGGAGGGCCTCATGTCGTATATAACTTCTACTGAACTAAAATTTGACACCCATCGAAAAAAGTAATTGAAAACGTTATTTTGAACATTGCTCAGTTAATTTAGTTTTAGTGAGCACTTTGCATTTTTTTATAAAAAGAACATCTAAAAATTGGTGAAAAATATTTAACCGAAAATCTTGTTTTTCCATTGGAGTAGTAAATTGATCATATGGTCAATAAAAATTAATATACAAACTTTGAAAATAATCTGATGTTAAATGTAAGATTACGATGATTTTAAAACATACCCGAGTGTTTCACACCAAAATGTAGGCGTTTTATTTTGGTGATTGTTGAAAATCCGAGGATGGTCCGGTTCATCAAGGTGCTGTGAAAAACATTTTTTATAATCAAGTTGAGGTTTAAAGAACATGATTAAATTTTAAATTAATAAAAAAGAACATTTAAAGAAAATATGCGTTTATATTCAATAATGTAAATAAAAAATATATTTTTAGGTTAATATTGTTTTTTAACGTTTTGCACATATTTACTTAAGCCTTCTTTTTATATACTTTTGGCATAAAATATCAAAGCAGCTCCAAATTATTTTTTTTATAAACTATACATATACCAGCTTTATGTAACATATATGGGAAATAAAGTACATGACCCTTATCAATTTTTGTGTAGTGTATATATATGCCATGTGTTCGGTTTGGCGATAGAGACATATTCTGACTTCAACATGTGTACGGCTTTTCCTATTAAAATGATACGGATATTAAACATGGTATAACAGAGATTTAAGTTTGTCTTCAATCAATTTATTCTTACCGGGCCTGGCTAACTCAGTCGGTAATGCGTCTGACTGTCATGATGGGATTGTGTTTGAATCCTAGCTCGGTCTCAGTCACTGCTAAGATTTTCTGTAAACTTTCTTCTACAGTCATGAATCTCCCAACTCTGAATATGTGGGGAAGTTCTGTTTCAGAGAATTACAGAAAAAACCTATGCTTACTACTGATTAACCACCAAACAGAATCGCCGTTAAATAACTGCAATACTGTTGAAAAGAGCGGACAAAACTACAAGATTTGAATAGCTCAGTACTGTTGAAAAGGTTTGTGAGTGAATGAAAAAGAAAGACACGAAGAGAAGCAGAGGGATATTTGATCAGAACGGCAGATCCAGACACCATGTTGCATAGTAAGTACGATTGGTATGGTCAGGAACGCAGTCGTTTCTCATACATCATTACGATTAAAATCGGATTCGAATCATCATTGGGACGACAGCTTGATTTTACTGTTGTTAATTTATATACATTCATTTATGCTCGATTGCGAATTAAGCTCAGCTGTTAAAAAGACCGGTGTCGAGTCCGCTTATTGGGTAGAACCAGTATTGGGTGTTGATTTTTTGAGGGGCCATCGGGTCGAGCTGCGGATCGAACCAGCATCCTCTAGCGTGATTGGCCAACACTCCTTCCACTGTACTGCAGCTCTGCTGCCGCTGGTGATACCACCGTGATCACGACCTTACGACAGGGTACCAGTTATGCTAAAGGTGGTGACAATAGACGGTGCAGTAGCGGATAAAGTGTCGATCAATTGTGGAGAGCTTCGTCTGGCCTAAGAGCATCGGACCCAGGACCGCAGTGCCGTGATTTTGTCACAAGCTACAACCATAATGTAGTGTCCTTAACGTCTCACTACACAGTTACGCCCCTTTTTTCCCACGGTAGAAAGATTCTTACTCTTAAAAAATAGGCCTATGTACTTTGGTTATGATATATTTTCAAAATGGTTCATAGTGGTTGTGATTTCTTGCTGCAGATGTTGGCATAGCATATACTGAAATAAGACATCACTGGTGTTAAAAATGTGACTTTTATACGATTTCAACATATGCATGTATTTATGAACAATTGAGGACTTCTCTTTTCTAAAAAAGCTCAGGGTGCACTGCACCCTCTTTAAAAAAACAACGTGGTCAACATACCAGTTATTTTGCATTTTTATGTGTTTAAACATTCCTGCTATGAAAAAATAATACTTTAAAAAAAATCATATGTGGAATTCTTTTTTTTAACCAGTGAAATCCTAGACCTTATTTTATATAGAACAAAGAACAAAATTCAACTGTGTAGTGAGACCTTAAGTAAGACATTTTATCGATTTATACTTAGTACTGAATACTTGTTTTATGATTGTAAGACTTGTTTCACAATCCGATGTTAAATAAATCTATTTAACCCTTTATTTCATATAGACGCCTTTGGACACCTCTAATATAGAAAGCATTAATCCACCTCATATCAGTCATGCGTGAATTATGTTTATATTAACTGACAGAGTGGAAAACAGTGCAGGAAGTGTTCAGATTGCTCGTCACGAGCAATCTGAACTCTTCCTGCACTGTTTTCAAAGGCCTTCTGTGATTGGTGCGGGAAAATGCGTATCTATAAAGTAAAGGGTTAAACCAACTCATGCATTCATGTGAAATATATATTTCAATACTACTTACAATTTATATATATTTACTAGCGTGCATGCATGCTGAATAGGGCTGTGACCATAACACTGCTTGGCGTTTTATTTTCGTTCAGCCCTGTCATCCATTGACCTTATATATTATGGCAAACAATTAGGTGACATATACGTTGTTGAATGATGAAACACACGTGTTTGATTAAAAAACGACCGACACACGGGACCGCCCAGTTCACAAGAGATTTTATATAGTTTGCACTTTATATGCGTCAAAGTTTGGATTTAATTCAAAGTCTATGTAAAAAATAATTAATATACATGAATGGGTAACGGGATCAAGTGACATAAAACTGAAAAACTGCATATTAACTCGTGTTCTTTAAGCCTCCCGCTGGGACAGAGTAGAACAAGACAGTGAAATAGGATAAGCAGAACCTGCACTTTTTAACAGCTAATTTAGGAAATCCCGGGGATTTGCTAAACATATTTTAGCATACATAAAGGAAAACGTTCTTAGATGTATTTTGAATTTTAGATAAACTGTTCAATACTTGACAAGAAAAATTAGTTTAAAATTATGTAATACTGTGTTTCTTTATAAATGCATGTACAATGCGTATGTGTACATGTGTGTGGAGGGGACCATTTTGTATCCTTAACGCAAAGGATACGAAATGATGCCGTCTACACGCTTGCACACAATCTTTTTTTATTATACATTCACATAATGCATACATCTAATACATGAACAAATGTCATCAGATTGATAGAATAATATAATATAATGCGTGCGTGTATATAACACGTTTATGCAGCACAATTTTTTTTCAAAGAAAGTTTAAGATCAGAAAAGAAATATATACAGACAGAATGAATATAAGGTAAAAAAAAAGAAAAAAAAAAAGAGGATTTAGAGACAGTCCGTCTTATTTGAACAAAATAAATTAGCACTTACAAAGGAATCAATCAGACAATGGATTTAAATGAACAACAATAGAATCGTATTTTTTTTTCATTTTTCGTATGTGAACATCCAATTATCATTTATATATATATTATCTCTTTCCCTTTTAGTAAATATATTATATTAAGAATTGTATAGTTTCGGAGGGTTTATGTTATATTCATTAGAAAAAAAAAGAAATATTTTGCTATGATTAATATAAACTTTACAATTTTATAATCCTTCCTTTTTAGTTCGGTTACGTTTACATATGTTTATATATGTTTTTGTAAGGAGAAACTGTAACAGTTTAAGTTAATAAAATATTCTTCTTCTTCTTCTTCTTCTTTTTCTTCTTCTTCTTCTTCTTCTTCTTCTTCTTCATAAATGTGGAATATAGAACATAAGCAGAACAACAATGATCTAAAATACATGGTAGTACAAATCCTGTTCGGATCAGTTTTTTGTACATTTTACGTTTCATACAAACTTGTTCATCAGTCGAAAACCTGCCATGAAGCTATTTGGAATTGTTTTGACAAGAATCCTGTCAAAAAGGAATGAAAAGAAAATATTTTGATGTAAACACCAAAACGTATTCTTCCCGCGGTAAGTCACGAATCTTCATCTGCTGCAGCAAGGCATGCCGGGTAATCCGTTAATTTCGGCTGCTGTGTGCGGCCGCGTGACAACCGCCTGTGATTAATTACCATTTCAGAAGTGCGAAATGTTCGTGTACTGGAAAATCATCAATTTTCTCAGAAGTATTTGCGAAAAAGAAAGGCAACAGACGCATGCAGTACATTCTATGTAGTATACATTTGTACATGAAATGAATTTATCAACATAATGTGCCAAACGAACAATGCTACCGAGTGACGTTGCATAAGTTGATAATTAATTAGGGCTAATTGCTGCCCGAGTACCGTTTTGCGGTTACTAATTGTCTTAATGACGTTTTACTAGTCTCCTGGGCACCGTGTATTATATATATAGGAAAATGTTCCGTTCCACATGTTTCTGACCAGGTACGCGGTCAAAAAAATAATTGTTTCCGATATTTTAGAACCTTTTAGACACATATTTAATTCGAAATAAATAAATGACTTCGGTAATCTGAAAAACAATCAAATCAATAAATGAATAGATATTTTCCTTAGACAAGCAAACGGTATCTAAATAAAGATTACGTTGTATTTGATTGGATAAACAATGCCATGTGGCCAGTGAACGGAGCGATAGTTGCTCTCACGTCAGCTCAACTGCAGTTATACGGTAATTGAAACGGAGCCTGGTACATTTTATTCAGTTTGTTTTAAATATTCATTTCCATTTCCGCTTTACCACTGAACTTGTTCTATTCCATTGCTATATTGTATAAGATTGCACTACAGTTGTAGTGCATTGTGATATGTTTCACTTTCTTGGAATTTGTATGTTTGAAAGAATAGGCGGCGTACATTGATACAATACTCCTAACCTATAGTTTGAAGCAGAAGATAAAGCATGGTGACAAACACCTACGGTATGGGTGCGACGTTTGGCGAAGAAAACTACAGGTCCTACAAATTAATTAATATTTTAGTGCGGTTACATTTGTAGTGTAAGCACATGTGATAGTATTGTTCTATCTGTTATAATCTGATCTTTCAATTCCAATTGTTGAATGGCCATGTACACTTTGTGTATGTGTATGGTTAATGGTTTTAGTATGTGTTTGAATATGGGTGAAACTATAATAAAATAATAAATCTAAAATAAAATTTCTTTTTTTCAATTTATATCAGTTTTACTTGATCACTCTGCCTGTTGTGTTCTTTTGTTGTGTGGTACTTAAGCTGTTTGAAATGTTATTAAAATGCCCTGCAGTGTATTGTTTTTATCAAGCAAAGATTATGGTTTTAGAATATGTATAAAGGTAATTCATTAATATTTTATACGATCATTATAATGGACACAATTATTAATGAAATATCTATATAAACATATACACATATACACATATATACACATATATACACATATATACACATAGCTGTAAATATCGCTGGCACATCACACTCGAAGTCTTCCTGGGTAGAACCAGTTCTAAGCATATGCGGAAAAAGTGTCTTGCTGAAACACCACACATAGCCTCGACGGAGCATCGAACCCACGACCATCCAATCATGGATTCGATGCTCTACCACTGGGCCACGCGCTCCACTCGTATACGAGTATTTTGTTAATATCACTATATTCCAGTAACATGGGAAATGAAAACGACACCAGTCAATTGAAAGTTCCTCCCGTTAATATGTTCTATTTTCATAATTTTAATGTCGGTCAACATGGAGTGCACGTTTCTCTTTAATGCCGGTTGATAGCTCATGGTGCGACGACAAACACTCATTTAAATGCTTTAGATCACTGCTCCGTTATCCCTGATAGCTTTACAACCTATCAACTCGTCAACATCCTTTATTGTTCACGCATCACCGACAGGCTGATAAATTGCTCATAGCAGAGGGTTGATTTATGGCATTTTCTCATAATTTTTCTGGTACCAGATACGTCAGTGACTTGAGAGATCGTACATGCTCGGTCAATTCCGTCATAGTTCGGAATGTAATGAATTCGGCGTCGTTGAGGTAGCCCTCTGGAAGAAATTCGGTGAGTTTTAATATAAAATTTAGGTCCCAAGAGCGGGATTTTAATGTCCATGTTTTCAACAGTGTACATGTTCGAATTTATCAATTACACAGTGGCCCAGTAGTAGAACATAGGATCCAGAGCAGGGGTCGGGGTTCAATCCTTTGCCATGGCTATGTGAAGGGTCTTTGAGCGTTTATTCCCATTCTAGTAGGTTTGGAACTGTTTCTACCCAGATTGACACTTCGAGAGTAAGTTGTCTAAGTTGTTAGAACTTGTTTCACAATCGAGGTAAAATAAATACAGAAGTTTTTAAACAAACAAATAAAAGATATATTAATATTTTTGTTTATGAAAACTGACCTATATATACCAAAAGTAAAACGTTCTCATTTGACAATTGCATAACTCTTGACAGTAATAACAATAACAAATTACTGATATAATAAAAATTATTTGAAGTAGTTCGTTTGTGCAAAATAAGTTCAGCAATTCAGTCAAAGCAGCCAGTTAAGTGATGGAGCAAAAGTGGTCATTTAAGACAGGTTGTTACTTAATACATGGTAATTTGCTCTGAAAGTATAGAAATGGGAAATAGTAAATGTGGCTGCTAAAGGCAAGTAGCTACTTAATAGAACTGACCACTTACCAAGTTTGATTGTATATGCAGTTTATATCATAATATTCACCCATGTGTGCGAGTATGTTCAAAATCGTTCTCTGACTATGTATTGTCATTTTTATTTCATCGAGGGCTAACAGATAATCAGTTAATCTAACCACTCTTTTCTGGTATCCTCTAAGGTTAACCAGTACTCCAGTCTCAGCAAGTAACTGCTTACTGGTTCACTTGAATCAAGATTAGATACAGGTGGCAATGTGGCACAATGTCGTGTATTGTCAATCATCATGGAAACTGCCGGGCGGGAACTCGAACTTACAACCCCTGGATTGATAGTCAGACGCGCTACCCACTGAGCTAACTCTTCCCTTCTACTAACGGTATGTGTGATAAGAGTTCTTCAGAAAATAAACCATACATATCACGTGTTGATAAAGGTTATCCAATCAGCGTCATCAGGTGCTTAATTAACATCCTGATCATATAGTCAATTGGGAAGATGCTTCAAATTTCGTAAAAATATTTTGTTTTCAAACTCCGTGAAATTGCCACCCTCGCCTCACGTGGAGTGAACAAGGGGAGTCCGTGTTCGACAGCTCCGCGTCAATTAAAGATTCATTTTGAAGCATGCATGTAATACGCAGTTCATGCGCGTAATGACGTTGCCATCAATCCGTGCTATATGAATAAGAAACTGAAAATGCAAACACTCGGTGAAAATCAGAAGTAATGACAGAAACTTGTTTGGATAGGATGCTACATTGAGGTGGGATATAAGAAGAGGAAGGAAGAGAGAGTGAGAGAAAGGGAGAGAGAGAGAGAAGGAGGGAGGGAGGGAGGGAGGGAGGGAGGGAGGGAGGGAGGGAGGGAGGGAGGGAAGGAGGGAGGGAGAGAGAGAGAGAGAGAGAGAGAGAGAGAGGGAGAGAGAGAGAGAGAGAGAGAGAGAGAGAGAGAGAGAGAGGGAGGGAGGGAGAGAGAGAGAGGGGAGAGAGAGAGAGAGAGAGAGAGAGAGAGAGAGAGAGAGAGAGAGAGGAGAGAGAGAGAGAGAGAGAGTTTTAAAAAAATACAGCATTTATGACCAAAATAATAACTTGTGTTTTTTAAATGTAGTACATGAACCTTTGTCGATATTGCAATAGTATTTCATTGAGTGTGTTTTACTAACACCATATGTTTTATATTTTGGCCTTGTACTTTAGAACTGTGTTGTTTATTTGTGAGTGCCATGATACGATTAATTACATACATGATTACTAGTGCTTAATAAAGTTTTTTTTTATTCTAAATGTGTGATTTGCGTATGGGATGCTGTGATATTCTCATGAAATCTATTTGGCTTATTCATATTAGTCAATCTCCCAACACGCCCTCAAATATAATATAGTCCTATATTTACACAATTATTGATTTTTTCATTTCACACGTGATGCCCATTGTAAAATAGATGAAATGTGATACCTGCTGACCACTGGACGAGGAATATGCAATCACAGTCATCAGTATTCAAAATACGAGCATAAAGAGTGTTGTCAAAACGTTTGTTTTTTAGAAAAGCAAGCGCCGAAGATGATTAAGACTAAGATAAATTAATTGGGTCATGGTATCAGACTACTTCAGAACAGACATGATTAGGCATGCTTGAAAAACGAGTTTACAAAGAGATTATAGACGTGATTTTTTTAAACTAAAATTATTGTTTTGACCTAACAGGAATATTAAGTTGTACATAAAATGATCACCTCTTACATTGAGAGGTCATGCATTTGAACCCGGCTTCAAACTTCCTATTTTTTGAATATGAAGTTTTGACAATTCGCTACAGATAACATAGTTACATATTCACGTGTGTTCATATATGATAACTTAACGCCACATATTGTCCCTGTTACGTCACTAAACCGAAGTTTGAGTGTTATTGGTTAAGAAAGACCTCAGTATGAATCTGAGAAGAACCACAAGTAGATGAAATATTTGGACCGACGAACTCCGTGGTTGTTGGTCTGACGATAGCGCTCTGGAGTACACAAAAACGGATAATCCCTAAATTAATTGTTTGCAACTTATCTTTTATAACTTTCAACCAATTCCTTGCTATTTCAGCCGGACCAGATCAGCTAAGTCAATGGCACGTCTGGATATCATTCCAGTGAGTTCGAATTCACTCCCGGCCACAGTCGCCGTGGTGTTATTGTTGTATGGTGTTTAGCGTCGCTTTCAACAATTTTTCAGTCATATCGCGACGGTGTCTACTTGAGACAGTATTCTAAGTGCTGTTACACTGGAGTATCATGCCGCAGACACATGGTATGATACCCCACCCCGTCACATTATACTGTCCTCTAAATCCTGAGCGCCAAGCGAGGAAGCTTCTAGTACCATTTTTTTAAAGTCTTTGGTATGACCCGGCTGGGGATTGAACCCATGACCTTCCGCATGCGAGGCGGACGCTCTATCATCAGACGACGCTGTGGTCTCGCCGTGATGTAATTTTACAACATTGCCTCTCAACATTTACGTCCATCACTGCTTATTAACGCTGGAAAATTATCATTTACTATGCTTGAGTACGGATTGATCTTCTAGGATCCCAGGAAAGAGTGGTTAGGTTGGCTGGCCATTTGTTACCCCTCAATGGAATAAAAAAGACGCCAAATATTCAAACAAAATTCTTTCTATTTCAAAGTGCAACAAACCATGTTTCATCGTCGATATGAATCTGCACAGCGGCTGATCACAATCTGCGCATTAACACTAATTAAGAGATACAGACAGCAACATATAACACCGCCATAATACGCATTTCATTACTTACTATGTCTGTTTTCATGAAAGTATTCACTTGTTTAATCGATTTCAGTATCAATTTTCATGTTACTAAACTGTTCGTTCAATCGTGAAACATCGGGTATTTCCGTATCAATTTTCATGTGCACATTAGTACTAAACTGTTCGTCGGAGCAGGCTTTTTTTCGTAATTATTTGATGTTTGCTAATTAGGTATCTACTACGGTCTTCTCTCACTTTATATTGCTAGCATTTTAACGCCATTTTCAACACATTCCACGTTGTATATGGTATATCCAGTTTTATTGAGTAAAGAAAGACCTTAGAATGAATCTGAGTAGAATCACAGATCTTCCGCAAGTAACTGGCAAACTTTCTCCCATACAGTTTTGGAGCGAGCGGAACTCGAACGTACGAGGTAAATGATCTTAAGACGGCGTCCAAGACCACTCGGCCCAAAGGAATAATGAAACGAAGTGTGTAATTGTGTCAACCATTTAATTCAATAACAAAATTTATATAAGAATCAATAACATTATTATAGTTTTCAATTTGCTAAACGATTAAAAAAACAGAACAGAAGAAGAAGAAATAAAATAAATAGACAAAAGACACAGACTGAGAGGAGCAAAGAGAAGCGCGATAATTAACGAAGAAGAATAATCAAAAGATTAAAAAAAAGGGACGGAAGAGTAATATATATATATATATATATATATATATATATATATATATATATATGAAGCAGAAGAAAAAAAAGAAGACGGAAAAATAAGAAAAAGGGAAAAGAAGACGATGTAGAAGAAGGAGAAGAAGAAGAAGAAGAAGACAAGAAGAGAAGAAAAGGAAGAAGTAGTAGTAGTAGAAGTAGTAGTAGTAGTAGTAGTAGTAGTAGTAGTAGTAGTAGTAGTAGTAGTAGTAGTAGTAGTTAGTAGTAGTAGTAGTAGTAGTAGTAGTAGTAGTAGTAGTAGTAGAAGAAACTGAATTTTCTTGGAAAATGTTCATACTGATGAAAACCAATTAAATATTAGATATATAAGGCTAAACTCTTTCCAAAATATAAACAAAATTAAGGGTTTGCATACATACTGGTGTATAAATTTTATGAAGGTGGAAGAAAATCCGTCTGAACAGAAACGAATGAATATGAATGATAGTTAAAAAGCAGTAACGTTGTATTTTGGTTCAAGAGATTGATTTTAAAATCAAATTATTTAAAGAAAACAATTTGATAATAAATTAAATATTTTTTCAACTTATGCATAATTTTGTGTCCAATAATATATATTATACATGAACATTCTTACTAATTCGAACAATGTTTATAGGTGTCAACCCACCATTGATTTTTGTTCTTTATTCTATAGTAAATAATAAAAGTTTGACGGCTTGTCATTCATAGAGAATCCCAAATGAAAGAAGTGAAACCTACATTTTACTGTTTGTCAACCTCTGCACTATCAAAATATGATGAGAAAAATAGGGGTCATGTGTCATATAAGAGATTTTTTTCTGCTCAGTGTGTACACTGGTGACAAAGTGAAAGTAGACTTCCGAAATCATGTATTCATACCCCAATTTTCAAGCATCAATTTTTTTTCCAAATTCACAATTCAAACATGACAATGTTATCAAAATACATCAATAATGCCATTCAAATAAAAAAAAAATGAGCATTAAAATAAGGAAAATGCATTTTTAAAGAAGAAGAAACGAGGATTATTTATAACTGCCATTATGCGACTACCCCACGGAAGCACTTCCTTTTTGCAATGGTGGTACTATGTTTATATCGTTTTAATTAAATTAGGTATGATTAATAAAAAGAAGTTGATATACAACTTGTGTTCGTTTTGCTCTTTCTTGTGTGCTTATAAAACCATTGGTTATTTTTTTCATTTTAATAGACATGTGTCTTTTGTATTAAAGAGTTTTAGAGAAAACTATTAAACCTGACAATTAGCGGCAATGACACGTAAATCAAGTACCCAAAACTGCAATAAAACACAACTGGCATGAAATATCGATTGAATGCATTCGTTTTAAAACTCCTTAAAATCCACCAAATTGTCTTAAATTTTCAAAATAGTTTTTTATTACATCTATCATGTTATTTCTGAACAAAGTTTAAATTATTGTCAAGTTTTGTGTTAATATATATGTGTGTGAGTTTATTTGTCTTTAGATAATTTTAAATGCATAAAAATCGTAAGTTTCTAGCGAAATAGTTTTAAATTTTTTTTAGATTGATTGCATTCTTAAGTTGAGACGTTTCGTATAAACAGGGCCTGTGTCAGTAATGTGTGAGCGTAAAATTCCTTATTCCTTAATATTTTTTCGAAAAAGGAACAATAAAATAAATGATATGATTTCAAGTATAAACAAATGATTCTTTCGAAATATAACTCATTTTTATGTAATTATTACACTTTATTACACTTTTCTCAAGTCAAAACACTTTATTTTGCACTAAAATTCATCATGTATTTGATGTTTTATCAAAATATTGGATACACCTATTTTGGTATTTTAAAGGTATATATCATTAATAAATACAAACCAAATGTCAAATCCACCAAAACGTGACAAAATCAATATTTAAAACGGAGTGGCAAACTTGAAACGAAATCCCCATTCTAAAAAATGACAGCACTTATGGGGTTTGACGACATTCACATCATCATTCGGATGCTTTCTTAGATGAAATAATTTTACTAGATCTACGTGTAAACTTGAAAATGTAATCACTTCATTCAATTAATACGTTACAAAATATGTTGCAAATTCTGTTTTAGACAAATTAAGGCGAGTAGCTAAATTTATGAAATCCCTTTTCAATATGTTAATTTGGCATATTTGAATAGATATGATTTTGACAATACCGGGTCAGTGAGTGAATACAGGCATGACATATTGGAATAAAATGTTTTTAACCAATTTTTAAAATTTTGAAAATCCTGATGTATTCGCTTTAAAAAGTTTTGAATTTGTTTTGTTAAATTAATTATTACATAAAAAATATTTCCATTATTACGAGATAAACATAAGCTGAATAAGGAATTAAGAATGTATTTCCTTGTTCTTTATTCGGAAAAATGAAATAAGGAATTAAATATACAATATATTGCCGACTGTACATAAAGTTTATATTTATAACTCGATAAGATTAATAATAAATGTTCTACTGAGGATTCTGACCAACACAAGCAAATGTTTTCAAAATTATACAAGTGAAATGTAGAGTTAATTTTCCACTTATTTAAAATTGTAATTAATAACAGATGCTCATACATATTCATGAAGCTACAAGCGACGACCAATCAATTCAAATTCTTGAGCCTCCATCAGACTAAAGAAGAGCCTGCTCAAACTACCATATAACACGTTTTATCAGCGAGAACTTTATTTATGCCGTTATTTGCGAGTTCCAATTCTCGCAAAGTCAGAGTGTTCACTAAAATTGCAATCATGTAATGGTTCACTGTCCGAATATTTACTATATCCGAAATCATGTCAGTAGTCTGAAGACGCATTTCAAATGGTTATAAATTCTGTTAAGACGTTACGTGATAGGTTCACCCGTAGTTACACTTGTATAAAAAACAGACTGGTCAATTAGATAATAGTATTATATCAAGAAATTATATATATTCTATACAAGTCCTTGATTATATGTAGTCACTGTTTTCAAATGGGTGATAAATGGATATTTTGACTGAAAAATCAACAAGTATGATGTTTTATAAGTTCATGGTATCTTTGTTTTCAGCGTTCCTGTTGTGTGCTCCCATTTACATTTAAGTCCACACGTCCGACCACAAATTTTATCTAAATGATGTTATTGGATTGTACCGAGCTAATGCTGGTGGTGGAAGTGTTCTTGTTGTTATTGTTTATGTTGCTTTGTTGTTGGTCTTATTGTTTTACTTGTTGTTGTTATTATTGTTGTTGCTGTTAGTGTTTATGCTGCTGTTGTTGTTGTTGTTGTCCCGCTTTTCCATAATGTTTTCAATATTCAGTTGGTGAGCTATTGTAGGAATCGCTGACATCACCTGAAAAACAATAAAACAAAATAACTTAACAAAGTACGTGCAATCATTGTCTGCCTCGTCGGTATGCTATAGCTGATTTCATGCCGTATATTGTGCATAAAGAAAATTAGTTATTTTAATCCGAATAATACTTGCTTCATGGAACATGAATTAAAATTGTTTCCGCGCCGATGCGTCGAAACCGCGACACCCAGTCCCAGAAATGCGTTTGTGGGGGTGGGGGGTTGTGTCATAGGTTATGAATAAAATTAATATATATCATAGTAAAACAAATACAGAGTATCCCAGGACACATGGTTGGACAGAAGATGCAATGATCCAATGATAATCTATCATCATGGAGCCTATTGCCGGTGCGGGAATTCGAACTCACGACCCCTAGATAGATATGCAGGGGTGTTACCGACTGAGCTAACCGTTTCCGGCTCCATCTTTATGAGCAGATTGTGTAAATATTCATAATAAATAAAAATAATAATTGTTTATAGAACCTATGATAAACAATGCCGATAAAATGAAAAAAAGTACGTTTCTTTCTTCTTGTACACTACAGCCGGTCCAGGATAGACACATACATCCGTTATTGATGAGTTACATACCTTAACATTAAAGCGGGTGGTAAGTGGATATAGTATCGTTCAGACACACTAGAGGTTGTGGGTTCGTTCCCAAGCTCGGCCTGGTGCCTCTTAAAAACTAAACTAATGACCGGTTCTATCCAGAAATCAGAATCAGAAGCGGTCCATGTATGCTCTGAGCCTCTTCGCAGTCGTGCTTAAATAAATTGATATAAACTTAATATTTGAAGACGAAACACGAGTTTCAAACTAACTTACACTGAACTGCTTAAATTGTTCTTATTTTTTTATATATAAAACCTAATACAACTTACCTCTCTGACCAATAGGCGTAATGGACTGGATTAAAGGGCTCATTTTGTTGCCGACAAGAAAATGTTAAAGGTGCCGACGGGGGAACGGCTGGATATTCTCCCAGCTGCGGGTAGTGGGTGCCGGAATTTGGACCAATCTGAAAACCTGAAAACATTAAAAAGTGACATTTGTTAAAATGCATGTATTGAAGCTCGCGTTTATCATGTTAACAGAGCTATCGCCAGTCCATCATTACTTTTGTCTTTCCAATAGATGGAATTTAAGTTATAATTAATATTAAACGCTCTGATGTTAATACTGTGCGAATATTTGAAAATATCGTGAAAGTTTGGCCAGTTTGATTAAATGAGTGGTTGTACTTTTTTTCCATTTAATTAAATATAGTGTATGTATTTAATAGTATAATACAAATACACTAAACAAAATTTCTAACCTGACACCTGTTTAACATTTATTTAACATTGTAAGCTAACCGTAAACAAATCTTATCAATAAAAAAAAACAATTTTTAATACATTCTAAATGAGAATTTTCCTAGAAAAAAAAACATCTTAAATAAACGTGTTATTAAACTGTAACAATTGATTTATTAATGTGATGTCAACCTCAAAAAGTCACAAAATCATTAATAGCGTTGTTCAGTTTTTTCAATACCTCGTATATATAATTATTTATTTATTCGTGTCTCATCAGGCATATTAACAATAACATAGAACACAAAACACTTTACAAACAATAACATATGTCATTCTAAAATGAATTATAAGAGACAATATACAAATCATTTATTTTATTCTAATCACATATAATTATCACAATTTATTTACATTTGTTTAAAAATAAAAGTTGTGTTGCCAAGAAACAGAAATATATATTGATTGTCTCGGACTATTTCCTATTGTCCCAACCGTAGCAATACAAAAATCAGCACTAATTAATGATTTAGTTCTGTAACAGTATTAAAACATAAAGAGGGGTGATAGCGTAATGGATACAGTGTTGGCCACTCACGTCAGACGTTAAGGGTTCGATCCTCAGCTAGAACAAACGCCTCTTATAAAACTACACCCAGATCTGGTTCTACCAAGGAAGCGGTTTATATAAGCTGTGAACTTTCATCTCTATCGAGCTAAAACATATAAATAAGCATAAACTAACACATTGGGTATTTAGCATTGATCACCTTCATACCTGTTTGTAAGGTTCCATATCCACATGAAGCCAAAGAAGAACCCGCTGCCGGTATTCTTGGACTCTGTCCACATGAACTGTAGTTCATATTTACTGACCCTGTCGCTGAGCTGTGACCCCCGGGCAGCGACCACGAAGGGTAAGGCGAGTATTGTGAGTATGGCGGTGGGGAGAAATAATTCTTTGCGAATGAAAACTGGCCAAATGTACAGTGGGTCGGGTCTCCGAAGAAGGATTTTGTAAGAGCAATTGCCGGGCGATATGGACGCTTCATCCGCCGACGCCGACGGTAATTTCCCTTCTCAAACATGTCCTCAAAAGCTGGATCTAACGTCCAGTAATTTCCTTTCCGCTCTCCGCCACCTTCCCGCGGAACTTTTACAAAACACTCGTTTAAACTCAAGTTATGACGGATGCTATTCTGCCAACCCTTCTTATTTTTCTCATAGTAAGGGAATTTGTTCGTGATAAACTGATAAATCCCACTCAATGTGAGACGTTTCTCGCCGGATTCTTTGATCGCCATGGCAATAAGAGCAACATAAGAATACGGAGGTTTTATATTCGGGTCCTGGTCCTTGTTTTTAACATCTCCTGAAAATTGAAAATAAATCGACGGTTTATACACTCATACTTGGTAACATCTTGGATCCATTATATAGACATATATAATATATAGCTCCCACTAATGGGTCAAAAATTATTTTGTTTGGTCCTACCTAACATTAGGTGTTCAAGATGATGCGTTCATTTTTCATCGCATTGTTGGATCTACCCGCTGCACTACTAATTGATTTTAAACTTGCGTCCAGACCCCTTTCTTACCGTGTTTTTAGTTCTTATTCTAAAAATTTCGTCACTTAAAAACACAAATTTAACGATTTAATTGCAGTCGACATTTTATAGTAACTGATAAAAAGGATAACAGATCTGGGAGGCATTACATATATATAGAATAGGTATTCATCTACTTAATTTTTAAATTAATCTCAAAATAAATGTTTTATTTTTCGAGCTATGTTTATTATAGAACAGATTAATATATGCTTCATAATTCGATTTATATATTCTTTTAATGTTTGATTTTAAGAAAAGCTCCACTACCAGAATATGCTGAATCGGAGTGTTTTATGTGTTTTAATGGGGTTTAACGCCATTTTAACACATTTCATGTTATATATGGCTTATTCATTTTTAATGGTGGAGGAATACCTCAGAATGAATCTGAGTAAAATCACCGTCCTTCCGCAAGTAACTGGCAAACTTTCTCACAAACGTTTTTGGAGCAATTGGAACCTACGACATATCGGCTCGTTATTTTGAAAGCGCATCTTGAAATATTCAAGATATATGAATTTAAATTCTAATATCCTTAAATAGCAAACTATTATCACAGTTACATAGTCTCTACTTAGGATGATACCGGTAAATGTGCTACATAAGTTGTATTGTATACTATTGAGTGTTATATTGAGTGTTATATTGGGTGTTATATTAGTTATATTTGAAAGATAACCTTAGATCCACCATACCTGAAATTAAAACAATATAAATGTTCTAGTAACGGTAAAATATAGATATTATCAATGTTGCATAGTCTCTTATAGCTCTTCTTGGAATTATAAATTACATTGTACCAATACACGGTAAAAGTGCTTCTTATGTTTTATTGTGTAATATTGGGTGATGTTTTGGGTGTTATATTAGGTATATGATGGATAAACACCACATTGAAATGTGAAACTTTGTTGTTATTGTTGTTGTCTTTACGTTACATTTTTTCATGTTTATTTATGTGTTTGAAGTAATTGCGATTTTTTTATAACATAGTGACTGATTTCATCCTTATTTATGGTTTCATTTTAAAAAATAAAAGTGAGGCTATGTGTCGTTTACGTGTCAAAACTGGGCGTATTACGTACATTGCGGTTAATACTAAAAAGTCCGTTATAATTGTTGAAACACATTGCTGCGCAATTGCGATATCGTTGATATATTGGAAGGAAAGCATAGTTTTATACATTTGTGTTAATTTTATATTCTATGTATCTCTTATCTACGGAAAAGTGTTTTCCACATTTATACAAAATGAGCTCTAAACTGGTACGTTCGCGAAAGGCAATGCCAAGAATGAGTGTGCTTTTTCGTCTTCACGGTTGAAAAATAATCTAATATATCGACCTAAACAATTCATTTTCAATTTCATTTATTTTTAAAATCATGATATATGCTTCATTTCAAAGTTATTCTTTGTTAAACAGTCAAATGATAAATAATTATTGAATGAGCTGCAGCGTAAATAATACCTCGGTTAAACAGAGTAATTTATAACGGAATGCTTCTCAAACGTGCCACCATCTAACCATTATTAAGCATTATCATAGCACCTTGCAACTAGGAAGCATAATAAACATATAAGCTATTATAGCTTTCTTCTGGATCCTTTTCGCTTGAAATTTAATGTGTATATTGAATGTCTGGCAGCCATGTAAAATGTGGATAAACTAAGGAGCAAATCCGATAATCCACAAAAAAAAAAAAAAAGGCAACAGATAATGCCTAAATTTTGTTCCGTTTTTCAAAATATGTGTATTAAAACTGAACCTTATTTTTTTTTCATTTATTCTAGTATACATAAATTGTACGATATAATACCATATACCATCGACACTTCCGTAAATAAAATCACAGGGAATCACAGAACAAATTCAAACAAAGACCACGGCAGTTTCGGTTGTATTGAATTTGTTCATCATTATTATTGTATTATTACTATTATCATTATTATTATTATTGTTGATATTATCATAATTATTATTTGTATTATTATTATTATTATTATTATTATTATCATTATTATTATTATTGTTGTTGATGTTATCATAATTATTATTTTTATTATTATTATTATTATTATTATTATTATTGTTATTATTATTATTATTATTATTATTATTATTATTATTATTATTATTATTATTATTATTATTATTACTATTATTATTATTATTTTTTTTTTATTATTATTATTTTTTTATTATAATTACTATTGCCATTATCATTATCATTATAATTACGTCTTTATTTATCGAGAGAACTCATTTGAACAAATCAATCTGCCATGAGGTCTCAACTATATATACATTATATGCATCAGTGTGCTAAATAACACAGTTAGATAAAAAAATAATAACAGCATAAGAAATTATTCCCCGATTTTATGTTGAAGAATATGGATTATAGATATAGTTTAATAGTGCGTGCAATACAAACAGTGATATATTTGAGAAGTTATGAACTAGTTGTTATGAGCTTTAACTTAAACCCATCGCAAATACAAAATTTTGAAATAGTTCACTGAATTGGCTTTTTTTTTACAAGTATAGGAAGACTATTCCCAATTTCTGATCCCGAATATATAAAATATCTTCTAAATAACTCAAGATTTGGTCAGGGAGTATATTCATTTGGGTAAGGCGGGGATCTTAAAGTTCTTGAATGAATATCAGTATTTAGAATAAGTGCATGTTTAAAATACGACGAGGCAAGGTTATGTAACGTTATATACATACGACGAGGCAAGGTTATGTAACGTTTTATACATACGACGCGGCAAGGTTATGTAACGTTTTATACACACGGCGAGGCAAGGTTATGTAACGTTTTATACACACGACGATGCAAGGTTATGTAACGTTTTATACACACGACGAGGCAAGGTTGTGTAACGTTTTATACACACGACGAGGCAAGGTTGTGTAACGTTTTATACACACGACGAGGCAAGGTTGTGTAACGTTTTATACACACGACGAGGCAAGGTTATGTAACGTTTTATACACACGACGAGGCAAGGTTATGTAACGTTTTATACACACGACGAGGCAAGGTTATGTAACGTTTTATACACACGACGAGGCAAGGTTATGTAACGTTTTATACATACGACGAGGCAATGTTATGTAACGTTTTATACACACGACGAGGCAAGGTTATGTAATGTTTTATACACACGACGAGGCAAGGTTATGTAACGTTTTATACATAAGAACTGCTTTTTAAAAGTTTACCCTTTCAGGGATTCATGGAGTATAGTAGCTTTAATTCATATCTTGCAGATAAAAAAGAGTATATATATAATATACACGTATATAGTTATATACATCAGTTTCTCTTATATATATTTAAAAACAGTCAAAATAAACCAAAAGTCTATGCAACTTTAGAATTAAGTTATGTAAAAAAACGACTTAAAACTTATTAAATGAATTATGTTTGAAACTGGTTCTATCCGGGAAGACTTCAACCGTGATTCATATAAGTTGTTATACCTTGATTCACTACCAAAGACGGGAAAATGAATTACCTGTAAGGCAATTCATGCGTGTGGCACCTCAGAACAAAATGCGCACTAAAATAATATTATTTAAGATAGAGGCATTGGATGTAAAGCTGGAAATATCTCGTTGTTTTGTTTTATGTTCAGTCTGTTGTTTTGAAAATTTAATAACAATGAACTTATAAAATACTCACCCGTTTTCTTTTTGTCCCTTTGGTCATGGAACTTCGCAGATTCCTTTGAACAGACCGCCTCCTCTGTTGACATTTTTTCCAATTTAACAATATAATTCGTTTCTTCCATTAGGTCTTCTTTGGCGTCTTTAAACTTACCGAGAGTTTCGTTTACGTTGTCGGTGAACAGTTTGCTCGAGTTTGTATATGGCGGTCTAGGTTTTGTGCTTAAACTGTCGTCGCAAAGTTCCCCATCGTCGAGCTTTTCGTCGTCAAAATTAGAAGAAACATCGCCGGAATTATCCACGGAGTGCCGAATATTAGTTAATCCATATTTTGGGTATGAAAGACCAGAAAGTGTTGAGAGATCACATGCGGCAGTTTTAGTTGTTTCAACAGAGCCATAAAAATTTCCTGTTTGGTATTTTTGATCGTTCAACGAATACCTGACACCGGAAAAATCCATTTTTTTTTCGAACCAGAAATGAATAATGACTCCAGTCGAAAATGAAATATGAATGTTTTGAAACGTTATATTCAACATACATATCCTGACAACTCAATGAGGCAAATTCCGTATAGGGGTGGAGTCTTTGTGTCAGGTGGAAGCTGATTGGTTCTCCAGACTCAACAAGTTCAGGCGCGACACAGAGCACGCGCTGTAATCCTTCAACGGCCAATCATAAGGCTTTGATTGACGGAGGGTGCACGTGTCAGTCATTATCAGTAATTAGCCAGGTAACGGTGGGTCTGTGGAGTTTCGGCTTTTATTTTCATTGTTTTACTAAACTGTTTTCCTTTCATCGGCGGCCATAAACAAATAAAACTGACTTTTAGTCAGTCAGTATTACATATAACAGTTGCACTTTATCATATTTTGAGAATACAACCGGTGTCCCCAGTCTTAAAAAGAAGTTTTATTAAAAATAAAAAGTGCATTTTGTGGTTATTTGAATACTGAATGTAGTTTCTCCAATATATTGTTCATCCCAGGTGAAGGTTTGAGACTTTATTTCCCAAACTGCACGGTATTACAGGAACTATTTGGTCAAATGGTATGATGACAGTGACACTTAGAAGTGCCCCGGTCACTTGCTGTTTGATCCAAATTTTGATAGGGAGAATGAACAAATGGATATAGTGAAAGAAAATGAAATAATGATGGTACTATTATATTTCAAGAGCAATACTGCAAATGGGTTTCCCCAATGGATTAATGTGTGTTAGCTGTATGGCAACCTTTTCAAATTGTGACATAACTCCAAAATCACCAAATTTTAGTTAAATTATTTAGGAGAAAAATTTACCGTCTAACAAACCGGAGTGTCGCATACGGCGCTTTGAAAAATCCTGCATAACATAATCAATACATGTACATCGAATATTTGAGCGAGTTTTTATCGTCGTCTATCTATCATTGCTTTATGTTGAAAATAAGTCAAGGTCGAACGATCATTGGTCAAATCCACCGTCTCGACTATGTCTTCTGTAGTTTTTGAGCGGGACATTTTTAGTATTTGTTCTACCAAGACAGATTTCGGGCGTCATTTATCTAAGTTTTAAAAAACTTTATAAAAAAACACAGATCGAAACTATTGCCTAAAATATGAACATGTTAAATAGTTCAGCCATGTCTAATCGAATGTTTTCAGTTACTTAGGGAAGGGTCGTTACTAGTGTTGATAGAACTTGCAACCCAGCCCAGCTCTGTATTATATGGCAGTACAATATGTCACGGTAACGTCATCGCTTTGTCAAAACCAAATGTCAGCAGGGTTGCGGTGCTACTTTTGATGCATATTGCGAGGATACATTGGATATTACACATGTTACGCACAAGCATGACAATCCTTGTTGGATTTTTTTAAGATCGTGTTAGATGTTATCATTATCATTATCATATACCGTATTACATGTAGGTGAGAAAGTTTACCAGTTACTTGTGGAAAGACAGTGGTTCTACTCAGATTCATTCTGAGTCAGACTGAGTAGAAACGTCGTCCTTCCGCAAGTAACTGGCAAACTTTCTCATGTATTTTTTGAGGGCGAGCTGGTCTCGAACCTACAACCTTAGCGGTGAGAGGTAAATTATCTTGAGACGGTGCCTTAAACCACTCGGCCACGGAGGACCCTCTCGCCCGATAACAGAGTCAGGTTATAAAGTCACTAGAGTTTAGTATTGGGAAGTGATAATGAAACAAAAAGTAAACATTTAGCACTGACATATGAATTTATACGAAGCCCGTTGTCCAGTGGCAAAGCATCGAGCCCAGGAGGGGTGGGGTCGTGAATTTGATCCTCCGCCTTGGCTCAGTGTAGTGTCATTCAGCAAGACATTTCATCCGCAAATGCTTAGTAACGTTCTACCCAGGAAAATTTGAGTTTAGCTGTAAGAACCATTGTTTCACAATCGATGGAAAATAAATAAGTTTTTAAAACAATTGAAAATCCCAAGAATTGTTTTTTGAGATGTGTGGTAATTAATGATCTATACGCTAACAATAGCATGCTGCAGAAACAGTTCATTATAATAATGGTTTAAATGATCTCCAGAAAAGTGCAGTAAAAAACATGTTTTTCACGTTGGAAAATAGACATGCTCCTATCTATCTGTGTGTGGGAAGGTGTAACAAAAAAAGTGGAAATGCTTTCTTAAAAATTAAATGGAAATCTTGCTTAAATTTCGTCGCTTTTTTGTGTTTTTCTTTCTGTGTTTGTTTTTACCAATGTCGAGGATCTCGACTCCTAAAAATGAGAGATATTCTTCTCTATAACGATGTTGCAGGAGCTATTGCGATTAGTCATGTTTAATTACGATGCTGTGTTTATTATATGAATTTAAAAACACTTGTTGATATGAAAGTAGAAAAAATGAAAGACACAAAAGGGCCAGCGGGTACTTTACTGGTTAACATATCTATTTTGACGACTTGTTCAATATCGTATAAGTGAATTGATGTTGTGAGGTTTACATGAATATACAAAAGTAACCCTCTGGTGTGGGCATAAGTCATATTCAACGCTGTGTTATCATTTAACGTGATCTCCGGGAATATTTCACTCTCTAATCTCTCAAAAAATATGAAAATTAAAATAATCTAAAACAAATCACGCTCGATTGTTTTCCTGGATAGAATAAGTACTAAGTATATGCGGATAAAGTGTATAACCCAAGATCACACCACACATAGACATGGGAGAGGATCAAACCCAGGAATAAGGTAACATCGTGAAAGTCTAGCCTTGTATGAAGTAGTTGATTGCAAAGTGTTTTAATTTATCGCTATTTATTTTATTTCTATCGAAACTGGTTTCTCATTTATTCAAAAGGTGAATTCTCTCTTTCTCTCAGTGTTTTGGAGAGGGGGGGTGGTATGTTAGATATTTGCGTCATATAATTCCTCATTTGTTCGTATTTTTTTTCAAAAGTTGTACAGGTGCATAGATTTTGCATGTCACTAAATAAAGGGAAATAACTCGAGTTAATTTATTTACACACTATACACAATATTTACATACTGGTTAATTCCCTTGTAGCTAGCGAGTAAAATATTTTGCAATGGAAAATTATTGATTTATAAATCTGAACAGAACCACAATCCTTCCGCAAGTTACAGGCAAACTTTTTCACTTAAAGTGTTTGGACAGAGTGAGACTCGAATCTATTACCTTAGTGATGAAAGGTAAGTGATGTTGGTACAGCTAACGAAATACCACTCGTTTATTTTATATTGAAGGGAATCATGCACGGATAGGTAAATTGAGATTATTTCCAGTGTTTGTCAATTTCTTGGTTTAGTAACAAATGTGGATTTAATGCTCCAGATGTGTTTTATACCAACAGATATATTTCACCATTTTGTAGTATAAAGTGCATCGATGTTTGAAATACAAAGATTGGTTACACATAGGGTCCTTCTCTTGGCCTAGTGATCTAAGATGCCGTCTCAAGATCACTCACATCTCACCGCTAAGGTCGTAGGTTCGAGTACCGCTCGATCCAAAAATATAATGTGAGAAAGTTTGCCAGTTACATGCAGAAAGACGGTGGTCTACTCAGATTCATTTTGAGGTCTATCTCCATCAATAAAACTGGATGTAACAAAAACATGGTTATATATCGGGTCCTCCGTGGTCACGTGATCTAAGGTGCCGTCACAAAATCACTCACCGCTAAGGTCGTAGGTTCGAGTAACGCTCGATCCAAAAATATAATGTGAAAAATGTTTGCCAGTTACATGCAGAAAGACGGTGGTCTACTCAGATTCATTTTGAGGTCTACTTCCATCAATAAAACTGGATGTAACAAAAACATGAAGTGTTTTGCGAATGGCGTAAACCCCAATTCAAATAAAGAAAAAGAAGAAAAACAGTGTATTAATGACTATACGATTATCTGCAACCATTCTCTTAACAAAAAGTGGTCAAGATGGACTGGAAACTGTATGCTCTCCCATCTTCACTGAACATTTTCCATGATTTTAGTTTGTGTTTCAAGGCGCGGTGACCAAACGCAACGCACACGCAATGAGTGGTCTGACAATGGGTTTATAAAGATGCATAGATATTAATAATTTTAACTATATTTGCAAATAATCTTTAAATCATACCAAGAACTTTATATAATTCCTTGATATTACCAATATGTCTGTTCGCTTTGCTGGTGATATGTTAGTTGACTTTAAATTTACCGTCAATGACCATCCTTACGCGTGGCCCATCGGTCGAGCATCGACCCCATGATCGGAGGACACGTTTCCGCATATGCTTAGTACTGGTTCTACACAGGAAGAAATGGAGCATGATTTGTAGATGTTATAATAACTTATTTCACAATCGAAGTAAAATAAAAAAGTTTAAAACTAAACTACTCCTATTACAAATCGAAAATACATTTTTCTATTAAGTGTGTTTTTATTTATATCTTATGTATTCTTATTAAATTATTTAAACTTTATTTCTTTTTCAAAACTAATTCATGTGCTTTGATATGAATTACAATGTATGTCTGTAATGTTTCACTACATGTATATATTTTCATTTAATATGTCCATCAAATGTTACTAAGCCATCGAGACATAATGCAATTCATCGTTTCAAGGACGTGTCCGTAGCTAACAACATGATACGGAACATTTTATTTGCATATATTGTCAATTGTGTAAGTTTTATATTTTAGTTGGTAGTGACATATTTACTTAATAACATTTATCTAATTAAAACATTTTATTTGCACCTTTAAACCCAAAATGTGCACATAATTTTCAATTCATTTTCCGCCATATTGGCGGCCATCTTGAATATTTCAAAATGATTAATGATGGTAAGATGTCATCAAGCTTATTTTCCATTAGCAATGCCTAAACTATCATAATCACCAGAAAAATGACTATACACTTTCATGCAAGGTTCAGTGTGGCAATTGCCACATTATATACATTTGGGGAAAATAGGTTTAACTAAACTACTCGTGTGTCGTTTTCTTCTTGGACATCAATAGGTTTTCTTATGTGTTGTGAATATTTTAGGAAAAAACTCTCACTTGTGTCTGATATACCTATGTATTTATGGAACCTATTACCCCCACCCCCGACTTGGTTAAAACATATTTATTCATTCAAATGTACATATATACACATAAGTTTAGGTATAAATATGGATTAGAACGGAAGATAACATCTTATAAAGTTTGGCAGATTATTAACAATTTGATTTATGCTCTTAGCATTATGAATATAACATAGTTCAAAATATATGGTCAAAATATATTTGATAAAAAATGTTTAACATACTTTTAGGATTATTGTTTCTAATTTATTTAAGAAACATAGAAATTTGAAGAGAGTAATTAGAAAAAAAGGAAAGGTGATTAAAATGATTGAAGTAATGGATAATTATGTAAATTCACATAATAATAATAATAATAATAATAATAATAATAATAATAATAATAATAATAATAAAATAATATTGGATAACATTTTTGGACAAGTTCTGAACGGCATGGACGAAATTGGGAGACGGACTGTCCTCACCAATAGCCTTGTTATTTCTTCAGACTTACTTACATGTTCAGGAGAAACGATTAGTGGATAAAATGTATTTGTGAACTGCTTCAAATATTTTAACATTATTGTCATAAGAGAGTTGTGGTTCACCAAAAAGAAGTATATTTAAAGAAACTGTACATAACTCACCGACAATTGTCAGGAGTCGTATGCGTTGATACTGGTAAAGGTGACAATTGAGAAAGATGTGAGCTGTGCTTTCTATTTGTCCACATGTACACAGAGGCGGGTCTTCAATGTGTTTAAGAAATAGATGTTGCTTAAGCTTAAGTGCACTACAACTCGTTTGGAGGCGGGCATGCAATAATTTGCATTTCCTTGTACCTATGTAAATGAATTTAGGTACTTTTGGTTCGTTACTTTCGAACTTTTGTTTAAAAGCATTCAGAGAAGAGGCTTGTCTTGTTTCAAGTGGGAGAGTGTTCCAGTCACGGATAACGGAAGGAATAAAGGAATTTGAGTGCAGAGCTATTCTTGAAGAAGGAATTTGAATATTATTATTATTTCTGAGGTTGTACGTGGAACTTGAATTTGTAAGAGAAGGAACCAATGAACATATTTATGGTGGGACCATTCCGTGGATCATTTTATAAAAAAAGAGTAAGTTTGTGTTTAACTCCAGCTGTTATTCGTACAGCTTCATTCTGTATTTTATCAAATTCTATGTTTTCATAATGTGTACAATTTTCCCAAATAACATTGACATGTTTCAATATGTGTCTTATAAATGACATGTAGACTGTTTCGTGCGATTTTCTATCTAACTGAAATTTTAGTTTTTTCATAATATTTATTCTAGACCCAGCTTTATTCTTAATATAGTCAATATGAGTGTGCCAGCTGCAGTTATTTGATAAGTATACTCCTAGATGTTTGTGAGATAACACATCTATAATCTGTTGGTTCTGCATAAAAAGTGTGTGGGGAAAGAGAGGAGGTGAACGAGTTGAGTGCGTTTGCGAGTTACATGCAATGATTCTGTTTTGGATGGATTAAAAGTAACCAGCCATTTATGTCAATTCAGATATTTTGTTTATGTCAGAATTTAATGCCTGTGCAGCATTAACAATATCATTATTATGATTAATTATAAAGAAAAGGCTTGTACCATCGGCAAAAAGTCGTATGTTGGAGTGAATATCAGATACTATGTCATTTATATAAACTAAAAACAGAAGCGGACCTAAAATAGATCCCTTGGGATCACCGGCTTTAATTGGTCTCCAATTAGACCTCGCGCCTGGAATGACAACACATTGACGTCTGTCTTTAACATAGTCAATTAAATAATTCAAAAGTTGACGAGATATACCAGCTGCTTTAAATTTAGCCAACAACCCTTTGTGCCAAACTCTATCAAAGGCTTTACTTATATAAAAAAACAACTCTGACCTCTTTGCCATCGTCAATCGCTTTGCAGAAGGTATTATAAAGAAAAGATAGCTGATTAATAGTTGAATCACCAGGCACAAAAGCAGATTGAAATGAAGAGAGAAAGTAACTATCTCGAAAATAGTTGAACATATACATAAATATGAGCCTTTCAAATACTTTATTCAATACACTAAGAAGTGAAATTGTTCTGTAAGTATTAACCAAAGACGGGTCTCCTTTCTTGTAAATAGCACATTCGAACGTTTCCTTCCAAACTTTACGACAAAACCCGTTTGTTAAACAAGTGTTAAACAAATCACACAGTGGGGTCGATAATTCATTACTTAGTTCACGGAGCACATAATTATTAGTTTCATCGGGACCTGAGGCTTTTCCAACTGGTAACGACTTAAGAATACTGCACACGATGGGTAGTAAAGTAAGATCTAGTAAAACTGGGCTGTTTTGTCTAGGTATCAAAATAGGTGGTTCAATCTTATCGTCATTTAAATTTGACTGAGATTGGAAAAAGGAATTAAGTAAGTTGACTTTTAGCTCAAAATCGGAAATAATAGTTCCATTGTCATTCAGTGGAGGAATTGTTGGCTTGTCATTTGAAGAGATGAACAACTTTAATATTTTCCACCAGTCTTTGAGAGAGAGAGATATGCAGAATTAAGTTTACTTGCTAAATTGCCATAGTATGACTGCTATGCTAGGCATATAAGATGGACGACCTCATTGCGTTTTTTTTTAAATCTGTTCCAGTGGTATATTTCGTTAGATCTCTTTGCCTTCTTAAAAAGTATTTTACGGGCCCTAATATTCTTTTTTAACTCAGTGGATATCCACGGAGGTTCATGCGGTTTAATGTTATTGATTTTATTTGGAATACATATATCTGAAAGTTCATTAATTTTATTAGCAACATTGGTAGCATACACGTCTACATCATCATTAGATAGTTCGTTCCAATTAGTTTGAATAAATTTATTTTTTAAAAGAGCATAGTCACCAAGGTCTCTCAAAAGTTAATTGTTTGTTTTTCTTGAATTTAAATATACCGTATATCGGACAGTGAAATCTGATATCTTGATTTAGAAACTGATCTGCGACACCACTTTTAATAAGGCTGTCTTTATTACTTAAAAGTAAAATATCAATTACAGACGATGAATTCTCGGTATAGTGGGTAGGATCTTTGATATATTGAAATAGACCAAACTGTTGACATATATTGTTAAGACTTCGCGATGAAACACCATTCAGCATATTATAGTTCAAATCACCAGTAACGATTATATCTTTGATACCAGTATCGACAGCAAGATTTAAAAAATCTTCAATAAGGTTTTTATAAGCAGCGTCAGAATTTGGCGGTCTGTGGAAAAAACTAGTAATTTCAATCCATACGCATTCTAGACGATTGATTTCTAAGTCATTTCTACGAGAAAAAATAATTGTCTCTTTAATATACGATCTTACAGATTTATGGAATGAGGGAAATTCTAGATCAGCTGACGCAACAGTATCATTAAGCCAAGTTTCGGAGAATGTTAATATATCAAACCCATACAGTTCAGAGTAGATTGTATCTAATTTATATTTGATACTTTGAGCATTATAATGAACAACAGAAAGATTATGTGAAAAGTCCAAGGCTTCCAAACTATTTGATAGGAACGAGGAAGATGAAACTGAGATGTTATTTGTAGTTTAGCCTACGGGACCTTGGTTTGGGTGAATATCTCCACAAGTCAGCAACAAAATCGGAAGATCCATTTTAGCAGTGTTGTTAAACAAACGAAACGTATGAAGCATTTTGTAAAAACAAAATTATCTTTAAAATGTTTGCCTAATAATATATGTTTATTGCGATATTCAATCTCAGAGTGACACTGCGAAGCGCTTTTAATGTATATAAAAAACGAAATGGTATATACTAAAGAGTGGTAGATAAACAGTTAAACAATAAACTGCAGTAAGACTGAAAATTTGACTCTAACATTTATCAACGCCTGTGTCTGAATAAGTTTTCAAACAAAGCATGTAATTGAAGAGAGGTGAATTAGAAACAGATCTGACACCAGCACAAAGTCGATTTTCAAAGGCAAGAAAACATATAAATTTCTAGAAATACAAACATAGGTGTTAAGATCAAACCGTCGCACAAGAAGTCCATACATGAGTTCAGAACGTCTAAAGGAAAAACTGATAAAGAAAACAAAAACTAATGTTATGAAAAACATGAAAATGTTCGGCATGTAAAAATGGAAAGGAGGTAAGCTATAATATACATAATGCATTTTGTGTATGTAAGGATCGATATTTGGACTAAACAAGTAAGTTATACAGTACTTTGATTAACAACATCATCTCACGGCTACTTGGACAAAAAACAATAACTGGAAATCAACATAAAGTTATTGGCACAACGTGAGTTATTAAAGGTAGTTTCAATGTTTTCAAGAAAAGTTTATACCTCAATGATTGTAGGCTCTTGATGTCACATTGTAGTGATAAATAGAACAATTAGAACAACTAATTTAAGCTTAGGGATTTAAAAACATTAACAACATAAATGATGTGTTCTTTTGACACTGTAATAAACATAGAATAATTGGTTCCAAAACAATTTCATACAATCTTATTTTAGAATTTAGATATATGTGTCAGATAACATGACGTATGACAGAGCCAACGTTAATACAATGGTCAGTTAAATATGTGACGATGCCACTACGAACTTAACAACAATGAAACAAAAACAAATCAAACAAACAAAAAACCGACTTCTTACGTGTAGGACCAATCACACATTTTATCACCTTTTTCATGGTCTTCTTGTGTTGTTCCATTAATTTTAGCATCATATATCTGCAAATAATTTAATGGCTATATCTATGACACCTGGGTGGGCGTTTATAGAGGTCAGAAATAGTAATGGTCCAAAAATACTACCCTGGAATACACCAATTTGTACTTTCTTCCTGTTTCAAATATTTACCATTTAGGCCTAAATTTAACATTTGGTCTGTTATCTATAATATCCTCTATCCAGTCTAGTACCTTAGTTACCCTTACAATTATTTGGAGTTTTATTTAAAGTTTGTTGAGAACGAGTCGAAGGCTGACAAAAGTTTAATCTTTTCTGGCCATAGACAAGGGCGTATCTTGGCTGCACACGGTGTACAGGCACAGTTGTAGGGGGTCAGGGGGCATGCTACCTGGGGTGGGGATCAGCTATGATCTGTAGGTGCATTTGTTTTTTTTTTCGCCGATTATAGTGGGCTGGCCCCGAGGTTATAAAATATTTTTCATGCTCAACTCAAATTTGTACTCAAAACACAATTTCTAGGAGTCACATACAAACCCAATTTAAAGCGCAAACACTTGACTAGGTCTCGAATTTTAGAGTATTAATGCAGATTTAAGGTAGAAAATTATACGTATTTACGTTTCATCTTTGAGTTGAGCATGAAATCTTGAGTTGAGCATGGAAAAAATATGTATAACCTCGGACCCTGGTAACCCTTGATATTAACCTCGAATTCATTGTTTTATAACCAAATAAATTGATAACATGATGTTAAATACCTGGATGTCTTTTACCACAACGCCCCCCCCCCCCCCCCCCCATCTCCTTGTGGGCTCGACACTGCCTACGGGAAGCTACGCCCTGATAGGCGAGCGGAGCTTAATTGTCTGCCGTCCGTCGCCAGGCGTCCATTTTTTCTTGTTCTTTTAGATACCATAGCACCCCCATTTTTCAATGATTTCTTTCTTTTGAGTGATCATACCGTATACCCGAGTCGTAGCTAGCAGTCATGCTACGATGCGACCTTACGATTGTTCTTAAAATGAGATTATCTGTCAGGGCAATCTATTTTCATATCTCACAATCAATCTGCGCAGTTCAGTGGTTAAAGAGAGATAACTCGTACTATGTATATAGATATGTATGTAAGACGCAACAAAACTCGGTATGTAGGTCATAGTATTGATTTCCGGCTCAATTGCAGCGCCGTATCCCGACACATAATATGAAGCGAGAACCAAATATATAGGTCACCAAAAGATGGCGCTGTGATCAGTGAATTTGTCAACAGACGACGCCATCTTGAAGGCCGCGAAATTTGGGGGTGAGGGCATTTTGCCCGATTTTTCGAAAGTTTTGAGTGAACTGTGAATGTTTAAATGTGTAAGGTATGAGCGAGTATATCCAAGTAGCTGAAGATGAGAGCGAGGAGTCGATGGAAGTCCCCATCGAGGAGGACGGGACTCTCCTTCTTTCGACTCTCAACGCTCAATTCCCTGGATCTTGTGGGCTGAAATATCGCAACCCCGAATCAGGCGCAATGAGGGGTATTCGACTCTCAGATGGACGTCTTTACCCTCCCGATAATGCCTGGTCAAGCCGCATTTATGTTGCTGTCTTCCCAAGAGGTGAGAAATCCCTATTTCCTTGCTAAAATTAACAATAACACTACTTGTATTTTAGCGTCACTTTTGACAACTGTTGATTTTCGTATCAAAATTGTCGCGATTATTTCCCAGATTTTGCAGTATTTTCGTTATTTTGCATATGTAAAATGTTCCCATATGATTAAATAATATAAGCCGAACATGGTGATATATAGTTTCTGTCAATTTTCTAGAAGAAATTTGCGTTTTACGATGCAAAACTTTGCAATATTTTGATAAAAAAAAAATGACAGCAAAGGGACGTAACTCTACTTTCCCAAACTGACAGCTGTAAAGATGTTTTATTAACAATGATTTATATCTACGATTTGTTTTTTTTAAATTAATAATTTCTTTGTATATGCAACAATATTTGCCTTTCTAAATAGAAACACACCCACTTTGATAAATATATATTTCTTGGTTTTTAATGTGTCCCAGCAGATCTTTTGACTTGAACAAGCACTTTCATCTAGGGCTTAGAACTCCCCATGAAAATGCAGCATCACTGAAAATCAAACTGTCTGAAATTAGATGTACTCTTAGAGTTCAATGGGACCAGTGACCTATCCACAAAGACTCCCAGGAGCAAGTGCTTCTCACAGTATTACGTAACACCTATTGTTCTCAATCACATGACTGAGATTGGTGTTGTATGCAATAATGCCAGTTTCTATCTTGAGTCTGGATCATAAAAGCAAGTGTCGCATCAATCTTCTCAACAGGCCATTTAAGCACAGGGGAACGCCAGCACTTTGCTATCAGAATTGTTATTTCCCTAAAGAACCTGGATAATCCAGCCCCACTCCCAAGACGGCCATGGAGAATACAGCTCCTGGAGAATCCGGCCCCATTTAGCATGGTCAATCCGGACCTACTGTTTATTTCTATTTTATATAGCAATATTAGTGTTATTTATTAGATTAATACATATATAACAATTATATACAAAAAATATATACTGCAGTTATTGATCATTAAAATATTCATGAAATGAACATGGTAGCATTAAACTTGATAATCTGTAATGCACATTGTAATAACAAGTATACAGGGTTTTTAATGTTTTAACAATTAAGTTAACGATCGTACCGTTTTTTAAAATAAAATGTTAACTTGATTACTTGAGTCGTACATTGTGCTTACAATTATAACAATTATTTGAACAAGGAAAACAATTTGCGTTTGATTAAAAGCGTACCGTTTAACCAAAGATGTAACAATGAAAATCAGTTTGATTACAAATATCTTAACGCCAATACGGACATCTCACATTGTGCAAACAAATAAACATGGTTTTCATACAACAACAACTTTTATTCTGCATAAAGCAAAATTACAGTGCTTCTAGCCTACATAAATAATTCATAATACAGTGGGTTTTTTTTCACCAAGATGACCCATACCTTTGGAAATGGGAATTTTAGCTGTGTTTCCATTAACATTGGAAAACCCTTTGTATTAAATATATTTGTTCAACTTCATGAAAATGTGTACACTACTGCTTCTCTGACCATTCAATTAAAGTATCAATGTCATACTCAATTCAGAATACGAGAAACTTTGTTTATCTTATCAAGGAATTATGACAAGTTTCAATTTACAATTTTTGGAGCTTTCATTTGGGAATTTTTACCACTCAATTGGGAAAAAAAGATACAAATTGCCATCGGGAATATGACCCAATAACGGCTATAAAAATGGCCCAAAAAACCAACTGTAATAGGTACATGGAATAAGAGTTACTAACTTAATAAAGAGAAGCTTATTAATGTCTATGGTATGTTATCATTGGTAAATTCTTTTTTTTATAACTTTGATATCATTTATATTATAATAGTTTACATTTTTTATTTGTTTTAAAATCATATTGATTGAATATAGAAAATAGACTGTACATGGCTTTTGACACTTGCTTGGCAATACATTTTTGGGTTCTGTGCCAGTTACCATTTAAAAAAAATAAACACCTAAGTATTTAAATGACGTAACACTTTCGAGACATTCATTATACAGAAAAAAATCGTGACTTTTTTGTCTTCCCATTTCAAATATCATTACTTTAGTTTTATTTGTGTTGATTTTTAGTCCGTATGCATTACAATATAATTCAATGTCATGTAACAAAAGTTCTAAAATTGGGTCATCCGCATATAAAATTAAAAATAATTTTAGTTCTTCAAGAGTAAATATACCGTTAAGATTGATATGACTCATTATATCATTAACAAACATGATAAAGAAAAGGGAGGAGCTCGGTCCCCTTGTTTCACAATCCCATAGTAATTAATATGTGTATTTCAAATTATATAATAACTATTCAGTATTTTATTTTGTCATTTGAAATACCAAAAAATAAATGATATGATTTATAACATAAAAGTGGGGCTTGATTAACCATGCTAAATGGGGCTGGATAAACCAAGGATGTTTTATCCAGGGGCTGGATTTGCGTGGGGCCGGATAGTCCTTAACTCTTTCCCTAGCGCTTGAATTCTTCAACAAAAAATTTTACTTTTATCTAAATCATTATTTTTCTTTGCATATCTTTTATCATTTTAATGCCTAAAATGAAACCTACTAAATATGATGACTTTAAATGATTAATACAAGTTTAACTCGTGAAATCTATTTCAATGAGTGACTTACACAGCGCTTGAAAATGTGTTGAAAGTGTTTACACTCTCTTTCCCAAGCACTTGCATTCCTTAATGGCAGAATATATTGATGAACAGACTTTGATGTTGTATTTTATCATTATTTCCTTCCACTATTATAATCATATAATCAATTTAATTACTGATGTTGTTTATATCATATACATAGTGGGGGTGGCGATCATATTTTATACATATATATGCCTAATTTTTTATTGTTGAAAAACACAGCAAGATGTTTTTTTCAAACTCATTTAGTCATCTTCCATTGCACGAATCTTGATAAAAAATTTCAGCACCCATGCAATGCATTTTATTGGTTATAAGACCAGTTTTTATTTTGAACATTAATAAAACAAACAAAAAACATTAACAAAAAAAAGTTTTTGTAAATTTGGTGAAGCCTATTTGGACCCAAATTGACAAAAAAACACTGCAGGATATTTTTTTTAAAATTCATTTAAGTCAATTTCCATGGCATGGATCATAATAACATTTTCAGCACACATGCAATGCGTATTAATGAATATAAAGCCGATTTTTATTTTAAACATTAACAAAACGAAAAAAAAATTATTCACATTAATTTGCAACAATGCCAAATAATGTACATGGAAAGTGTAACTGTTCACTTCAGCACTTGTGATTATTCTTGAGAATCAGCATTCACAGGCACTCGAAATCAATTTAACCCTTTACTCCATTGATACCTGTTTTCCCGCACCAGTCACAGAAGGCCTTTGAAAACATTGCAAGAAGAGTTCAGATTGCTCATAACGAGCAATCTGAACACGTCTTGCACTGTTTTTTACTCTGTCAGTTAATATAAACATAATTCACCCATTACTGATATATGGTGAATTAATGTTTTCAACTTGGAAGAGTCCAAGAAAATTCTTATGGAACTAACAGTTAAGTACATGTATACTAAAGTATAAAAAAACCCAAATCAATCATGGGTGAAATATGCCCCCAACAACTTTATTTTTCAAAAAATATATATATCATAATAATATGTTCAGGTTGTTTTTCAAGATGGGTGACAATGACGCCATAATTTGATCACATGATTCTCGGAGTGCGTGTTTGCGTTAACAAATTGCTACTATAACTGGAGAAAGACCTGCCTGTCTCTGTTATTAAGTCACTGATTGGACCAACAAAATGATTTGTTAATCAGGACTGACTTTTCCAGAATTAAATTTTGTGTGTTTTACCCCGTTTGTGTGTGTTTTATACTTATGATTTCAAAATCTGTATACTGCAACTAAACAAACATCAGTATTACTTGAAGTCATATTTCAAAATTTATAGTCAGATATGCAATTTCCTGTTCTCCAATATAAGCAGGCTTCTCCTTATACCATTTTAACACAGGGCACCCCAGCGCTTGACTGTCAGAAATCGTATTCCCCTAGCGCTTGAATTCTGATTAATGCAAGTTTTACTAATGAAATGCATTTCAATGATTGCCTCACTGTGACAGCACTTTAAAATGTGTTGAGGGTGTTTACACGCTTTTGCCTCAGCACTTGCATTCTTTCCTGTGGAGAACCCTGATAAGTCCTTAGTTACTGATAGTGATTTATTTTAGGAGAACAGTATATTAGATTGAATATTGATTGAATATTTAGCATCATTTTTATGCCATCGAGGGCTTAACGATGATTAAGAGTATATAAGATTGAATATTGATTGAATATTTAGCGTCATTTTTATGCCATCGAGGGCTAACATACGATTAACAGTATATATTAGAAAAAAATAATATATTAGAAAAAATGCTATAAATGGCTTTATAAAAACACAATTGAAATGAGTAAAGAGCATGATTCTCTGAAACTTGTATGTTAAATCGGCCATTTAAGAAAGTGTTGTTTCTTGAAGGATATTTTGTTTTAGTTCAGTTGATCTTTAGCCTAGAACTAGTATCTTAAAATTGTTGTCATTTGGTGTCCTTCATTGCCAACAAATTGTATTTCATTTTAAGTGATTTTTTTTCTGAACATGGACACTGCTTCCCTTTAAATGGAGTATATCAGGAAAAAATTGCTATAAATGTCTTAAAAATGAATTTATTTATAAAATGGATAAAATGCATCTTGTTATCATTATTAAATAACATCTGAATGGGTTGATACATGAATGTCAAATCCACCAAAACGTTACAAATTCAATATTTAAATTTGAGTGGTAAACTTGAAATTGAATCCCCATTCTTTAAATAAACAGCTCTTAAATAATGCTTGACAACCTTTGACACGTCTTCATTCATACTCTTTCTCAGATGAAACAATTTTTTACTACATGTAAACTAGCATAGCAGATCAAATTGAAATCAAAATAAAATCATGTGACTCATTTAATATGTTACAAAATATGTTGAAATTTTTAGCGTGAAATCTATTTTAGTTTAGGAAATTCCAAGTTTAATTATATATATCCTTTTCACAAAACGGAGCCAGTGAGTATATATATATATATATCTATAGGCATGAGTACAACTCAGTGGACCAGTACCGTTATATAAATTATTGGGGAAAAAAATGTTTTCAGCCATTTATTATTTTAAAACTTTGAAAAACCCTCATATCCCTTTATATCTCTTTATAAGGTATAATACAATGTTGACTTTCAGAAAGTCACTAATGTCTTGATAAGCATGTAACTATGATACAATACACTTTATAGTGTCTGCTTTATCAATCTGATTTCTGGTTAATTAAATCAATACATTTCATAGTAAACTGCATGATGCAAGGCTATTGATTGAAGATTATTCGAGGGCACAACTTTCAGTTTAGATTTTCTGAAACATACACAACTTATATCCTTGAAGATTTTAGATAATGTAGTATCATTATGACATAGAGGCATAAATTATGGTGTTGTTTTGTTTTATTGGTCCCATGGATGGTATTTGGTTAATCTTTAATTTAGCCACACATTGTCAATTGTTACCGGTTATTTTATTAAATTATTTCTTTTCTGAAACCACGAGATAGCTTGAACTGAAACATCATCAGGACACTGCTCATGTTGAAGATGTAGATTTCTATTCATCAATAATTAAATTATGGCTATTGTTACTATAATACTGCATATTGGCGACATTTTAAATATCCATGGGTCAGCTTTCCCTCCCTACCATGGAATATACCCCGCCTTAATTTTACTGAAAATTCCTGCATGAAAGAATTTGTTTTTATTTCAAACTATTGTATCTATTATGACAACAGGGTCACAATAATACAATGGCATATATACTGGAATAAAGAAATTTACAAGAAGGAATTCCCCTATCCAAAGAAAACAATGCACCCCCATCCCCCACAGAGGGTCCTTGGGTCAGCTCACTAAACATCTCGAGCTGAGAATTTCTCTACCTTAAAATTTTCCATTTCTCTTAATCAGGACTGTCCCTTAGTGCAACATATTGCGCGTCTCTACGGAACCTTTTAAACATGTTTATTTTGCATCTCTCTGTTATGGACAGCAGATCAGATATCAAAATAATAAAAAAAAAGCTGTCCATTCACGCCTTATTTAATCAGACTACACTGTCCTGCAGGACCTGGTTAGGATTTTTCACCAGTAGTTCTTGTTCTGACCACCGGCTACTTAGGGCTGAGGATTTACTATTAAAACATTTTGTTTTAATAATGAAGTTTTATTTTGCAAAAAATCGAAATTGTTACTTTTCAATAGATCATATTGTCGGGTCTCGTAAACAAATGATGAAGTCTATTTTTCATTAAAAACGAGAAAATTCATCACAATTCAACTCAGGTTTGCCCCTTCAAACGCCTTTTATTTTGCAAATTCAACCATTACATCTGGTCACAGAATTAGGGACAGCCCTGCTTGGTGCTTATAATAGTTTATCTACCTTCCTACCCAAGATGAAGCCCAAGATGGTGAAGGACAAACAAACAATATTTTAATTCAGGCTTAATTGTTAAGCTGGGCCCGATTAGCTCAGTCAGTTACTTACTAACAATCCAGGGGTCGTGAGTTCGAATCCCAGCCCGGCAACAGTCTCCGTGATGATTGATAAACGACATTGTGTCTCATCATTCGTCTCTCATCGCTGATTCAAGTGGGAAAGTTATCAATTACTTGCGGAGATGGGGTGTGCTCGAGTACTGGTTAATCCCAGGAAACAGTGGTTAGGTTAACTAATAGTCTCTTAGTCCCCGATGGTATAAAAATGACGCTAAATATTCATTCAATCAATCAATCAATCTTGATTGTTAAAGGATAAAATACAAAAATGATCAAAGTAAATGAAGTGATAGCATTTCATAAATTTCAGTTGTGGAAAATTTGAAGTTGTGATGTTTAGTTAAACTGGGGGACAGTTCCCAACCCCCCAGAAAGGGAGGGCTGTGACTGGGGTACATAGTTTACGGTGACTGGTAAACATAATGCACCTTATATAGAGAAATGTATATACATGGCTGTTCTAGGAACGAGACATTTCATTTGACATTACATGTATTGTAAGTGGAATGTATAAACTGTCAAGTGTATACATTATTTCGATAAAAATTTACCACAATGACATAGTTTTCCCTCAAGGGGTTATGTTTTAGATTACAAAGTATGTATAATAATATTATTCTTGTCGTTGTATAAAAGATACTACCAGAAGGTTCAGAAATGTGCATTGAATTATAAAATAATTAATTGATATTGCATCGCTTCCAAACTGCTTTCATGATTTAAAAGGAAGTATACTAAAATGTTGTCTAGTTTGAACCACGTTGTTATTACCTTATCTTTCTTTAAATAATTTTATTACATTTACAGTAAGTACACCACTAGGTTTAAACATTATGATCATGCAATAAACATTAAATTTGTTGATGTTTATATATCCCTTTTGTTCCGAATATAAACAGCTTGGGGTAAACATAAAATGTCCAAGGCTCCGTATAATGTAAAAAGCAGAAACACCAGGAAATATTCCGAATCCTTTGAAGCATTTTGATTACCGAAAACAGACCGATTTTTAAACTGGCATTAAAAAGTTGCGCATGTGCGTCTCAGTGACTTTTAAATAAAAATAAAATTATGCTTTTAGTGTTTCCCCCAGGATTGAAAAAGGGCAGGGTACCAATTGAAAAAAGGCATTTTTTGCCGTGACAAAATAATAGCAAAAAAAGGGTTATTACTTTATTGCGTGTTGTGTTGAGCACCATTTTCAGCACTAATAACAAGTATGATACATGTATGTTTTGGTAAATGTATGAATCATCTTAAATAAGGGTTTTACAATATCATGTATTAATAAAACATGATATCAAGGAACTATTGAAGTATATACTATAGTTCCTTGATGATATTGTAGTAGCATTATTAATAATACATGATACTATTGTAGTAGCCTTATTATTAATCAATTTTAAAGTAACTAATTCAACAGTATTTGATAGTTCAAGTACCCTTATAAGATGAATATTATATTTGCACAATGCTTTAATCTAGATGTTGAAAATTTTAACCATTTTTAGTGGGGATTTTATTTGTTGAAATAAGATGCTGAGAAACCGGGAGTATCCAACTATCCATTAATGTGCAATTCAAATATATGTTTCTATCCTATATTAGAATAATATTGCCATAAAAATATAGAAAAGGAGTGTTTATAAATGGACAACTTGTCATATTTAAAAGTTAATACAATTGAGAAGTTTGCATTTTTATTGTTTGATTAACTGTAATTTTCATTAGGTGTCAGTGTATTTCCAAATAAATATAAATTTTATAAAAGGAAACATTAATAGTTAAGTCTTAAACATCGATAATAAATGCAACCGCTATAAACGATGCACCGATTTTTTAGGGTCCAACTTTTGAAAGCGCTAACTTTTAGACCGGGTTTCTCAAATTTGTTTACATACGGAAGGTAACATCCGGTGTTTTTTTCTTATATTTTCTTCAATTTATGTACAAAATAAACCATTTTAAGTGGGGATTTTCTTCTAGCTTTGTTGAAATAAGATGCTGAGAAAATCCTTTACGATTTCATTGTTTTGCTTACTTGCATAAAGCCCTTACTATACACTGCGATGTATTTCAAGTTGTCTTGATCCGAGAAAAGGTTGTGACACACTTTATTATGTGTTTCGTTCCGATTGATTGCATACATACTACATAGACTTCACGTGATTGTGAGGTTAATGAATCAATTGAAAGTTAATGCTGACACCTTTTTAAATCTTGTGAAAAACATTTGCTTATCAAAACAATCGCACATGGTGTGTGAGTGTGCCGCTTGCTTCCTAATTTGTTATAATTGGATAGCTTGAAATTAGAACGATTCTAATGGTTCCGCGTTCTATGAAAGAATAATATGATAATGCACTAAAAGCCGGAGCCATGTGTTAATCGAGTGTATGCGCATATTGGAAATTACCTAACGACGCGTGTAATGTCTACGGTTTGATTAGCCAATAAAGGAACACAGCTGGGAGGTACCGTTTATTCTTCACAGCGGTGTCTATCATTGTTTATTAAAATGGGCACTGCGGGGTGGTAATTATTTAAGCGTGGCGGTATAACAAAAGGGCAGGGCGGCATAGAAAAAGGGCAGGGCATCCTGCCCCACCATGCCTCTTTAGGGGAAACACTACGCTTTGTAATGAAAAGTGTCCTTGGAGACTCGACAAGAAATTGCATGATTAAGTTATCATTGATGAACGTTAAATGTCAAATTTACAAATGATATTTACAATACTGAAATATAAAAAGAATAAAATTTTATACTGTAACCACCTCGGATCATTCTATTTAGCTCGCCGGGACCAAGTCCAAGGAGAGCTATTGTCATGACCCCATCGTCGTCGGCAGTGTCGTCTGTACACACCCATGTTAAACTTTTGCGTTAAAGTTTAAGATATCTATGCAATCACTCATTGGATGTAAATAAAACATTGCATGTGTGTTAACCATCATCAATGGAACACACACAGACAAGAACCATAACTCTGGATTGCATTTTTACACAGTTATGGCCCATTTTGGACTTAGATACCCAGAGGCTTTGTTGGTCTTCTGACAACTCGTTTACCGTTTTCAGATTGTTTATTTTTTGCTCTCGGCCAAAAAGTTTACTCTTCAAACTGACTTTTAAGTGACTGGTAAAATCAGGATGAGCAGACGAGTGCTTTTGCCGGCCCCTAATGCATAGACGGTCTTATATTTGTGCTTATTTATTATTGAGCTTATTAAACTAGTTACAGTCAAAAGTATATTAAGCGATAATGCTGAACAAGGAATCTGAAGTGATATTGCACTAGTTTATTATAAAAAATATGGCATGAGTTTATTACACTCTTGAACTGCAATTTATGTTATTTATGAGTACATGACTGTATACTGTATCAATTCAATTAATGTTGTAAGCTCTACTGGCCAAAGGCCAGAAGTGTTTATGTGATGCTTAATGGCGCGTTGTCCATCTTCTGTCATCTGTAAGCAGCACTTTCTCTGAAACCACTTGGTCAATTAAACAGAAACTTCACTTGGATGTTTCAATTGCATAGGAGACTATACAGAAGATTTTTTTTTTCGATCTGAAATTCAAGCTGGCTGCCATAACTAAAAATAGTCCAAAATTTAACAAATCTTCCTCTCATGAACAGCCCAGCAGATTTTCAAAAGGTTTATGTAGTAATAATGACCAACAATAGTTTTGTTAGATTTGTTCAAATCGTGTTCCTAGGGTTAAAAATGACCCCGCCCCGAGGGTTCAATTAAGGGACACATTATAAATTTTTTTTTTTAGATGGAAATGATTTTGCCTTTATCTTCATAGAATCATTGTTTGATGAACGAGGTTAAGATTTGTAAAAAATGACTAGGTTTCACTGTCTTAAGGGGTCAGGAGGGGCCCCAAAAGGGTAATAATTGGGCATTACTTAAACCATTTTCTTTAGAACCGGTATGTCAGATTTGTTCATATTTGGCATAAATTATCCTTATGTGTAGGGGTTTTATGGCAGATGAGAATTTAGGGGCTAAAATTTATGGGGGCCCTGTGATATAGATAACCCAATGAGTATGGGTTTTAAGTTTGTACAAATCAAGGGTCTTGTATTATAGGGGCCCTGTAAGGGGGTTTTGAGTTTTATCTAGGACTACTATTAGAAAACGGAAAATTTTCTTATTTTTTTATTCATTTATGACCTTTATTTTATTCAGTTTGAGTTTGAAGCATCTATTAGTCATAGCAAATAAGATTTTGTTCGATACGAGGGATTGACTTTCTAAAAGGGGCAGGGTGTGGGTAAAAAAATGGTGCAAATTGAACATGTCATAAATCTTATTCTCAACAACTAAATTATCCCTATGATTAAGATTTTTAAGTACAAACCAAGGGGCACTGGGATGTATAGAGGCCCTGTAAAAGGTCTTTGAGTTTTACTTAGGAATACTTTGGGAAAATTCTCATTTTTTCTTCCATATGTGAAAATATGTTGTTTAATTTGAGATCTAAAGCATTGTCTAGTAACAATAAATTTGATTTTATTCAATAAAGAAGATTGAATTTCCATAAGGACCCAGGGAGTGGGTGGGGCAACAAGGTTAACATTGGGAATTTTCACAAAGCTTCCTCACAATAACCTTTCAGTCAAACTAGTTCATATTTGATATAAGTTATCCTTACATCAGCAAGGATTAAAGAGTTCATATCAAGGGGCTTGGATATATTGGAGCCCTGTAATGTGTTTTTTACTTTTACATAGGATTATTATAGGGAAAACAGATTATTTTCATTTTCACATCCATGGGTACAAAAAAACTTCTTTTTAAAATCTAAAGAATTTCTGCTGATAACAAATCCCTAAGAGTGGGTGATTGAAGTTCTGACAAATCAAGGGACTGAGTTGTATAACGGTTCTGTACAGGGACTTTATTTGTTTTACAGATGAATGGTATGGGAATTTATAAGTATTTCCTTTTCATTGCTATTAAGTTTTTGTTCAGTATCGGTGTTGTGGGGGTAACCCCATTATTTATCCATAAGTTGCTAAGCGGACCCCAAAAGAGGGTAAATACATGTATTGTGAAATTTCAAAAAAATGCTATGGCCACTATGAGTCAGTAGAGCGTCCTCTTGGGCCTCTTGTTGTACATGTAGAGTGAACTAGGAATCTTCTTTCCTGTTGGCGTTGATTTGCATGCAATGTGTTGGTATGCCATGAACCCTATTCATTCATTCAATCATTGTTTTTTACAGATGGAAACAAAAAGAAAGATGAGACATCGGAGGCCAGTTGTGCATCTTCTCTGAAGGTGAAGCGTGACAGAGGACAAAAATGTAGTGACCTCATCGTGCTTGGACTACCTTGGAAAAGTGTGGAGGAGGACCTTAGAAAATACTTCTCACAGTTTGGAGAGCTGTTAATGGTTCAGGTATTAATTATGAATGTTGAAATTATTTTGTTTTTAGCTCTACTGGCCTGCAGGTCCTATGCCATAGTAAATTGTCCGTCATCGATCCATTAATCCTTTTCTTGTAGACACGTTAACAGCTTCGTTTTTCACTGTATCATAACAAAACTTGCACAGCAGTTATATAACCACAAGATCTCGGAATTTTTCTTGAACCAGCATTATTTAACAACAAATGCCCATAAGCACATTTTAAGCAATATTGAAAAAAACGTTTTCTCTGAAAGTTCAAGGCCTAGATCTTATGTATTATACATGTAGCATTGCATGGAGGTTCCCTAAAATATTTGTTAAAGTAGGGTCCTTGGGGTCAAATTTGGGGTTGCCACAGGGGTCACTGTTTTACATAGAGTAATATAGGGAAAATGTTGTAGCGTGATCGCACCTTCAATTTTCATTGAATCTTAACCAAACTTGCACAGCACTCATATTTATATAACCACAAGATCTTGGACGGGTTCTTGAACCAGCGTGATTCAACTACAAATGCCCCTGCCACAGGGGGACCTAGACTTTAGTTCTAGCTCAAGACTGTAGATATTTTATTTTGTAGCATTGCATGGTGGTCCACTGAAAGATTTGTTGAAGTCAGGTCCCTGGGGTCAAATTTGGGGCTGCCACAAGGGTCACTGTTTTACATAGGGAAAATGTTGTAGAAGTGATAGCACCTTCATTTTTCACGAATCTTGACCAAACTTACACAGCATTTATATTTATATAACAACAAGATCTTGGACGGGTTCTTGATCCAGCCTGATTTAACCACAAATGCCCCGCCACAGGGGTCCTAGACTTTAGTTCTAGCTCAAGACCGTAGATATTTTATTATGTAGCATTGCATGTTGGTCCACTAAAAGATTTGTTGAAGTCAGGTCCCTGGGGTCACCGTTTTACATAAGAGTTATATAGGGAAAATGTTGTAGAAGCGATAGCACCTTCATTTTTCATGAATCTTCACCAAACTTGTACCGTCATTATATAACTACAAGATTTCGGACAAGTTTCGAGCCACAAATGCCCCCGCCACAGGGCTGATTGGCATATTTTAAGTGAACCTTTAAAAAACATTTTCTCTGAAAGTTCAAGGCCTAGATCTTAAATATTTTACGTGTAGCATTGCATGGTGTTCTCCTAAAAGATTTGTTGAAGATGAACTTACAAAAAACATTTCTCTGAAATGTTCATCTGTCCATTTGTTGCAAGTAGAGCAATTCAGGCTCTCTTTAGCCTCTTGTTTTATTATGTTTGACTTGCCAATTTAATTTTTACTATTAACTGTATATTTGCACATTTTTTGAACAGTCAGAATTATATAAAAATGTTTCGAATCACTATTATCATGTTTTGTCCTGGAAGACACTGAGCATGATTTACCTTAGTTGTAAGAACTTATTTCACAATCGAGGTAAAATAATTAAGTTTCAAACAAAACAATTCTTAAATTGTAAAATTAAAATGTTAATTTTGCTGTTTTTGTTTGCAGGTGAAAAAGGATCCTAAAACTTACCATTCAAAAGGTTTCGGCTTTATCCGCTTTGCCGACTATGATGCCCAAGTGAAGTGCATGTCCCAGAGGCATCATATAGATGGTAGATGGTGTGATGTCCGCATACCCAACTCTAAAGTGGTGAGTATAACATTGGCCTGGCATTATTTCTGTAATAAATGATGGGTGTAATTACATTCCCAACAGATAACTGGTGTGTCAGCTAGTTTAAATGGGTAGATGAGTAGAATCACCGTCCTGCATGTAATCTTGAAGAATATAGATACGGGGTGGGATGACAGGTTGTTGCTTAATGCATGTTCAGGTTAATTTGCCCTTAAAGCATTGAAACAGGAAATAGCAACTGTGGCTGCTTAAGACAAGTTGCTGCTTGATAGAGGTGGCCGCTCACACAGGTTTTACTGTATATTTATACCCCCTACAAACGAAGTTTTGAGGGGGTATATTCGAGTCACCCTAAGGTCGGTCTGTCGGTCAGTCTGTCCGTTGCAATTTTCCTTGTCCGGAGCATCACTTGAAAAGTACTGGATGGAATTTCATCAAACGTCATACAATGGTAGAATATAATGAGAGGAAGTGCAGTGTACAAGAAACATAACTCTATTCTAGCTAATTACAGAGTTATTGCCCTTTGATATTTTTTCTTGTCCAGAGCATAACTTGAAAAGTACCGGATGGAATTTCATCAAGCTTCATACAATGGTAGAATATAATGAGAGGAAGTGCAGTGTACAGGAAACATAACTCTATTCTTGCTAATTACAGAGTTATTGCCCTTTGATATATTTCCCTTTGATATTTTTTCTAGTCCGGAGCATATCTTGAAAAGTACTGGATGGAATTTCTTCAAGCTTCATACAATAGTAGAATATAATGAGAGGAAGTGCAGTGTACAGGAAACATAACTCTATTCTTGCTAATTACAGAGTTATTGCCCTTTGATTTATTTCCCTTGTCCAGAGCATTACTTTTAAAGTACTGGATTGAATTTCATCAAACTTCATACAATGTTAGAATATAATGACAGGAAGTGCAGTGTACAAGAAACATAACTCTATTCTTGCTAATTACAGAGTATATTGCCCTTTGATATATTTCCCTTGTCTGGAGCATTACTTTTAAAGTACTGGATGGAATTTCATCAAACGTCATACAATGGTAGAATATAATGAGAGGAAGTGCAGTGTACAAGAAACATAACTCCATTCTTGCTAATTACAGAGTTATTGCCCTTTGATATTTTTTCTTGTCCGGAGCATAACTTGAAAAGTACCTGATGTAATTTCATCAAGCTTCATACAATGGTAGAATATAATGAGAGGAAGTGCAGTGTACAAAAAACATAACTCTATTCTTGCTAATTACAGAGTTATTGCCCTTTGATATATTTCCCTTGTCCGGAGCATTACTTTTAAAGTACTGGATGGAATTTCATCAAACTTCATACAATGGTAGAATATAATGACAGGAAGTGCAGTGTACAGGAAACATAACTCTATTCTTGTTAATTACAGAGTTATTGCCCTTTGATATATTTCCCTTGTCCGGAGCATTACTTTTAAAGTACTGGATGGAATTTCATCGAACTTCATACAATGGTAGAATATAATGACAGGAAGTGCAGTGTACAAGAAACATAACTCTATTCTTGCTTATTACAGAGTTATTGCCCTTTGATATATTTCCCTTGTCTGGTGCAGTACTTTCAAAGTAATTTTAAAGCCATCAGTGATAACAGTTTAATAAAGTTCATGAAAGAACCAAGTTGATGAATACATGGAGTTCGAGCAAAGCAGGTTCGATATTGTATTCCTAGTGCTCTTGTTTGTTTCTTATCCATAAAATTGTTGTCCCTCAACATATCTCGAAAAAGTATAACATTTATTGATTGCCATGAAAGCTTGTACACTGCACAATAATCAAAAAGACCGTTTTTAATTTTAACAAAACCAATAAAAATTAACAATACAAAAAACTCAATCCATAACATTCTCTTTTATTAAGAATTTTTTTTGTCTGGAGCATAACTTTAAAACTATTGGATATAATTTAATAAAACTTCATACAATGGTTAACCATTTTCTGTCATGGCGTCGTTCGGGGGTATTCATCACCTTCAGTGATAGGTCTAGTGTCATCAGTCCATCTTTATTATGCTATATATAGGATATAGAATATATATTGTCATTAGCCCATCTTTATTATGCTATATATAGGATATAGAATATACATTATCATCAGCCCATCTTTATTATGCTATATATAGGATATAGAATATACATTGTCATCAGCCCCTCTTTATTATGCTACATATAGGGATATAGAATATACATTGTCATTAACCCCTCTTTATTATGCTACATATAGGGATATAGAATATACATTGTCATTAACCCCTCTTTATTATGCTATATATAGGGATATAGAATATACATTGTCATAAACCCATCTTTATTATGCTATAATTGGGGATATAGAATATATATTGTCATTAACCCATCTTTATTATGCTATATACATAGGGATATAGAATATATATTGTCAGTAACCCCTGTGCTTTAGCCCATTCCATTCTTTCTTCCAGCAGTCTCCTGTTCTTCCATCCACTGTCTTGTTCGGAGTATAATTTGAAAAATGTGGAAGATAATTTGTTGAAACTTACTATAATTTCATAATTATTTCTCTCTTGTAATTTTTCATCTGTTAGCCCTCGATAGCATAAAAATGGTGCTAAATATTCAATCAATCAATCAATCTATTGTAATTTTCCGAACTTAACTTATTTGAATAACTTGAAAACCATAAAAGGTAATTTCTTAAAACGTCAAGCACATTAAGGTCGGCATAACTCTTTGTGGAAATGTGCATGGCACCCATTTTCATGCACTTACCTTCATTTGCAAAAAACTGACTGTTGTGGCGGTGTTGAGGACAAGGGTGCTATTGTTAAACTTTAGTGATAAATCTAGTTATTATTTATTTGCTGACATGCACTTGTTTTCTTATAGGAGGCTACAGACAAACTGGTCAACCGTAAAGTATTTGTGGGAAGATGTACTGAGGACATGACTGCGGAAGATCTCAGGTCCTACTTTAACAAGTTTGGTGAGGTTGTAGACGTATTTATTCCCCGGCCTTTCCGAGCGTTCTCCTTTGTAACGTTCTCAGATCCAGATATAGCACAAGGCCTGTGCGGAGAGGACCACATCATAAAGGGGGCGAGTGTACATATAAGCAATGCAGCACCCAAGACTTATGATCGACAGAATGACAGGAAAGGAAGTTTAACACAGGGTCAGCAACCCTACAATCAGGGGGGTTACAGCCACACGCCATGGAGTCAGGGAGGCGGACGAGGTGGAGCCCAACCGCATATGCAGGGTCAGGTGGCAACGGGTGTGCCAAACAATATTGGTATGAGTCTCGGAGCATTTCAGCTAAATCCAGCCATGATAGCAGCAGCTCAAGCCATGCTGACGGGCCCTGGCGGATGGGGACCAGTTGGGCTTGTAAGCCAGCAAGGGGCCCCTACTCCAGTAAGTGGTGGCACACCACTCCCACCACCCATCCCAACAGCTGTAGAAGCCCAACCAGCCCAGCCGACACAGCAACCCCAACCCCCACAGAGTTTCGGGAGTATAGGAAGTGGACACCAGGGTAATACGGCCACTGTTGTGTCTGCCGGAAGTAATAATTTTCTGGGATGGGGTGCCACTCAAGGCGCAGAGATTCAACAACCACAAAGTACAAGTCCCGGGGTTGGGGGTTGGGGTGCAGCCCCACCCAAACAGACAGGGGGAGCTTGGAGTTGAGTAATTGCTTTTTGAGTTAGTACATGTATTTATTGAATTGACTGAATATGCTTGGTTGGTATATATTGTATAATATGGTTATTTTTGTATTGATTAATTAACAAGGTAATATGAAGTTGATTTTTTTATAACAGTTGTATGGACTGGATTGTTTGATCTATATTTTGAAGGAATTAATATTTTCAGCAGTTTTTTTTCCAAACCTAAAAATATATATCTTATTAACATTTTTTTTTAAAATCAATGTGGTTGAGGGTATGGTGTTAACAGCATAGACATTTTTTTTGTGTGACCATTGTTACTATGGCTAATTTTCACTTTCTGTTATATTTATAAAATGTCTGCAACTATATGTCAAGACATGCCACATTTGACTTGTAAAGTAATCACAAATTGGAACAAATGTTCCTGATTTTTTTTTTTTTTAATAGTATTTGTAATTTATAACGATTTTTTAAGTGTCTTTAAAAATTTCACTTTTAATTTGTTCATTAATCACAAATTGGAAATGTACCTATTTTTTATTTAAATAAGTACTTGAAATTTAAATCTCAGAAAAATATTTGGGGATGTCTTTGATAAATTCTTAATATATTTCTAGTATAGTGAATGTTTGTTATCCGTAGTGTTATGTGTTTAATGTAAGGAAAATATCTTCAATCATTAAGATTGTATTTGTTAGACTTTTTAAAATATTAATTCTACCTCTTTCTAAATGAAGTTTTAAATGAATTGAGCTAATTGATGTACTTGCCAAAATATTGAATCATAATCCACTTCATCGAGGACTTTCTGCAGTGTCTTCGCTAAATAGCAGTTTCAAATTTATGCAAATTATTTTGATTTCACATCTTAAAATGTTGTTTATATAAGTTAAGTCGGGTCCGGTTAGTTCAGTCGTTAGCATGTCTTGCTATAAATCCAGGGGTCATGAGTTTGAATCAGCCTGGCTACAATATCATTGATAATTGATATACAACACTGTCATTCATCTCTCACCACTGATTCTAGTGGGAAAGTTATCAGTTGGAACAGGTGTGCTCAATTACTGGTTAACCTTCCAGGATTCCAGGAAAGAGTGGTTCAGTTAAATGATCGTCTGTTGGTCCTTGATGGCATAGAAATGATGCTAAAATAACAACATAATTTAAGTTGATTATTTAGATGTGCAGTTAACAATATATTTTAAAGATGACTACTGACTTGTATACATTAGAAAATGGGTATGCATATGTACAAAAAATTGCAAACTTTCTAGTAAGAATTTTTATATTTGTTATACTAATACTGGAAATGGCAAACAAATTGTAGATGCATATTCTCTCAGGTGATATTCATTGACTTTGCAGAAACTTTTTTTGTTATTTGTAGTGTTAAATGTTTTTTTCTAGAATTTTAAACTATAAGGTCAAATCAGTTCAATGTCCATGTTTCACGACTTTGTTTTCAGAATGACCAGCTTTTCTCCGATACACTTTAATACTTTATGTCTATAAAAATTGATATATCTCACGCTTTCAAGTGAAAAACCTTAAGACTGCTGAGCACGACCAGCAGTCATGTAAAGTAGCATTTACTAGTATTATATATTTAGCAACCTCTTTCTTATAGGTTTTGAAAAGATTTTTTTAAGAAATAAAAAAGTTGGTAGCAGGGTGAAGATACCCAAATTGTGTTTGTGTTCCGGTTCAATGATTTTCACAGAGTTGTGGTCCTTTGATTGAGTCTGTGACCAAACTTTTGTCCGCGCTATTTCACTACAACCTTAGATTGGAATTTTATGAAACTTGCTAGGATGCATCATTACCAAGTGGAGATGCGCATATTGTCTTTGTGTTCTGGTTCGATGATTTTTCACAGAGTTCTAGCCCTTTGATCCTGTCTGTGACCAAATTCTTGTTTGTGCTATATCGTTACAACCCTATGTTTGAATTTTGTGAAACTTGCTAGGCTGTGTCACTACCAAGTGCAGATGCACATAATGTCTTTATGTTCCGGTTTGATGGTTTTTCACAGAGTTATGGCCCTTTCATTGTGTCTGTGACCAAATTCTTATCCACGCTATTTCTCTACAACCCCATGTTGAATTTTATGACACTTGCTAGGAAGCATCATTATGACCTATTTCAAAGAATGTTAAAATAATGTATTGACTTCTCTTTAGAACTCTCACAGTTACTTCCTCCGTTCAATATCATTACCATAATATTATGGTACAGAGTGAAACACTCACTTTGGGGAGCATCCATTGGTTCCACTGATATTTTCTTGTTTTATTTTTGGCATGAAATATCACAAGAAAGCCATCCTGTAGGAAAGCACAGCGCGTGGTCCAGTGGTAGAGCGCTGGACCCATGACCAGGGTCATGGATTCTATCCTCCACTGCTATGTGTGGTGTCTGAGCAAGACACTTTTTTTCACATGTGCTTAGTACTTGTTCTACCCGGGAAGGCTTTGAGCTGATTTGTGCAAGTTGCTAGAACTTATTTCACAATCAAATTGAAATAAGTAAGTACAAACAAAACCAAGAGTGTACTACAAAGCATTTTAAGCAGTAAAATTTAATTGATGTAAAATTTTCGCTTTGTTCTTTTTGTATAATGATATAACGAAACAATTGTTTACCTGAAACCCTTTGCGGGCAAGTACATGTTTGATATATTTAATAAATAATATAATATGACTGAATGTAAATGTTTATTTAACATCTCTGTTGTTTGTTAATTGAGAATTTGACCATTTTTGCATACATGTCAGATGAGTAAATGTTTGTTTACGGAAATATTATTCTTAAAGGCAGCAAAACAACTTCCATTGTTAAAAGACGATTTGGATGATAGGTGTATCTGATTGTGGTCAGTGGTTTCTTTGAAAAAAGGTTGAAATATGTGTTTGGAAATGGTTTTTAACAAGTTTATATGTTATGGGGATAAAATGTTTACCATGTCATGACCAAAGAAACTGGGTCGTAAGCATGATTTATTTTTTAGAAAATGGGCGAATAAATGAATTTAGCTGTCGGAAAATGAAACTTTACATATTTCATTTATCAGTTTTATCTATAGGATAAATACTGCCAGTGTTTATGCGGAATAGAACGGATTTTAAAATCACCATGGTCATTGTGAAGTTGTTAGCCTGAATCGTGTTTCTATAGGCCTGAATGTTTATTTATATTATAAAATTGTTTGACTAGTGCGACTGTGCCAGTGTATCACTGGGCTGATGAATAAAAATTTACCATGTTCTGTCAATAAAGCCTCTGTTTTACCATAGTTTATTATAGATATAATATACCAGCTTCACATCTACTAAAATCAAATTGTTTTTATTTGCTTTTTTACCATAATTTAACATAAATAAATTGCTTTATGTCTTAATTTAATAGTAATTTTACTTTTTTGAAGTTTATTTTTACCGTTTTATTTTTTTTTTCTTATATTGTTAAGAGTTTATATGGTTTCTTCTATACTCTGATTGTTTATCCAGAACTGTATTTTCTGCAGATTCTTAATGAATCCTTATTTTGATTTTAAAAAGGGCAACATATTTTGAAATTTAATGTTTAACTGTTTGTTTTTTTTTTGTTTTTTTTTTTTACAAAATGACATGGTATGGCAAGTTCAAGGTAAATTTGATTGGCAAAGTCGTCCCTTTTGGACAAAAAGTATGGCAGAACTGACGGTTAAATGGCATTCTGTTAACAGTTGAACATTTGTATTATATATCATGTGTCATTCGAACTGTATTACAAATGTTAAAAAGTTGAAAACTAATTTTTTTTATTTAAGTTTCGTGGAATAAAAATTATTATTATATCCCGGTAACTATTTGTACATTTTTGTATCATGATGAAATTGGGGGTGATAAGCATGATTGATTATTATATATTTAAGAATGAGGATGTAGTTGGCGAACGTATTTAATATGGGGAAGTTTATCATTTTGAATGAGAAAAGTATCACAAATCATGTTAGGTAACTGTTGAAGGTGTTCCTAAAAATCGATATAATCAAAGACGACAGATTGAGTAGAAAATCATTGTATATAGATACTGTGTTATTGTGCATACCAGACCATGGTACGCTTATCTGACAGTTTGAATGATGTTTTTTTAAATCATGTATTGCCTGTAGTAAATTATATCTTTATATTTAAAATTTTGTTTTAGCACAAACATGTTGGCCAGTCGGCAAATTAGAAAAAAGTTCAAAACATAATTACAAAAACTGTGTTCACATAACAGTTTGAGTCTTTATGATGTTATTATTTTAACTCAATTGACCATCAGATCTGAACAGGACAGTTGTTGTATAATAACCAACCGTTTTATTAATTTTACTATTCTAAAGTTTGTCACATTGTGATGTTATTATTTTAAGAATGGTAACAACTGTCGTTGAAACCATAGGAAACTGAAATTTTTAAAACAGCAAAAGTTATTCACACAAGATATGATGCAGCAATTAGACTATTCTTTTGACAGGTTGCATATATGTTAGACAAATGGTATGTGTGATATGTGTATCACCAGATTCAGTTCAGATCTACCACATTTACAAACTGAAAGCTTGAAAACCCATCTATATATGATACCTACGTAATTTGAAATGAAAATGAATCTGAAACGCATATATAATAACATAGTGAGCAGCAGGAATTGGTTAGCTCAGTTAGTAGCACGTCTGATTATCAATCCACGGGTCGTGAGTTCAAACCCTTACCAGACCAAAGTCTCCATGATGATTGGTATTATACAGCACTGTGTGTCGTCTCGTCAGTCATCTCTCACCGCTGATTTAAGTGGGAAAGTTATCAATTGCTTTAAGGAGATGGGTGTGCTAAAGTACTGGTTAACCTTACTAGGGTCCCGGATAACCACTCTGGTTACTTTTTCTGATTGTCTTTAAACCCTAATTATGCTAAATATTCAAATAAAATGAATTTAGACATTGATATTTGTTTTTAACCGTTTTTAAATCCGTTACACATTTTTACGTAGGCCGTATGACAAACTGAAACTGTCAGATGCTTATACATAGTTGAAACATGTATAGACATATATATATATAAATATATATAAATTGTTAATATGTAGATGTTATGAAATGTATATAAGTTTAGTTTAAGCTTTTATCCTTATAGTGGTATGCATGTATGTAATCATGGTCTAAGTGGAAATCATAAGATCTAAATTTATGTCTTTAATTTTACTCCTGTCTGTTTGGCGTTTTTTTTTTATAATTGTAACACCAGTCTTCAGTGTCTTGATAGTTGATTATTTTTCATATTAAGATCAATAGTCAAATTGCTATTTTTAATTTGATATACAGTCGAAACTCGTTTTCTTGATATTGGAAGGAGTGTGTTTTGGCATGGTGAGATATAAGTTGAGGCTCAATTGATTGAATCAAATGATATTTCTACAATTTAAATGCAATCACTCAACTCGATAACACAATATTTGCAACATTCTGTCAGTCATTACAACTGACACCTTTGCCGTTGACCGGTAATTAGTGCTGCCTCTTAAACAAACTGAAAAATAGCTCAGTCATGTTGATTTTCACACAACGTCACACAAAACACACAATATTATTTTAACAATAATAATATCGAGACAGACATTCAGTTAAAGGTGTGAAATCATCAATTGGGAACTAAAACTGGGATCCATATATCGTAATATTAACACAAACAATATTTAGTAAAAAGTAATAAATTTACATAACACAAAGAAGGGCAAAAGTTGGGAATGGCAAAAAATATCAAGATAACCAGTTTTTTTCTTTTTCTTTTTTTTTCAAATATAAAATATGAATTCATAATGATTAAATTTATTATTAATGAATATTGTTGATCTTATATATACATTTTTACCTTCCCACAATTAAAATAATTATTGATATTAAATTTATTTATAGCTAATAATTGATTTGTTCCTTGATATCAATTGATGATTCAGTCACAGATAGAAGGAAGGGATATATTTTTATGATGTTTATACAAAAAAAAAGTATATTCATGAAATATGTAACAAGTAAAAGGCAAAAAAAAATATATATTTAGTATAACCCTTTATTTCATATAGACGCCTTTGGACACCTCTAATATAGACACATTTGGATACCTTATATAGAAGTCTTTTGAATTATTGGGTATTAACTGAGAGATATTGGAAAACAGTGCAGGAAGAGTTTGAACTCTTCCTGCACTGTTTTCAAAGGCCTTCTGTGATTGGTGCGGGAAAACGCGTATCTATGGAGTAAAGGGATAACATTGATACCGCGTAGTAGATAAAATGTACAGAAGAATTTTTTGTCTGGATAATGTACAGTTTTATGTAAAAGTAATGTTAACTGCCCAGCAATATATGTGTACAAACAAACTGATCTTCCAGGTGGTCATCTATTGTCTCTTGACGATCTGAACTACTGTTTTACTCGATTCTACAGTTCTATACTTCTTTCAAGGTTTACATTTTGTTGGTGTTGTATACTCTTTGTCTTCCTTTGAAAACAAAAATAAAAAAATATGTGTAAAAAGATGGCAATTGATTGGCCTTAGTTGGTACCTGTGAGTGATCCAAACTGTTGATAGATGGCTTATTTTATATTAACTCATTTGATTTCCAAATAGAAAAAAATGAAACGGCAATTACAAACTGTTTTGTGGCATAGCTGTATATCAAGATTTGGCTAAGACTGGTTCAGATATTGCTGCTGTTTGTATTAAAGTTGATTCATTATTGTCATATTATCTTTATTCGTGTAAGAAAAATCCATTTTTAATTTAACCCGTTTTTACTTCATATAGACGCCTTTGGACACCTAATATAGACGCCTTTGGACACCTAATATAGAATGTTTTTGAATTATTGAGTGAATTATGTTTATATTAACTGACAGAGTTGAAAACAGTGCAGGAAGTGTTCAGATTACTTGTTACGAGCAATCTGAACTCTTCCTGCACTGTTTTCAAAGGCCTTCTGTATTTGGTACAAGAAAACATGTATCTATGGAATAAAGGGTTAAATTAGGATAATGGGTTCAATCCTCTACTAGCCTATGTGCGATTTCCTTGAGCAAGACACTATATCCACATATGCTTAGTACTGGTTCTACCCAGGAACACTTTGGAGGTGATTTGTCCAAGCTGAAAGAACTTGTTTCACAATCAATGTAAAATAATTTTAAAACTGTAGTGCAAAAGAGCTTTTTTCTTCACTTTACAATTGGTTAGGAGTATTAAACAGTTAATCTTCTTGCAAGAGACAGAAGGTTTATCTGAAGGTCTTGTTGTGGAGTACCAAAGGGATTCATTTTAATATCATATTAGCGTACAAAAGGGTTTCTTCACCAGGTAAGCAGATTGCAGCACAGAACAGTTTACATATTGATCATGTGGTACAGAATAGTTTTACCTTTTTGTCAGGTTTGAGTGTAAAAGGGATTTTCCTTTTTTGTCAGGTTGGAGTACAAAAGAGTTCTACCTTTCAGTCGGTTTGGGAGTACAAAATGGTTTTACCTTTTGATCTGGTTGGAGTACAAAAGGGTTTTACTTTTTAGTCAGGTGGGAGTTCAGAAGTGTTTTACCTTATGTTCAGGTTTGAGAACAAAAGTGTTTTACCTTATGTTCAGGTTTGAGAACAAAAGTGTTTTACCTTATGTTCAGGTTTGAGTACAAAAGGGTTTTACCTTATGGTCAGGTTTGAGTACAGCTAAACTGTAAATTGATGACAATGGCAGCTTTGTTTTTACCCTTTTACATATGTACATATTATTTATTTAAGGTATAAGCAGAAGTTAATTTGTGTGCATGTATAGCATATAACAACATATAATAATTTACTTATTACTTTTATGTGTTTGGTTTCGATAATTTGTGTGTTAAAAGGTTTAGAAAGAAAATTATTTGTATTTCAACATTGAAGTTCTATTTTATTCAGAGATATCATCTGATCAATGCTTTAAAATGTCATATAATATATATGTATATAATTTTTAACAACTACATTGATTAGGTGAGTTTTTAATTTATTGTAGTTAATTTTGATAAAAGTACAAGCTTGGAAACTCTTTTTTATCCATGTATAATTAACCCAGACGGATTAGCTAAGTCGGTAGCGTGTCTGGCTATCAAGCCAGAGGTCATAGTTCAAATCCTCACCGGATCACAGTCTCCACGATGATTGATATATGACATTGCATTTCTTTGTCATTGGCCTCCCACTGCTGATTCAAAAGGAAAGTTATCAGTTTCTTGCTCAGATGGGTGTGCTTGAGTACTGGTTATTCTTGTAAAGAACACTGATCATCTGTTAGCCCTGCATGGCATAAAAATGTTGTTTTTTTGGGGAGATTTTAATTTTATGTTTGCACCATGTAGATACATAATTTCATAAATAGTGTCAACTGAAAAGTGGGCCATGGTCCCTTTAAACAGAAACATTAGAAACTGAATAAAAATCAGAGTTAAATTAAGCACATACACAATTTTTTTGTCGGGATATAAAATATGTATGGGAAATTGACATTCACAGCAGCTTGTTTTGGATAAGAAATTCGAATTCATTGTAATTATCATGAGTCTCGCGTACCATAAGAGTAAAAACGAAGAAATTTGATGGCATAGATTTTTTCATGAAATCGGCAACACGTGTGGAAAAATGACCGTTTATGTGCAAGCCATTGTAGAAAAACATGAAAGATTGATGTTCTAAATGTTTAACACATAGTGTATATATGTGGTAGTAGTTTATAGTAGAGTAGATTCTTCATGAAATATTGTTATATATCTATTTCTTAGAAAATTATTCATCTTAAGTGTTTTTACAAGTTACATATATTTCTATTTTTCTGTGTTGAATGTTATGTGTTTAGTGCTGGTATGTTTAAATGTATGCATATAATTACAATTAGAAAGTCTCGGACATCGATATTATATGCTCACTAGTGCCGAATTTTACTCTCTTTTTTTTTTTTTTACCCATGATACCAATAACAACGAGGCACTGAAGTTTAAAAATGTTTTTTTCTGCTCATCTCAAATTCGTATTCAAACACAACTTCAAGGATTCATATAAAAACAAAAATTAAACTGCAAACAATTTACTCAGCCTTGAATTTGAAATTAAAAGCAGAAAGGTAGGTATGTACATTTATTTTGTTATACTATAAGGAGTCCATTCATTTCTTAGTTGAGCATGAACTTTTAGAGTAGAGACTAGAACAAAATTTTGTTTCCTTAAACCCGAATTTTAGGTGCTGGTAAAACAATGAAAATAAAAACAAGTAGGGGCATTCGAACCAGAAGTTTGCTGGGGTTTTTTTTTTGTTTTATTTTTAATTTCAAGAGTTTTGGATTGAATTAAATGAATTGTGTTCCTTAAAAAATGTTATGAAACTTGTCGTATAGGCCGGAGGAAATATGTCTAAGATTTTCACCATTTTATAGAAGTCAACATTATTTTTTTTTTTTTTTTGCATCCAATTTTTTCAAATAATAATGTAAGGTACATGTGAGCATTTGTAATGTGGAGTTCGGGTCTTGTATAGTAAAAATGATGTAACTGTTTGGATTTGGAAGGAAATATCAAGCAATTGTATTAATAATACTAATTAATTTATAATGGGGTTTGTTTTCAATTGATGCACCATATATCACATAGTCTTATTACTGCAAAGCAATGTTTTACCCTCTGATTAGCCAAGTCGCCTTGTAGTGATGTATAGTATACAAATGTACCAATGTATAGTTCATAATAAAATGTACCAATGTACATATTACAAATGTACCATATACAATATATACTAATGTACATTATACATATGTATCAATGTGCATAATGCTAATGTACCAGTATGCATAATATAAATGTACCATGTTCATTATACAAATGTACTTACCTGGTACATGTATGTATGTAATAGAAACATGCATAATACAGATGTATCAATTGTACATAGTGCACCTGCAAAATCTCTACATACTACCCATGTATCAAGATGCATTATGCAAATGTACCAGTGTACATAATACAGTCGTACTGATGTACATAATACAGTCATACTGATGTATGTTATACAAATGTACTGATGTGTGTGATACAAATGTACCAGTGTACATAATACAAATCCACCAGTGTACATAATATAAATGTACCAATGTACATAATACAGTCATACTGATGTATGTGATACAAATGTACAGAGGTACATAATACAGTCATACTGATGTATGTGATACAAATGTACTGATGTATGTGATACAAATGTACTGATGTATGTGATACAAATGTACTGATGTACATAATACAGTCATACTGATGTATGTGATACAAATGTACCAATGTACATAATGCAGTCATACTGATGTATGTGATACAAATGTACCAATGTACATAATACAGTCATACTGATGTATGTTATACAAATGTACTGATGTATGTGATACAAATGTACTGATGTACATAATACAGTCATACTGATGTATGTGATACAAATGTACTGATGTACATAATACAAATGTACCAGTGTACATGATATAAACATAGTAATGCACATTATACAAATAGTTATGTACCAAAGTGCATGATCCATATTTAGAGATGTGTATGATGCAATTGAACAATGTACCTATTAATTTATAATCAACTGTACATTTATCCAAAGGATATAAAGATCATAACAGTAATTAACTGTTATTTAAGGTGGCATTGTAATTAAAATCAATACAGTAATTTACTGTTATTTAAGGTGGCATAGTAATTTAATAATTTTGCCAGTTTTACTTTGAATGAAATTAAAAACGAGTGGATCCTTTTAAAACAAACATAAGGATTAAAAACTGACAATAACCTGTCCTTTTTTACATCGCTTTGCAGTATGACAAATTGTGATTTGCTGTAGAAGATATGATTATTATGTTAGGTTAACCCCATATCACGTGATTGTTTATTAAAATAAGAACCTGTATTTTTGCTGCATTAATGCAATAACTACAAATCACAGTTTACAGTATTTTGTTGGATTATAATGAAAAGACAAGATTCTGCTTGAATATTAGAAATTGATGGTTCGGCTATCATAATTACATGCAGTTAGGAGTTTTGTAGGTTTTAATACTAAACTTACTACCTGAATTTTTGTGTGTGCACTAAGTAAGACTGAGATATCAGGTGATGATATATGCTTCATTCTGGACCTGTCGGTTTCCATTAACCATATTAATTCTTACTGTAGCTCAAGTTGACAAAAATTATAAAAAAAAAAGCAGATTTTTATTGTTTTGTCAAAAGTTCGTAACAGTTGATAGAGAGAAAATGATAAATTATAATATTTTATGGTACTGAGAATAATTATCATATTCTGAAATAGTCCGCATTTATGGTCGGTCAGTAAATAATAAATTGAAAATGTTTATTATATCTAAATAATCTTCTGTAGGAAAGTCATTTGTTTTCTGTTGTGATCACAATACGGAATAAAGGTCTTGATCGTAAGTAATATTGACATACAGTATTAAAAAAGTCAAACCAGTCACAGTATGAAGCAGATACAAAAAATAAAACAACAAAATACTAGTAATTAAAGCCTCCACTGTGATTGGTTGAAAACAAAACCCATTATTTTTTTAATAATTTTTCATATACATATTATTTTGTTTGAAAAATAGTTGGCCAAATTATGACTATACTTGTGTTTATCTGATTTGATGTCGACGTGTGACTTGTTTGAGATGTGTATTATATAGATTATTTAAGATATAAACAAACAGTTGGCAACCTACAGTATGTGTTATTTGTGCTTTCTCCCATTTAAAGAGTGTTTCTCACGCTCTAAATTTCATATGAATGAACGAATCAACCAATGGATGAATTAATGAAAAGATAATTCAATGGATGAACTGGGATATTATGGCATACATACTCATAAAGGTTATCGAACTCAACTGCACAAGTTCACGCTAATTCCTATTTGGAAAAAGGAAACACTCACGCATTGTATTCCTTTTGTTACGGAGTTAAACGGAATGCTGATTGCCAGCTCTGTGTCAATCTTACATTGAGTGCAGAGTACTAGTCGCAGTCCCAAACTATCCGAAACTCCAATGCAAATCTGGGATCGTTATAGAAGAATTCCGAACAAGAAGCGAAAACAGTTCAGTCCCATTCTGGCGGGTATTTTCTGTCAGAATTTTACTTTTTTACATATTTGTATGGTGCCATAATGGTTGTGCAGTTTTCAGTTTTAATTTATACGCAGACTTCTTTTGCAAGGCTGCGTTAACCTCTCTTTAGAATGTTGGTTGTAACCAATGTAAAACATATCTGTTGAATTTCTGGCCTAATTAATAAATATTGACATTCTTTTCAATACAGAAAACCAAAAAACTGCATTTTAGCTCTAATGGCAAAAGGCCAGAAGGACTTCTGCAATGGCGCATTGTCCGTCCTATGTCGCCTGTAAACAGCAACGTCTTGAAACCACTTGGCCAATTAAACCCAAACTTCAGGTGGATGTTTCTATTGCATAGGAACATCTATAACAATCTGGAATTCAAGACAGCCGTCGTTACTTTAAATAGTCAAAAACATCTTTTGAACTGCAAACATCAAGCTAACTGTTGAATGCCAGACTTATTGTCAAACAAAACGTTGAATGTGATTCAAATATAAAACTTGAACAGATGTTGACCATAAAACTGGATGTTAAATATCGAATTGAATGTTAATTAATTATGATAATAACAATATATAAAATCTTGGACATAGAACTGGGTGTCTAAATTATCAAACTGAATGTTAATGAATGTCAAACAATAATGATAATGACAATATAAGTATACTGAAGAAGTTTCAATTGGCGCGGGATCACTGGGGAGCCCAAACCCGGTTTACGGGAGTACCCATACTCGCTCCTCCCCCGCACTCGTCACATCAAAAAAACGAAAAATGTTCCCATTTCATGTCTTGCAATGTCTTACTTACAAAACTACGTCTATTTTTACTTTATATAAATATTTATTTTGCATATTTAAACTGCTATTGATTATGCATATTAATAACTGCTATTCCATTGAATGTAAATAGATTTGTTTTGTTTTTTATAAAAAAAAAAAAGTCACATTGACGTATCCAGGTGTATTGTGGTAACATCTTAACAAAACGGACATGCTTTTAATGTATCCGAACCATGTTGATTCTGCAGACGATAAAATAGCTGAGTCTACATAGACGATTTAAAGTGATCATTACGTTAACTAGCCATGGGGTTGTGGTCAATATATGATTATTATGGCTAGAAACACAATTGATTTGCAGAGAAAACTATTTAATATCCACCCATAAATACGGTTAAAGTTATTTTTGTAAGTATATGTCAATACATAAATATCCCTAAAGTTATATTAGAAAGTGCTTGTCAATAAATTTTTGAAATGCGCTATTCGTATCCAGGTCCACTTGTAATTGACTCGAACTTGTGAAGTGGCTGAGTAAACACGCGTCCTCGTTGCTATTAAGGTTTATTGAATAGAAAAAAAACACACTTAAAAATTCAGTTAATTCATATTCCTCGCTCGAAAGGTAATGGACAGAGGTAAATAAACCTTGCTTGCGGATGTTGGTATTGGAACATTGCGTTATAAAGTCCAAGATGTAAAAAAAAATACTTGAATGTTAAAAAATAAAATCTCATGTGTGGATTGATATAAAATAAGACAACGGTTAAATCGGTGACGCCAGAGTTGAGCAGGATATTTGTTAGAATGAAAGGGCTGTTATTGTATGGTGTTTAGCGTCGCTTTCAACAATATTTCAGTCATATCACGACGGTGTCTACTTGAGGCAGTATTCTAAGCGCTGTCACACTGGAGTATCATGCCGCAGACACATGGTATGATACCCCTACTAGTCACATTATACTGACACCTGGCCGACCAGACCTAGAACTCTTCTCTAAATGATGAGCGTCAAGCGAGGAAGCTTCTAGTACCATTTTTAAAGTCTTTTGTATGACCTGGCCAGGGATTGAACCCACGACCTTCCACATGCTAGGCGGACGCTCTACCACTAGACAACGCCGTGGTCTGTAAGGGATGGTATGGTGGAGCATAAGAAATACAACAGAAAAAAGAATTTTGAAAAAATAACTATAGTCAAAAGGACAAAAAAAAAAAAATAATTGGAATTTTGACCCAAGTGACCTTGACCTTTAAGGTAACTGACCCTTAACAGATATTTTCAAATAGTTGTATCCGCGTTGTTGTTATTAAGAGTAATTTAAAAATTAAATTTAAATAAGAAAGGGCTAAAACTGTATAATACCTCATTGAACTGGAACACCAAGACAACAGGTGCACGCTCAGATAACGTCCAAGTTTCATTTGAATTGGGTTAAACCTGTGGGAGGGGCTGCGTCCGCTTGTTGTTGGTCAGAATGGAATACAAAATTTAAGTTTAAATAACAAAGGGAAAAACATTCATGAAACTTATTTAATCGCAACACGGTCTGTACAGCACGTTTCAGTTAATCGGGTTAAAACAGTGGGATGCGTTGCGATTACACAAAAATATGACATTAAATCTAAGTTAAAAAAAAAAAAATAAAAAACTATCTCATCAATTTGTTTTAATCCAAATGCCAATACCACAGGCATATTCTCAGTATTCTGACCGCGAACAGCAAGTTTCATTTGAATCGGGATAAAACTGTGGGAAAAGTTGCGTAAGGTTTTTGGTCCAAAATATGCATACACTCTGTGTTAAAAGAACAACGAACCATTACTCCTTCAAAATAAATTAATTGAAAAGTTTCTTCATTTATTTGAATCGGGTTAAAACTGCTGTAAGAGGAGTTGGGTCTGCAAGGTTAATAGTCCAAATTATGACATAAAATTTAAGTCAAAAGAACAAAAGACAATCAAAATAATTAAATCGGAATGCCAAGATAACAGGCACGTATTAGTCCATGTTCTTACTGTAGAGTTTCATTTTGGATCGGATTAAAACACTGGGAGGACTTGCGTTCGACAGACGGACGGACCCCATTTCAATATTCCCCAAGTTCCTTCGAAAAGCGAGTGATATGAATACATCCCATTCTGTTTGTTAAATGATTTTTACTTGGTTTAATGCCATTTTCAACACATTTCAGGTTATATATGACATATCTAGTTATATTGGTGGAGACCTCAGAATAAATCTGATTAGAATCACCGTTTTTTCGCAAGCAACTCGCATAGCTTCTCACATAATTGAGTTTGTAGCAAGCAGGACCCGAACTTACGACCTATGCTTTGAGAGGTAAGTGACTTTGAGACGGCTCCTTAGACCACTCGGCCAAGGAGCTGCTCAATGAAATAAACAAAAGCAACCTACAAAACAGACGAATAACGTGAACTGTTGTCACAATGAAAAACAAAAAAAAGCAGTATTCTTGAAGCTGTAATGTCCTGTAGCTGTTGTTATATCCGTATCCTTATAATCACATGAAGAAACCGGCAATTCTCTAAATTGACATTTATATTAAAAAGGACAAAAAATATATAATTTACAAACTATTTTTGAAATTTTGATAAAATAAACGTTTTTATGACTTTTAACGTATTATCCATAAGAATGTCTCCGTGAAAATTGTTGGTAATTTCACTGTTTCAATCATTGGCATAAAAATGGTAATCTCGATGTCTCCAGCCATTTAATAAAACTGGAACTGTTGGTGACCGTGATAAATCAAATATATTCACTTTGCGAATACTCACATTGGCATGTTCTGACAATACCGCGGAGTGATACGAGGGACAATCGGACTTTTTTTAAGACAAATACACTTGCGTGGAAACTATCCCTGAACATTCATATAAAAATAAAAATGGATTCAATAGCAACACAATCGGCGTAATTTAATCGAAATCGGGAACACAATACCAAAATTAGTCGTTTGAAATAAGGTCAGTTATATACACTGGTTGTATTTGGTTATCACTATTAAGAAGAATTTAAAGTCTGAAATAAGAGGTTAATATATAAACCTTCGAAAACTATATTTTCTGAATTGTGTCTTGTGCATGAGTCGGCTAACGTCCCTATAACAAATACAATATATTAAAAGATGGAAAACTTGACGTCAAAGATGGACCTCATACTGGTAGGCATAAGTCGGCTTTTATTGCTGCAAACATATCTGCAGTACATGACTGCTTGACAGAAAATGATAGATACAACTTGCTAGACCTTTCTCATATAGTTGGCACCTAATCGGCAGTAGACGTTCTTTATAAATGTTAAAGTTTGCAATAACAAAGAAGGATGAAGAGTTGTTGGTTGTTTATTATAGAACCTCTTTTACATGAGGACCCTGAAAGACAGTTACTAAAAATCATGATTTCTTTATTGCTGGTTGAAGAAGAAGATATACAAAAATTAACATACATGTGTATAAAAACGTTTGTTATACTCTATGTTGGCCATATTAAAACAAAATGGTATCCATCTTCAATGTCATTATTTCAAAGAAAGCAAACACTTTCGAGTCGTTCAATTCTTCTTTGCCATACTTTCCAGTATGGATTTTTAAGTTATGGGCTTGCGGTCGTCGTCATAAAGCTAACATTGATTCAGTATGTACGTCGTTTTTATAGTTTTCGTACTTAAAGTTAACTTTTTCTGAGTTGTATAAATTTTAAAACACTACATGTATTTGTTTCTGTGTTAGACCTCCAATCACATATATCGACACGCCTCTGTTTGAACACCGTTGAAAGATGTTTACTGTTCAGTGTGTATAAAATACCTTGAACTTGATATGAATCTTAATTTAGATACAAAGTTTGTAAGCCGTTTTTCACATTTGATAAACCATTTCCATTAATTATGACATTATAAGTAAATACTTTCTTTAACCAATATTGATATTTACATACCTGTTGATAAATATATGATATCGAGCCAATTCTGTATAAATACTAACATAATACTTTGATAGTTTAAACATATGTATTTCACATATTTTTTGAAATGGGGTTGGACCACAAGTTCTTCCAACTTAGATTCGGCCCTTCCGTACACGTTGCACATTTACAGTGTATAACAGAACAAATGACATGTTTATGCAAATATAAACAATTATAAATGTTCAGTACTTTTTGGTAGTTTTGCCGTTAATATTTGTTTGCAATACTAAGTGACACAAACGCATCGAACAATTGCACACCTGTTTGGGATTTAGTTCATACTCTTTGATCGAGAAGTACAACGATCAAAGCGTGCCCATTGGTATTCTTTACAGTATCAGCTTTTAACGGATTAAAGTGTTGATCGGACCAAAATTTGTTATAATCGGTATTTAGTTAAAGTAAGGCAAAACGTTTTTCTATGACAGTTGTATTATGACAGATCTACACCTACACACATTGATGATGTACTTGGTAAGTGAACGTCTGATTTTAGTGATTTATTTAAAATGTAAAATGGTCAAAATTTCTGATAGAAATTAAACTTGTTACGCTGCATTGCTAATGCTAATATATACTCAACATTTAACGGTAATATTACTATATTTGAGTTCAACAAAGCTATTAAAGAAGCTAAGAGAAGAAAACAAGTGGAAAAGATACTATACCAAGAGGGTTATTGTGAAATGGCTTGCTTGTCTTCTGGAATTGTTCCAACTATTTGAGGTAGATGCATCATAAAACCGATACCGAAATCTGCAACATTTGATCAAAGAGATTTATTGTCTTAGCTCCTAGATGTATAAAATATACTGCAGCATTTATATGATATGTGTGTTTAGTATTAAGATTGCAGAAAAACAAAATAGTTTTAAGGGGGGAAAAAACGAAGCACCATTGACCTGATTTCTCCAATAACAAAAATAAGTGGTTAAAGGAAAATTCTACATTTTGTGTTTTTATTGATTTACACAAAGCGTATTATTTTATTAAAATAGATAAGTTATGATTACGGCTTGCAAAACTGGGTATTTAGGGTGAAATGTCACGTGTAATTATATTACTTTTGTACTCATTTTATCGCCTTTATTGTTTTATAATCATATTTAATTTAACGATTTAACTATATATATTAAATCCCTGAACATTGGAGTCCAAATAGATGGTCAATGTATATGTATGTTCGTTTCTTGATTTTGTGAATCGACAATGCTATAGAATAAATTCATTTAATAAATCCATTGAGAAATATTCACTCATGTGAAAGGTAAGTGCAGTTTTATCATCTTTCATTTATTTGCACTTCTACAGCCTCGTGTCATATTACTTTGACAGATTACGTCGAAATATTCATACGCCACGTTGTTAAAAGTACATGTGAATCGACAAATCATGAACGAGGAAGGCAATAGGCATGTATTTGTTACATCTTTGGTAGAACATTAGTATTTTATAGTCAGTAAATGTCATATATAAGTATTTAGTTTCAACATCCGTTTTACATTGGAATATTTAACGGCAATTCTTAAGCGATCAATAATCGGTTAATCCACTATACATTTGCTAGTAACAGTTTATTTTCTCCCTTATTTCCTTATCAGATACATGTAAGGCTTGTTTATACAAATGGCTTCCTTTCAATCCTGATCAAGCTATTTATTTGTGTCAGAGATTAATGATTGAAAATTATTATTCTTAATAGTACAACTTTCTCTAAAACTTCGCTACTTAAAGTAGTAAATTGTAAAACAATGTTATTTCTTTCATTTTAATCAGGAGAGTTTCCAACCGTTTCATTGAAACCAAAAACCCTATCAGGAAAATATTGTTTTCATTGATTCATTCCATTTACACTTCAACACTGTCGCGTTCATAAGAATTTTCGTTTTAGGTAGTTGTTGTTCTATTGCATATACACTGAGATACTTTAAAAACGGCAAACTCCTATAAGGCATGTCTTGTATGAGTTGTGTGGATGCATTAACGCTTGTCGGCCACCACCGGGAAACGTTAATGAGCTTTCCAACGCCTTGGGTCAGGAGTGGGACAACATTTCTCAACACTATATTGCAAATATTGTGCTTTCAATGAGGCGCTTATGTGTTGCCTGCATTGCTGTAAATGGTAGTTACAACCGCTATAAATTGCAAGGTGATTTAGGGTACCGCTGCTTAAAGTGTTATTTCTCAGGGAATTGATAATATTTTCCGATAAAATTCACACACTTTGTGTGGCTTGTATGCATGTTTATTGTTGCCAATTTTTATTAAAATTTATAAATACAAAACAAACTTGTTTATATTTACGAAATATGACATTTCCGTTTTTAATGTCTGGCATTGTAATAATTAATAGAAATAAAGGATGCATGGACACTTTATTTAGAAAAGTGTTTTAAACTTTTTATTAATAGTATACAGTGTTTTGTTTATAATTTCAGCAAGCATATTACATAACATAGTCGGACACCATTGGGTGTCAATTCGTGAATGGAGAGTATCGGAATGGAGTTCCCGTGGGTACTAGACAATGACTATATAGCTCATTGTCACATATAATAGTATATGCATGGGTAGCAAAAACAAAAATATGAAAATTCAAATACATGTTAAAATACGAATTTCAAAGTGAAAATAACAATGAAAGTATCTAGTCTTAGTATCTAAATTCTTACACTTGTGATGCTTTTTACATTGTATTTTGCTAAAGTTTTAAGATTCAAACATACTTAAGCTCAGCTAAAAAACTCAGATTTTTTAAATAATAATATCGTACAAAGTGTCTCCATAAGTTTGAATATTGATCACATATTATGACAAAATGAAACTCAATATGTTGCCTATTGCAAACAGTACATTTTATATTTTGTCTTGAAATTGGAACTGTCTATGTCGCACTGTTTCAACTTGCAATCCATGTGAAGAGAGTCTCATTAACATAGTAAACGATAGCCTGTGTATCTTATTTACAAATAATCAGACATAATACAAGACGATTGCTTAAGTTCTATAAATAACGTTAGTGAACTGTTATACATGCTTTCACGCCACCCTGATATGCATGCGTCGTTGAGTCTTTGCTTTATCAATGGAATAAAACTTTTGACGGGAAATCGGTAATCAATCAAGCAAAATGTATTCCTACTTACATACGTGTAATCACCTACGTTGGGGCCACAGCCGAGCCACCGTAATGCTGCATCTTTCCATAAGTCTTATAAGTTAATCCATTGATTATCGCTCTAGTGGGTTATCATGTATATAATCGATTTCATAATTATCAACAATTATCTATTACTTGAAACCTTCGCCTTACAGCCTCCCGCAACAATGGCTCTTCAAAACAATTCAATACAAATGAGATAATCTTCTAAAACATAAAAATACTCGTTTGTCTTAATTAAAAACATTTGCAGCAGACGAACCATGAAAACCGCAAGAAAATCTTTATCTAAACTTAATTCTTACATTGTAATATATATATGATGACAATTTACTATGTACAAGTCGAAAGAAAGATATAAGTTCTGCTCATAAACTGAAGACAGACACAGCAAGGTAACAACTATGTCACACACAGATGTAAGTCAATGACTCTTTGATATACAGAGCGGAACAGCTAACCCGCCATCAAACTTTTTATGTACCTGACATTTTATGTACCTGACATTGATGTACCTGACATTTTATGTACCTTATATTTGATGTGTTTTCCCAAAATGTATCATAGCCATTTTCTTGAAAGTTAAATAAGAAATAACATTTAGATTATGTAAAATCATTGCATAGTGTATATTAATGCCATACAAATACAAATACATTTGTATAGCGCAAAAATGTATTGTAAGAACAATACTCTGTTGCACTTCACACGGTTGCATAAAATTACATACACAGTCCTACTATAAGTATACACATAAAAATTCACAGCCATATCACTTAGTTATAAAACATGTTGAACAAATGAGTTTTCAGTTTTTGCCTAAATATATTTTCACTGGTTACACATTTGAGATATTTTGGAAGTCCATTCCACCACTTTGGGCCAACTACAGTAAATAATCTGTCTGCCATTATCATTGTTGTTCTTGGAACTATAAAGTTAATTTCATCAGATGATATTAATCTATATTTTTCTCTGAACCTGCCATTGCCATTGTTGTTCTTGGAACTATAAAGTTAATTTCATCAGATGATATTAATCTATATTTTTCTCTGAACACGATTGAGAAAATCCTTCAAATAAGATGGAACTGTACCCTGTACATTTCGAAAGACAAGAACCAGTATTTTGTACACGATTCTTGCCCTTACATATAACAATGTTAATAACGCTTTTCAATATTTTGACGAAGATATTGAAATACAGTAGTGGTGAGTTAGATGTTTCGTTTATCTGCTGTTCAACTGTTCTGTTTAATATATCAACTACCATGTAGGTCTCAAACACAGTTGACTTTTGTTCTTTGTTCTATATAAAATAAGTCGAGGATTTCCAAAGTAAAAGTAAAATACCACATTTTTTTTAATTTTTTTTAAAGTACTTTTTTCATAGCAGGAATGTATCCGCACATAACTATGCAACAGTGACTGGTAGGTTGACAAGCTTGACTTTTAAGACAGTGCAGTGACGCCCTAAGGTATTTAAATAAAAGAAAAATAGTCCCCAAATGCTCATAAATACATGCATTTGTTAAAATCTGATACAAGTCACTTTTTAACATTAGTGTTGTCTTATTGCATGTATACTATGCAAACGTTTGCTGATCCCTATGGACCGTTTTAAAATACTTCAAACCAAATAACATAAGACTTTTTTTAAGTGCAATACTTTTGCTACCGTGACATAATAACTGCGTAGTGATACCTGTAGTAGAAAATATACGATGAATGAAAATGAAGATTGGCTCATCTTCTGTAAAACGCTTTAAATTCACGTAAACTTTATTTCGTGATTTTTCTCTGATTTGTCCTATTTTATTTATTTGAAAAATGCTGGATTCGCAACGTTTGAAAAGTGAAACGGCCGGAAATTCATTTTTTATTCAGATCTGTAACCATTCAGGCAGCGGACATGATTGTAATTTTAACGAAATCTTTGAATTTGTTAGAGTTGAAACTCGCGAATAAAGCGAAAATGAAGTTCTCACTAATAAAAAGTGTTTTACAGTATGTCGCGATTATGCCCCAATTACAAAGAGTTAAGAGCTAAATACTTTAAACGCTGCAATATATATCGCGGCCATCAATATATTAATTAACCAGTTATATGTTAGAAATTTCAAAACATTATAGCTAATATGTCTAAATTTATATACTTTGCAAATAATTTTAGAATTTGATACTGTAAATATAAATACGTCTTTTGCTGATTTATTTTGTGCTGCACGCAACTTATTATGATGTTTTATGTAATTTGCTGCTGTGTTGTTGCTGCCGTGTTATTGCTGCTGTGTTGTTGGTTCCGTGTTGTTGCTGCCGTGTTATTACTGCTGTGTTGTTGCTACCGTGTTGTTGCTGCTGTGTTGTTGTTGATTATGCTGCTGTGTTGTTGCGCTGTCGTTGATTAATAAGACTAGTATAAATAAATACCTTAGAACAGTCAAATTATGTATATCATTCGTCGAAACAACAGTGGCTCATCAGGTCGTCCACACACCTTAATCCAGCCTAGATATTTTCCACAACCTGCCATGGCATGGGAAGTAGTATAAATTTTCAACTTTGTAATATTTCAGGACAACGTACATACAGGTAATTTAAGTGCAGAGAATGTCATTCGATTTCTCAAAGAAAGTTTATATACGTTAAGATTGCCATCTTTGTCTGCTACTGTAAAAATTTCATGACTGATACTTGATTTTTTATGGATTTTTATTTTTTCATTTTTTGAAACTACATGTACCTCCAAAAGCGAAAATCCACAGGCGTCAATAACGTTTTTATGAACTTTTCGCCTGAATACATACACGCGTTATTGACGCCTGTGAAATCAGATGACATTTTCTGCACTAAAATTACCTGTAATGTAAATGGTGCGTTTTCAAAGTCTCAGTTTGTATATTTCTTACACTTTTGTTTTTATGCTTAGTCTTTGAAAAGGGTCATTACGCCATTGTTTTAACCATGTCCATATATTAAATCAATCTTTACACATATGAACATATAAACAATATATAAATAATAAAAGTCAAGTAACTAAGTAAGATTTCATATTCAAGAAAAATATTAACATTTTCTTAATAAAACTAATGATGCATCTAAGATTTTCGGAAACATGAGTAAAACGTTTTATATTTCTTTCTTAACAACACAACAGATGGAATAAGATATAATAAACACCTTTTGTCACAAATGATAACAAATCTGGGATTTTACGCAAAGGGTTTTTCGGCAACATTAAACTAGACTAATGTTTTTCATCAACTGATGAAAACTCAAAAATCGGCTTTTAATCCTTAAAAATATGTTTTGATATGTTTTAAATATATTCTCATATGATTTTTTTTATAGAATGCCATGGGTTTTGCTATGTGTAAAGATTGTTTTATCGTTTGTTATATACCATGTATCATCCTTGATGTATCTTTAATAAGAATAAAGAATTTATTATTGATATAGTGCCGAGGTTAGAGAATATGTCCCTTTGAATAGGAATGTAGTCAAATATGACATTTTTAACGGTGAACAAAGCAGCACTTTTGGATCAAAAGATAAAGTGATCAATAATGATCAGGAAAAACATCCTGTGCTATCACTGGCAGGTAGGTTGATTGAGCTGGCCAATGAAAACACTACCTCGCATTGATACGAGACTGTTTAGATTTGAATAATAATGTCAAGTCTGGCGAAATACGATCATTACACGTTTGGACTGGTACGACCAAAATAACATCATGTATCTGATGCCGATAGTTTTGTCTGTGATCGTTTGGACATTAGGTAAATATTTTGTTTCAACCGTGTTTCAATGAATATAATTAACTCAAGTTTTACGATAAGGACTATTAAAAATTGATGTAGTATATACTAGCAACAGTGAAAAGCAAATATGTTTGCATGCACATTCAGTTTGCAATAAATATGATTGTATCCAGTATGCATATTGTATATTGTTTTTCTTGTAATTTGAATTAATGCATAACTCATCTCTCTCTCTCTCCTTCTGTGATATTTATCATATCTTGTTTCATGTTCAAAATATTTAATATCTGCTAATGTTTCTGTAGATTCACATACATCAACTGATTGTTTTATATCATGCTGACATACTATGTTAATAATATCCCTGAAGGAGACAATAAACATAATACAGTAGAACTTCGATGGCTCGAACACGGATGGCTAGAACACCATATATAGCTCGAACCACTTATCTAGTCCCGCCCGAAATCCTATTTCGATGTATATATTTTGGTATGATGTTAAACAATGCTTGCCTCGAACAACCCTTAGTTCGAACAATTGTGTCCAGTCCCGTCGGGTTCGAGTCATCGAAGTTCTACTGTATATGCTTTTCAAGTTTAGCTTTAAAGTGTATTGATGTATATTAACCTGTAGTTGTGAATACGAGTCAGTTTAGTTATCAAAACAAAAATATGTATATAGTTAAGAAACGTCTTTCACATGTTTTCATGTTTTATTACGTATTTTGTCACTGTTTTGCAAACAAAATTAAAATATAGTACTATATTAAGTGAAAAATAATATGAAAATTAATTATAAATTATCTTGAATTAACCTCTACTTCAAACATGTTTATCCTTGTATTATTTCATAATGACTATTTAGCTGTTGTTTCATTTTTTTCAGTTATTCAATACAATGTTGCAACTTGTCAAACATGGATGAAAAACGAAATGCTGGATAACACAATACCAGCATCTGGATTTTTAACACAATCTAATTCTAGAAGTAGAATAGACTGTGGCACATGGTGTTCAGCGTTAACTGACTGTGTTTCGTTTTTCTATGTCAAGCAAGCACGACTCTGTCAACTTCGCAATGACGTTCTGGATTCAACCGTCGTTTCGGTGCCGTCACCTATGACTAATTACTACGTCATGGTACAAGGTATGAAGAATCATTTTTTACGTTTACATTTATATATAAATATACCATGTATATTTGTGATCCAACGGATTTCTATGTATGTCCTTTATACAGCGTCCTACACTGAGCCCTGGTCATATAAAGTTATCGGTTCATGTATGTCCTTTATACAGCGTCCTACACTGGACCCTGGTCATATAAAGTTATCGGTCCATGTATGTAATGTGTCCCTACAATCCGGATTTCTATGAATGACCTTTATAAAGCGTCCTGCACTGGATCCTGGTCATATAAAGTTATCGGTTCATGTATGTCCTTTATACAGCGTCCAACATTAGATCCTGGTCATATAAAGTTATCGGTCGATGTATGTCCTTTATACAGCGTCCTACACTGGATCCTGGTCATATAAAGTTATCGGTCCATGTATGTAACGTGTCCCTACAATCCGGATTTCTATGAATGACCTTTATAAAGCGTCCTGCACTGGATCCTGGTCATATAAAGTTATCGGTCCATGTATGTCCTTTATACAGCGTCCAACATTAGATCCTGGTCATATAAAGTTATCGGTCCATGTATGTCCTTTATACAGCTTCCTACACTGTATCCTGGTCATATAAAGTTATCGGTCCATGTATGTAATGTGTCCCTACAATCCGGATTTCTATGAATGACCTTTATAAAGCGTCCTGCACTGGATCCTGGTCATATAAAGTTATCGGTCCATGTATGTCCTTTATACAGCGTCCTACACTGGATCCTGGTCATATAAAGCTATCGGTTCTTGTATGTCCTTTATACAGCGTCCTACACTGGACCCTGGTCATATAAAGCTATCGGTTCATGTATGTAATGTGTCCCTACAGTCCGGATTTCTATGAATGACCTTTATACAGCGTCCTGCACTGGATCCTTTTCATATAAAGTTATCGGTTCATGTATGTAATGTGTCCCTACAATCCGGATTTCTATGAATGACCTTTATACAGCGTCCTGCACTGGATCCTGGTCATATAAAGTTATCGGTTCATGTATGTAATGTGTCCCTACAGTCCGAATTTCTATGAATGACCTTTATACAGCGTCCTGCACTGGATCCTGGTCATATAAAGTTATCGGTTCATGTATGTAATGTGTCGCTACAATCCGGATTTCTATGAATGTCCTTTATACAGCGTCCTGCACTGAATCCTGGTCATATAAAGTTATCGGTTCATGTATGTAATGTGTCCCTACAATCCGGATTTCTATGAATGACCTTTATACAGCGTCCTGCACTGGATTCTGGTCATATAAAGTTATCGCTTCATGTATGTAATGTGTCCCTACAGTCCGGATTTCTATGAATGACCTTTATACAGCGTCCTGCACTGGATCCTGGTCATATAAATTTATCAGTTCATGTATGTAATGTGTCCCTACAATCCGGATTTCTATGAATGACCTTTATACAGCGTCCTGCACTGGATCCTGGTCATATAAAGTTATCGGTTCATGTATGTAATGTGTCCCTACAGTCCGGATTTCTATGAATGACCTTTATACAGCGTCCTGCACTGGATCCTGGTCATATAAAGTTATCGGTTCATGTATGTAATGTGTCCCTACAGTCCGGATTTCTATGAATGACCTTTATACAGCGTCCTGCACTGGATTCTCGTCATATAAAGTTATCGGTTCATGTATGTAATGTGTCCCTACAGTTCGGATTTCTATGAATGACCTTTATACAGCGTCCTGCACTGAATCCTGGTCATATAAAGTTATCGGATCATGTATGTAATGTGTCCCTACAATCCGGATTTCTATGAATGACCTTTATACAGCGTCCTGCACTGGATCCTGGTCATATAAAGTTATCGGTTCATGTATGTAATGTGTCCCTACAGTCCGGATTTCTATGAATGACCTTTATACAGCGTCCTGCACTGGATTCTGGTCATATAAAGTTATCGGTTCATGTATGTAATGTGTCCCTACAGTTCGGATTTCTATGAATGACCTTTATACAGCGTCCTGCACTGAATCCTGGTCATATAAAGTTATCGGATCATGTATGTAATGTGTCCCTACAATCCGGATTTCTATGAATGACCTTTATACAGCGTCCTGCACTGGATCCTGGTCATATAAAGTTATCGGTTCATGTATGTAATGTGTCCCTACAATCCGGATTTCTATGAATGACCTTTATACAGCGTCCTACACTGGATCCTGGTCATATAAAGTTATCGGTTCATGTATGTAATGTGTCCCTACAATCCGCATTTCTATGAATGTCCTTTATACAGCGTCCTGCACTGAATCCTAGTCATATAAAGTTATCGGTTCATGTATGTAATGTGTCCCTACAATCCGGATTTCTATGAATGACCTTTATACAGCGTCCTGCACTGGATCCTGGTCATATAAAGTTATCGGTTCATGTATGTAATGTGTCCCTACAGTCCGGATTTCTATGAATGACCTTTATACAGCGTCCTGTACTGGATCCTGGTCATATAAAGTTATCGGTTCATGTATGTAATGTGTCCCTACAATCCGGATTTCTATGAATGTCCTTTATACAGCGTCATGCACTGAATCCTGATCAAATAAAGTTATTGGTTCATGTATGTCCTTTATACAGCGTCCTACACCGGACCCTGGTCATATAAAGTTATCGGTTCATGTATGTCCTTTATACAGCGTCCTACACCGGACCCTGGTCATATAAAGTTATCGGTTCATGTATATCCTTTTTATATAACATTATGACAAATAAAGTAACATTTGCATCTATGAATGTGCAAGGGCTTGGTGATAAAAACAAACGAAAAGACACTTTAGATTTTCTGAAAAGTAACAATTATTCGGTATATTTTTTACAAGATACCCATTTTACAGACAAAGAAGTTAATTATATACGTACTCAGTGGGGGTATGAATGCTATTTCAGCAACTATTCCAGTCAATCAAGAGGGGTAGCTATCCTTTTTAATAATAATTTTTAATTTTAAAATTCATGCGGTAGAACCTGACAAAGATGGAAATAAATTAATCTTGAAAACTACAATTTCAAATAAAGAAATTACACTTATTAATATTTATGGCCCAAATAGGGATGACCCAATGTTTTATACAACCCTTAAAAATGACATTTTAAATTATGACTGTTTGTTCATCATTGCAGGTGATTTTAATATGGTCTTAAACCCTGATCAAGATTGTTTTAACTATGTCAATATAAATAACCCAAACGCTCGAAATGTTCTTATTGATGTAATGGTTGAATGTAATTTAATTGATTGTTGGCGAGATCAAAAAGTGGAAAAAAATGAATTTACTTGGTTTAAAAAAAATTCGTCAAAGAAAGCAAGACTTGATTATTTTTTTTATTTCGGATTCACTTTTAACAGATATAGATACAGTAAAAATTAAGCCTGGATACAGAACAGATCACTCTTTATTAATTTTGACATTTGAATTTGGCAAATTCAAAAAGGGGAGATCATACTGGAAAATGAATAATTCATTGTTAAAAGACCAAAAATATGTCGATGAATTAAACAAATAATAAACAGAATAAAACTACAATATTCAAAGAAAACGCAACATTTACACATTAACACAATCGAAAATAAAAATTTAGAATTAGAAATAAATGACCAATTGTTTTTTTAAGTATTGTTACTAGAGATCAGAGGAAAAACTATATCATACTCATCATTTAATAAAAAAAGACAAGACAAAAAAGAACAATTACTTTATGAAGAAATAGATAAACTTGAAAAAGAACTTGTATGCAATCAAAATACTACTGAAATTAAGAGACAAGAATTAAATGATATAAGAGAAAAAAAATTAGAAGGTATGAAAATAAGATCAAGAGCAAAATGGATTCAAGAGTTGGAAAAAATGTCTAGATACTTTTGTAATATAGAAAACCAAAATTTTGTATCTAAATCAATGTTGAGTTTAAAAATTAATAATGAACAGACAATAAACGATCAAGATAAAATTATTAAGGAAACAGTAAAATTCTATAAAAATTTATACTCCAAAATTGAAATTGTAGAAGTAGATTTAAATAATATATTTTCTGATATTAATGTCCCTAAACTAAATAATGACTTGAAAAAATCACTTGAATGTCATATAACATATGAAGAAATATTGAGCTGTCTGAAGAATATATCAAATTTTAAAAGTCCAGGATTCGATGGTTTTACAGTAGAGTTTTATAATTTTTTTTTTGAAAGACATTGGCCATTTTATTGTACGTGCGATAAATGATGTGTTTGACAAAGATGAACTTTCAGTCACACAAAAACAAGGTTTAATCACTTGCATACCTAAAGGAAATAATGATAAATAGCTTTTAAAAAACTGGCGCCCAATATCACTTTTAAATGTAGCATATAAACTAGCATCCGCAGCTATTGCACAACGAATTAGAGATGTTTTGCCATCTATTATAAATGAAGACCAGACAGGCTTTTTACCAGGAAGATATATAGATGAAAACACCAGGATACTATATGATATGATGTTTTACTTAGAAAAACAACATAAACCAGGATTATTACTTCTGATTGATTTTGAAAAAGCTTTTGACTCTGTAAGCTGGTCGTTTATCTTTAAAGTTCTCAATTTCTTTAACTTTGGCCCTTCAATAACAAAATGGATAAAATTATTTTATACAAATATAGAATCATGTATTGTTATTAATGGACACCTATCTGAGTGGTTCTACTTAAACAGAGGTTGTAGACAAGGGGACCCTCTATCTCCTTATATATTCCTTTTATGTGCAGAAATCCTTGCTGTTCTGATCAGAAATAACCCAGGTATTAAAGGTATAGATATTGGTGAAAATACATTTTTGATTTCACAATATGCAGATGACACTTCAATTGTTTTAGATGGTACAGAAAAATCATTGTTAAATACCCTTAAAGTTTTAAAATTCTATGCAGAAATCTCCGGCCTTAAAATGAATATTGAAAAAACAAAGACGGTGTGGCTAGGATCAAGAAAAAAAAACTGTCAAGAAAAGTTATGTGAAGAATGGCATCTTTCTTGGGTAAATAAATTCACAATATTAGGTTTAAAATTCTCTGTAAATTTAAGTGAAATGACAAATATTAATTATAAAGAAAAAAATCAAGACATTAAAAAACTTCTTGCCAATTGTTCAAGGAGAATTTTAACTCCAATAGGCAAAATATTAGTTATTAAAAGTTTAGCATTATCAAAATTAAACCATCTAATTATGGCATTGCCAAGTCCAACTTGTGCAATGATCAGAGAACTAAAATCAGTATTCTTTAAATTTTTATGGGACGGTAAACCAGAAAAAATAAAACGTGCAGTTATATACCAGTCATATGAAAAAGGTGGTTTAAAAATGCTTGACATTGATGTTTTCTTTGGCTCCTTGAAATTGACATGGATAAAACGGCTTTTTCAGTCAAACAAACCATATTTATCTATTTTTAAAACTATGTACCCCTATATTATAAATTTTTCTTCATTCGGAGCAGATTTTTATTTCTCGACATGTTAATAGAATAGATAACCCTTTCTGGAACGATATATTTAATATTTATAAAAAATTTTCAACAAATATCATACCTAGAAACTGGAATATTTTCAGTCCACTCCATTACAGCACAACCCTCATATTAAGGTCGGAGGATCTAGTATTTTACTGAACCGTTGGTTTAAAAAAAGGAATATATTTTATAAATGACCTCATGAATACAAATGACAATTTCTTCACATACAGAGAATTCACTGAAAAATATAGTGTTAACACTAACTTTATCGAATTTGAAGGACTCGTAGCATCAATCAGACACTACTTAGATAAGTTATCTTTTCAACATTTATCATGCATTTGCCTTAACCCTTTAATACCATATACAATGTCAACAATTCTGAAGGGCTGTAGAACAATTTACCAACATTTCATGAATAAAGACTATAGTCCAACTTCTAAAACAAAATGGGAGAATGATTTAAATATTCGAATTAATCTGAGAGATAGTAAGTATTACGCTCTTCCTTTCAATGTGACTAAAGACACAAATTTACAATGGTTCCAATTTAGAATTAATCACAGAATTCTTGGAACAAACTCATTGCTTAAAAAAAAATGAAGATTAAAGAATCCGATGTATGTTCCTTTTGTCAAAGAGAAACCGAAACTATTAAACATATATTTATTGACTGCATAGTAACGCAACAATTTTTTCAAGGTTTTAAAATATTATCTGAATGAAAAGTGCAATACAATAAATACAGACTGGTCATCTTCAGACATAATCTTTGGCAGTATGAAATTTGAAACTGTTTTGAATAGGCTGCTATATACTGCTAAACACTTCATATACTGTCAAAAAATGAAAAACGATATTCCTATTTTTGAACCATTCAAACACTATATTAAAATGTTGTATGAAACAGAACGATGTATTGCCAAAAATAACATTGAGGTGGAAAAATTTGATTTGTTATGGAACCTATACATTCCCCTTATATCTTAAAAAAAAGACTATTAATTTTACATTTTTCAGATTTATGCATTATAAATGTTGCCCTCCAGGATGGCCTCTTTGCTTATTTTGTGGAGACAGTACTTTAGTGAAAATCTCCTGCTGCCTCGATTTTTTCTATTGTTGTTTTTGTTTTTTTCTTTTTCTACTTATATATTGTTTTATAATGATCCAACTTCTGTTTTATTTTTCATTAAAAGTAAAGGAAAGTGTTTATATAACAATTTTACATCTGGTCATAGAACACATGTGTACTCTAACTAGAGTTTATCTTATATTTTTTGTGTCACAAATGGAATCATTATAATTATAAGGGGCTCTGTTAAACTATAAATATCTGCTTGGAAATAGTGTTTACACATGTACACTTTAATAATGTTATTTCAAAACAATTGTTGTTTCATTTTATTATTTTTCAATATTTGATTTTTAAAAATAAACAACAAAAAGATCCTTACAGTACACACCTGTCTCTCTTGATTTCACATATAAGTTTGTTACTTATTCTTTCTGTATATTTATATACATAATTGACATAATATTTTAGTTTGTATGTGAATCTGCTTAATTTTTCATGAAATATATGCAAATGAAATATATTACACTAATATTCAACCAATCCAATAACTGAAAACACATGTTTTATAAAATTTAAGAAATAGGTGATTCTTTTGTGTTTTCTGATTCTCAAATATAGTTAAATTTTACTAGAAAAAATATAAAATGAACCAAGGTATCTTTGATATTTTTTTTAATGTCTTCTGGCTTTAAATAAACACCATCAATTAACACACAAAAAATGTGTTTATAAACCATTCCAATTATAGATACCTCTAATAAATATAAACACACAAAAACAACCCCAATATAATAAAATTCATGTAATTATTGCCACTATATCTTTTCTGTAAAAAGGGATACACCAAAATACATATTTAATATTTAGTAAGGTCCTACACCAAGCCAGCCTCTATAGACTTAAGAGAGAAACATCTCCTGAAGTCATTAGACAACATAATTTTCTTATACTATCATCTCATGAATAAACTTAGTCAATAATGAAATAATTCTAAAAACCAAAACATATGCTTTCTTTTTCCTTTCAGTGTATATATATATGAATGTATGTTACAATTTGACTGATATATATGTTTGTACGGTTTGTTGAGGAATGGCCCACCCCGACCCTCACAGACCTATTACGGGGTGATTAAATGGATCACTTTTCAGTGATTGAAATTAAAAAAAAAAAAAGAAAAAAAATGTATATCCTTTATACAGCGTACTAAACTGGATCCTGGTCATATAAAGCCAACGGTTCATGTATGTAATGTGTCTTTACAATCTAGATATGTTGTGTGTTGGAATATTATATATAAGTTATGGTTGAAACCACTGCTTTTGAGCTGGGTTTTTTTTTATTATCTTGTGTCTTTCGTTTGCATTGTAGCTAGGCACACTCACTATAGTCTGATCTGTAAGTTTATGGCTGGTTGTTCACAAAAAGGTATCTCCATATAAATATTATATATAGTTTTGACGAAGCATTAAAAAAGTCCCACGTGATTCGATATTTCTTATTATAGAGTTCGTAATACATTTAGACCCCTCGCCCGGTTGTGGTATTTCTTTATACCCTTGTTCGTCTGTTACTGTATTGCTATGATCAATGCGTAGCGTTGAAACCGCTCTCTACAAGATTTCATGATTTCTTTATAAATTAATGTCGTTTACATATTTTAATCAGCAATTCAATGAACAAATTCATAGACATAATGTCGAAAATATCATTTAAATTCAGATAGAAAAAATAAACATATAACAACTGTTTTGAAATACATAACCCGCACAGTAAAAATTTACAATTGACCTTTATTGACCTTAACCCACATGTAGTGAGTATGTATGGGATGTGTTTTAAAAACAAATCAACGGGTGGTGTATTTCAAAATATCGGTACATGTGTCCTGCTTTATTAATTTTAATGAATTTTTCGGGGAATATACACAATGAATGTGTTCGTTATACTGTAGACTAAAATATAACATTTACAAACTTCTGTTGACGAAATATTAAAAAAATGTAGGTGACCGATTTTAAGATCAGTGGTGTACACTGGGAAAAAAACAGGTTTTAGTTAGTAAATAGGTAATATGAATTCCTTTGCATACTTTGAATATTCATTTTAAATATACACATGTATTAAATATAGCTGGAGAATTGATATTTTTAAAATTGTTGTTAGCTTTACAACTAGCATCTTCAATGAAAGTCTATTGCTAGAAATGTTGTCAACTTTTTCATCACTTTTAACATTCATGGCCCTGTTTGTTTAAATGGTCCAGAATTGTGTCTTTAATTAATTAATAATAATAATAAGTACAAAGATCCACTGCCCTGAGTTTTAATTAAAAAACCAGTATAATTTGGTATTGTATATCCTATTACCCTTCAACTTCTGATTTATTTAACCGAAGATATTGCACTTTATGTAATACACACGATTTGGAAAACGAGTATCATTTTATTCACATCTGTCCGCTGTACAATAATACTCGCAAATTATATATAAAACCTTATAATGTGTTAATTCATTTAATTGATAAAATCTAAGCAAATTACAGAACTTTTAAAGTGAGAATATACACATTCACAGCATTTAATCTACGTAATCTACGTAGAAAATCTACGTACTATGTCAAGTATATAGTTTTTAGAAATCATAGTTTGGGAGGCCTTGTGTGTGTGAATATGAGTGTACATATATAATATTATTATCTATCATTGGTGATTTAGGGATTTTTAGATATTTATTTAAAAGTAAATTGTTTACGAAATTCATTCACAAGTCCAACTTTTTTTTAAATGCTAACTACAGATGTACAGATGATACTTTATGTTTTACAAATATTTACGAATTGTTCATAAAATGTGTCACGTGATAAATAAATATATTGAATGTATGTTTAATATGTATGAAATGAGAAACATTATATGTTTAAGTAAATAAAGAAATCTTGAATCTTTAAGAGTTAACAAATCTTAATCGTTTTGTAAATTAATTTCTTATCTTATAAGTTCTACTTTTGTCTTCAATAGTTTTGTTATTTATTTAAGACTGTCGCGAAACGACAAGTTAATAAACCCCCGAAAATGGTCCTGTAGAAATCAATAAAATTAAACCCTTATTTTTTATGAATTTTTGGATGATTTTTATTTAGATTATACTTAATCTTAAAAAAAAATGTAAATTTTGTTTTAAAATTTTATGTTTTCTGCTTAATAAAATCAAAATGTTCATGTGCAGCAAAAATATGCAATTTCCCTACATTTTATGTCATTTAGATAAATATATCATGTTTAAACAGAGAGCCACTCTTGCTTCAGGACAGTATTTGCACATACTATTAAGAGTGTACCAGCCAATAAACAGAATAAATATCTTAGTGATGCAAGAATACGTTTATAATAAAAAAAATATTGAAATGCCAAAAAAGGACAAAACTGTGGGAAATGAGCATTTTCTTTGATTTTAACCGTCTTTGGAGGCAATCTAATAATGGAAAATCATGACATTAAAAAAATAAAATAAACATATTTTAAAAGAATGAAGTATATTTAATACAAACTGAAGAACAAGTTTATCAAAGAAATGCATTTTACAGGGAAGATATTGGGACTTTGTGATTCTGGTTCAATATGTGTGTGCCTTCTTAAGCGACAAAACCAGTTTCTGGAGATATATATCTTTTATAACGAAAGAAACAATTTGTTTTGTGAATGCCAAACATTTTTGTGAATCCTCAAAGCCTTCAACGCATTGACAACAGACGGTATTTCGCTTAAGCGTGAATAAATTGTGTTTTAAATATAATTATGTATCAGTAATTTTAATATGCAATTTAGCTGCTTCACTGATGGCATTTATCGTAAATTTTCCGAATCAATCGTATATACTAGACCAATGTCGTCATCCTTCAATATTAGATATCTAGATATGTGCTAAAATATAAATGCATATATCGAAAAAAATCTTTTCCATTGGTTTGGAACTTTCTTTTTTTTATATTAGTAGCAATTATGGTCTAATACAGAAAACATAGAATTGTTTGGAAAATGAACACAACATAAAATAAGCTCCGGGATTCGAATTCGGTTTGACCGTATCACATGAAGGATTTTATTAATATCAGCGGTATAAATTTAAGTTGAAACTTAACTGCTTATCCGGATTTAATCGATGATTCCCGGATACTTTCGGCCGTTAACGGATATACCTACTAAATCATTTACGTTATTCCAAGGCTTAGGTCTAATTTGAATATCGGAGATATTAGCGAGTTTAAATACATGACGACGATATACGAGTATAGTGGTATTTTGCACCAGCCATGATCCAGATAGTCACAATTTATGCTTTATAATAAATATTACATTTATACCAATATTTATTGATTTGAAAGGACATATTTACTAGTTATGCAGCCTTCAATGTATAAATAACGCTCAAGCTCAACAATAAGCAATTTTTCTAGTAAATGTTTTAAATTCTGGACTTCTATGTCTTGTTGATAATTATAATAAACATAATCAAGACCGTATAGTCTTTTATAAAAACATTAAGAACATGCTAAGAGTCTTTTCAAGACGGCACTATTCACAGATTCTCGTATAAAGTTGTTTTGATCCTGTCATGTTTATCTAGCTCACCATCTCTTAAATTGTTTTAAAAAGGTCTACCCAACTACCTTGCAATTTATCTGTATTATGAAGGAATAAATTGATATTAGTTTAAATAATAGTTTATTATAAAACTGTGTTTAGTATATTACATAACATTTGGAATTCATAAAATGACAAAACAATTCTTAGAACTGGGATTTAGAAGCCAGCTTAGTAGAAAGCATGGAACTAGTTCCCAGAATTTTTAATGATATACAATATTCGAGTGGCGATCTATAAAGTATGTAATTATGTTCTACTTTATCTTAAGAGTTTGTTCACTGGTGTAGTTTTTATTTCTCCTTATAAACAAATGCATCGTGTTTGTTTATTTAAATCTCGTACGGACTGTATTAGAAAGAAACCTTTTTAAGAAATAGAGAGTTAAAAGTTGGAAAAGTAGGTAGACAAGTAAAGATGAGGCAAAAGTGGTTCTACATGAGTGTTCTGAGAACCCGGGACTACCGAATAGGTCAAATGTTTGATTTGTTGCTGTACAACAATTATGTGTAAAAACGAAAACCCAAAACCATTTAAGTTCAGATAAAACTAAACAAAGCATTTTGTAGTCTAATTTTAAACTTAAGGATATCATCAAATACAGCGGTATTTGTTTGGCATCTATTAATGAATTGTCAATATTTAACATTAATTTTTGATATATTAACTCATACGTACCACATGCAAAATAAATGAATCCCGGATTGGATTATGTAAATTATATTCGTTACATGTAATTTCATATTATCTTCCGAATGCTCAACAGTTCAGTCATTATATTATAAACGGAACAGTTACCCCCCCCCCCCCCGTCTGACATTTGATGTATTAAAATTGTAACAAAGCAATAAATTTGTAATTTTGATTTGAGTGAGAGAGAACATTTACGATAACACTGACCAAGTAGGTAACATCACTACATACTTATATGTCAAACTAAGTGTAAAACTTTGAATAACGCATCGCACTATATGGTCATGCTATTGTAAATAAAGGCGGGTAAGCGTCTCTGTTAAAGTACATTTATATTAGAACCTGTGGACGAATGGTGGTTCTTTTACGATTCAATCTGAAGTCTGATATGTGCCATATATATATATAAACCGCCATGACGTTTAACTTCATAAAAGAAATGACATATTCTAATTTAGTCATACTGATATTTACAATTTTGACACAGATGCTCGTATTTTTAAAAATGCTCTTGGGTTGGCAGTATATACTCACGTCTTTGGTTGGTAGCAAAAAACAAAACTCACGTAGATGCATATGTCATAAGTCACATGTACGTATATACATTTTAACAACGTAGATGCATATGTCATAAGTCACATGTACGTATAAACATTTTAACCACGTAGATGCATATGTCATAAGTCACATGTACATATATACATTTTAACCAGTTTTACAACTCTCGTAAACACAGACGTAATTATCGTTTCTTTGGATAATCATATGCCTGACCACAATAGATTAAACAAACATAATGTTATCATTTGTTAGGTCTTTATATCAATTAATGTTTAAAGAAACCAAATGATGGTTGGTTTATAAATATGATATGATATACAATTTTATACACGTAATCTTTCACTCTCATTATATTCACCTCTGTCATTGGCTCCGGACTACTTTCGGCTTCACATGACTTTCCGGTCACATGATCACTGCCATGTTGAGAGCAAATAAAAATGTTTAAATGCTCTTCCTGTATCCAACTGGCAAACTGACTATTAGATATCCGTTCCTGCTCGCCAAACATAACATCACGCATTTTTTCATTAATAAACATGTTTTCTTTATAACAACGAACGATCATATTGATATCTTACATGTTTGTTTACCTTTGCGTATTAATCGGGGAACCGCTCTGCGAAAAAAATCAAGAAAATATTCATCATTTAGTCGTGTAAAAGCTGCTTAGTTGTTTTAGTTCAAATGTAAAGTAGTGATGGTTTGTTTTTAATTTTGTCATCTGGTTTTTAACAGTATGCTTACAACTGCATACACTGTTATAACTAAGTTTCATCAACAAATCCTGGCATTTAGCCTGTTGCAGAGGTGAATGAGTGTAACGAACGATAACTCTGTGAAGGAGATTGGTAGTTTATATATACAACATCTATCGTCTGGTAATCTCACCTGACAAACCATATATTTATAAACAACACATTTAAACAAAAACAAAAACATGTATTTTAGCTCGACTATTCGGAGAATAAAGAGAGCTATTCTACTCACCCAGGGGCCGGCGTCAGACCTTGGTTAACGTTTTGCATGCAAGTCCCTATCTCAGTATCCATTGCATGTATTGCCTTGAAACTTTAAACTAGTCTTCCTAGTCATCAACCCTACTACAATAACTAAGTTAGATAACTCTTGCATGAATATAATACAAATCATTGACCTTGTTTGACTTAGAAATCCTGGTTAAAGTTTTGCATGCAAGTCCCTATCTTAGTAACCATTGCATGTATTACCTTGAAACTTTACACAAGCTTTCTTAGTTATCAACCCTACTACAATAACTAAGTAAAATAACTCTTGCATGAATATAACACAAATTATTGTCTTTGTTTGACTTCGAAATTCTGGTTAAAGTTTTGCATGCAAGTCCCTATCTCAGACACCATTGCATGTATTGCTTGAAACTTTACACAAGCCTTACTAGTCATCAACCCTACTACAATAACTAAGTTAGATAACTGTTGCATGAATATAATACAAATTATAGCCTTCGTAGTCATCAACCCTACTACAATAATTAAGTTAAGAAAACGTTTGCATGAATATAATGCAACTTATTGCCCTTGTTTGACTTAGACATTCTAATTACAGTTTTACGTGCAAGTACCATCAAGTATATATCTCATCAACCACTCTCTGTATTTGATTGAAACTTTACACAAGCCTTTCCAGTCATCAACCCTTCTACAGTATCTTATGTAGATAACTCTTGCATCAACTTAATGCAAATTATTGCCCTTGTTTGACTTAGAAAATCTGGTTAAAGTTTTGCGTGCATGTACCATTAAGTCCATATCTCAGTTTCCCCAATACATTTATTGACTTGAAACTTTACACAAGCCTTCCCATTCACCAATACTACTACAATAACTAAGTGACATAACTCTTGCCTGAATATAATGCAAATTATTGCCCTTGTTTGACTTAGTAATTCTGGTTAAAGTTTTGCATGCAAGTACCATCAAGTCCATATCTCACCAACCACTCCATGTATTTAATTGAAACTTTACACAAGCCGTCCCAGTCATCAATTCTACTACAATATTTAAGTAAGATGACTATTGCACGAATATAATGCAAATTATTGCCCTTCTTTGACTTAGAATTTTGGTTAAAATTTTGCATGCAAATATTGTCATGTCCATATTACACTAACTGCTTAATGTATTTGAATGAAACCTTACATATGGCTTTGTAGTCATGAAATCAACTAAATTAATCAAGTCGGATAGCTCTTGCCAGATTTCTTTGCAAATTAGGGCCTTTGTTTTACTAAGAAATTTTATAACTCAGCAGTCACTGCATGTATTTGATTGAAACATCATACAAGATATTGCAGTTATAAGACCTACTCAATTTTGTATTGGATTGGATATTTGCTTGGATTTGTCATCGGTCACAATCAAATTTGTACTTCTGTGACAAATATTCGAATATTCGAGCGCACTGTTTCTCCAACAGCTCTTGTTCTACTACATAGATGACATAGCTGATCAATCCAGGATATTCATTATTTGTGGGGTCAGGTAAAGATGACTCCGAACACCGTCTGTTACGTTGACGGTGAAAGTATTTTAATGGAGTAAATGTACTCTTGTTTTTATCTTTACTTCCTCAGGAGGACACATTATACTGAGGTTTCATTTAATATCGACATGGATACGTTTTTGATATTGTTTTGTCTCCAGTATTTTAAGAACATAGTGTATAACTAATAATATGTATTATATTTCAATTTTGTCAACAGCAACTACTACAACAACTACACCTACCACCACACCAACCACAACAACAACAACAACAACCATACCAACCACCACCACAACCACGCCAACCACCACTACAACCACACCAACCACTACAACAACCACACCAACCACCACTATAACTACACCAACCACCACTACAACGACACCAACCACCACCACAACCACACCAACCACCACTACAACGACACCAACCACCACTACAACGACAATAACTACCACAACAACGACACCAACCACCACCACAACCACACCGACCACCACCACAACCACACCGACCACCACCACAACAAACACACCGACGACAACCATAGGCTCATTCCAATGTCCAACAGATGATAGTGTTTTCCGGACCGTTCCAGCGGCAGACGGAACTACATTGACATACCGGTAAGAACATACTCAAACATCGGAAGCAATAATGGCTGAAGCGTACACGGTAATTTTTGATGAAATTGGACAATTTTTATATGCCCGTTTTCGACGCCTGCTCAATCATTCAAACACTCGTAAAGGTTTTCTGATGATTTTTCAAATTTGTACACGAGGTTGCTTATCACCAGACCTTGCAGGACTCGCACCACTTTTATTTCCCTTGAATACAGATGAAAGAGGTAGAATTCAAACTTAAGTTATGTTTTTACAGTGCTTTCTATTACAGTTATTTATTTCTTCTTACCCAGTGTTTAAAAAAATGGTCAGTACTTTTGAAATCTAAAATGAAAAATTGATGCTGATATCAGATTTCTAGACAACAATTAGAATTGGCGGTTTGAACCGCCTCATGGGAGAATAACTGATATAGTATAGTATCACAAAAGCATTGATTTAAAACAAACATGGTCAATGTATGCTTTTTGAAGAATTTGGTGCAGATTTAGTTTTTTCGCTGTGTTTTGAACAAAAATGTTAAAAATGGATCCCTACGGGAAATTTAAAAGTGAGACGTGCATGGGATTGAAATTCAGCTCCGCACGTATCTAACATATAAAAACGTTTAATTCGACGTCCGCCAAATAAAGTTTGACTCTTTTCAATTTTTTACACAAAGTAATTTATTGCTACACCAATCACGATATTGAAATTCTCATATAACTTAACATGAGATATGACCCTGTGTTAAGCGTAAACATACGTTAAATTCAACATCCGCTCAAAATAGTATCCGAATCATTTATACATTTTGTTAACACGGTTGCCTAATAATATTATATATTGCATTGGGTTCTATTTTAGAACCACGCGTCTAATTTGACAAGAGTTATGTCCCCTTTTTTATTGTAAAATGACATTGTATTCAACAACTATACAAACGTTGCCTAATTCTCTGCAAGAAGTGTATCATAACACCTTACATGGGACTGAATGTCATCACCGCACTGAAAATTCAACATGGGTTATGCCCCTTTAATATATGCCCACGTGGTAGCAAATAATGTTTGTGGCCATAAAACCTTACTTTCATTAAAATATATGATGATTTTGGTTTGTTTAGATACCTTACATGACAAAGAAGTTTGTGCTTGCTTTTTAGGTACAGGTAAATCAATTCAGGCTACTTAAAATAGAAGAAAAAAATATCGACACTACAACGTAGGAGTTCTTTAAAAGAATTTGATATTTTGTATGTAGAAACGCCAAGTGAGTTGATAACTTGATTAGTGAGAAATTGTTTCAGACTTTCTATTTATACCTGTTATATCTATGATATATATACACGTATATATAATTACCAGAGTATTACAGGCTGTAGTTGAATGATACAGATATATTTTTTAAACAATATTTTATTTCATTGGTCGACAGTCCATTCTATTTGTTTGTTATAATAGTTGGTTCATTGTTTCGAACTGGAAAATAAGAAAATGACATATTCTGGTCTGTTTTATTACTGATTATTGGAAAATATTTTACTCGAACATTCGTACATGTATTTTACTTGTGTACGTGCAATTTGCATAATGTATGTCGAAACTGTTGCTTTTGTGGCGTTGTGTTTATAAGGAAGTCATACAACCTAACCAGTTTAACATCAAATCTGTATATGTGCTCAGTCATACAAACTAGCCAGTATTTACATCAAAGCTATATGTGCTCAGTCATACAACCTAAACAATTCAACATTATATCTATATGTGCTCAGTCATACAACCTAGCAAGTTTAACATCAAATCTGTATATGTGCTCAGTCATACAACCTAACCAGTTTAACATCAAATCTATATGTGCTCAGTCATACAACCTAACCAGTTTAACATCATATCTATATGTGCTCAGTCATACAACCTAGCCAGTTTAACATCAAATCTGTATATGTGCTCAGTCATACAACCTAGCCAGTATTTACATCAAATCTATATGTGCTCAGTCATACAACCTAACCAATTTAACATCGAATCTATATGTGCTCAGTCATACAACCTAACAAGTTTAACATCAAATCTATATGTGCTCAGTCATACAACCTAGCCAGTATTAACATCAAATCTATATGTGCTCAGTCATACAACCTAGCCAGTATTTACATCAAATCTATATGTGCTCAGTCATACAACCTAAACAGTTTAACATCAAATCTATATGTGCTCAGTCATACAACCTAGCTAGTATTAACATCAAATCTATATGTGCTCAGTCATACAACTTAGCCAGTATTTACATCAAATTTATATGTGCTCAGTCATATAACCTAGCCAGTATTTACATCAAATCTGTTTATATGTGCTCAGTCGTTCAACCTAGCCAATTTTACATCAGATCTGTATAAACGTGCTCAGTCATACCACCTAGCCAGTTTTTACATCCAATCTGTATATGTGCTCAGTCATACAACCTAGCCAGTGTTTACATCAAATCTGTTTATATGTGCTCAATCATACAACTTAGCCAATTTTTACATAGAATCTGTAAATGTGCTCAGTTATACAGCTTAGCCAGTTTTTACATCCAATCTGTATGTGTGCTCAATTATACAACCTAGCCAGTTTTTACATCCAATCTGTATATGTGCTCAATCATACAACCTAACCAGTTTTTACATCCAATCTGTATGTGCTCAGTCTTACAACCTAACCAGTTTAACATCAAATCTATATGTGCTCAGTCATACAACCTAGCCAGTTTTACCATCCAATCTGTATATGTGCTCAGTCATACAACCTAGACAGTTTTTACATCCAATCTGTATATGTGCTCAGTCATACAACCTTGCCAGTATTTACATCAAATCTTTATGTGTTTAGTCATACAACCTAACCAGTTTAACATCAAATCTATATGTGCTCAGTCATACAACCTAGCCAGTATTAACATCAAATTTATATGTGCTCAGTCATACAACCTAGCCAGTATTTACATCAAATCTATATGTGCTCAGTCATACAACCTAGCCAGTATTTACATCAAATCTGTTTATATGTGCTCAGTCGTTCAACCTAGCCAATTTTACATCAAATCTGAATAAACGTGCTAAGTCATACAACCTAGCCAGTTTTTACATCCAATCTGTATATGTGCTCAGTCATACAACCTAGCCAGTGTTTACATCAAATCTGTTTATGTGCTCAATCATACAACCTAGCCAATTTTTACATAGAATCTGTATATGTGCTCAGTCATACAACCTAGCGATTTTTTACATCCAATCTGTATATGTGCTCAGTCATACAACCTAACCAGTTTAACATCAAATCTGTATATGTGCTCAGTCATACAACCTAGCCAGTATTTACATCAAATCTATATGTGCTCAGTCATACAACCTAACCAGTTTAACATCAAATCTATATGTGCTCAGTCATACAACCTAGCCAGTATTAACATCAAATCTATATGTGCTCAGTCATACAACCTAGCCAGTATTTACATCAAATGTATATGTGCTCAGTTATACAACCTAGCCAGTATTTACATCAAATCTGTTTATATGTGCTCAGTCGTTTAACCTAGCCAATTTTACATCAAATCTGTATAAACGTGCTCAGTCATACAACCTAGCCAGTTTTTACATCCAATCTTTTTATGTGCTCAATCATACAACCTAGCCAATTTTTACATATAATCTGTATATGTGCTCAGTCATACAACCTAGCCAGTTTTTACATCCAATCTGTATATGTGCTCAGTCATACAACCTAGCCAGTTTTACCATCCAATCTGTATATGTGCTCAGTCATACAACCTAGCGAGTTTTTACATCCAATATGTATATGTGCTCAGTCATACAACCTAGACAGTTTTTATACGTGCTCAGTCATACAACGGTGTGCAATATAGTCCGGTCGACTTTGATACTTTGGATCATATGTTCCTGTTACAGGGTGTTTCTGGCTGCAATAAAGCTAAACGAGGCGGAGAATTTATGCAACACACATGGAGCCACGTCAGTGAAAGTTACAACACAGGCAAAGTTTGACGTTTTAGTTTCACTGCTGTCCTGCGCAGGTAATTTAGTACAAAGCAATAAGCAAATGTTCATATTAAAGTTTGTTTTTTTTAACTTTTTATTTGCTGGAGAACTTGCTTAAAAGAATTTATCATTATAAGGATCTCTCAAAACGTTTTAATTGGTTAAATTTATTTCCCCTAGAATAGCATGCCTATATAAACTTACTGGCCCCGTATTGCCATAAATTGATATATTGAACTTGAGTTCCTAACTTAGCCTACGCGTCTAGGCTCAACTAGATTGAGTCTAGTTGAGTATTTATCTGGTTCTCATGAATATTCCGTGTATATCCGTGTATATCCGTAATATTCTGTGTATATCCGTGTATATCCGTGTATATCCGTAATATTCTGTGTATATACGTGTATATCCGTGTATGTCCGTAATATTCTGTGTATATCCTTGTATATCCCTGTATATCCGTAATATTCTTTGTATATATCCGTAATATTCCGTGTATATCCGTAATATTCCGTGTTAATCCGTGTATATCCGTAATATTCTGTGTATATATCCGTGTATATCCGTGTATATCTGTAATATTCTGTGTATATCCGTGTAAGTCCGTGTATATCCGTAATATTCCATGTATATCCGTGTATATCCGTAAATAAATGTTCGGTAGTTACTGTTGACAAACCAGTAACAATGCATTAATATGTCGGCATCTTATCACATTTGCGGATAGCTGTGTGGATAAAGCGTTTAACCGCTCGAATATATTGGCGGAGGTTAATGAGTTAATGCTTACGCACAATAAACAAATTTGTTTGTTATTGTTATGTTAAGCTAAGAATGTTTATTTGATATCGGCAAAATTCACCAACAACCTTTCAGAATACAATTTAACATTTACAAAGTGAATTGTAACATAGAATAACGATTTTTTGTCGTATTATTAGCAATAATTTTGACCAATGATATGCTTATTTTCATATATAAAAAATTTAGTCAGTATTTTCTATACGTAGGGAAAGGCCGAATCTAAGTTGGAAGAACTTGTGGGCCAATATTTATTTTATCTTAGAGATGTGCGAACAAAATCCGAAACTACACTATTGTCCTTAACATCTGCTTTGATTTCCAGCCAGGTATAGCGGATATAGTTATATAATTGACGGCACCAACGTCGATGATGGCAACACTTCTGACAAAGTTGGATGGGAAACAAGTGACGGCAACATGTTACCTGTAGATTTGTGGGGTACCAGTCAACCATCCCAAGGCTTTCACAAGAAATGCGTGAAAATGGACAGTGCGTTAAATTGGCAGTTTAGCACAAGTTTTTGTAGTTACTTTAATGATAAACACTATTACATATGTGAAATGTAACATAAACATATATAAACATATATAAATGTATTTGTATGTTATGTGATATATAACACACTTATGCACACACACACACACACACACACACACACACACACACACACACACAACACACACACACACACACACACACACACACACACACACACACGAACGCGCACAAATATCCTAAGCCAGCATTCGGCTTTACGCTTTCGCCAGAGGACGAAACACACACACACACACACACACACACACACACACACACACACACACACACATGTATCAACACAGTTCATCAAAAATGAAATAACTGGTTGACGATATATATTACATACAGCCTAACAAACTTTTTAAAATACTAAAGACTAAACAAATAACTAAATACACTGTAATTGCGGGCGATCACGCGCCCATAACCCAAATAACGGTAGTTCTCTAGCAGGTTGTTGCTTCATAAACGATTTGAATAAATATTAATAACAAATATTTAAAATTGCTGCATCCTATATTGCAAAGATATAGTGTTTACAGGATCGAATATTGTTGTTGGCTGATGATTAGTACTTAAATCTAGGTAAAAGTTCTACACATTTCAGACAGGCTCATTAAAAGCTATATATATTAGAGTTTATCGCTCGGGCCAAAATTATACATTTAGTAAATACACATGCAATATTATCCGAATATTTTGAAAAAGTGTCTTAACAGCTCACATATATTTTGACTATTTTCTATTTTTCTCTCAAAACTACAAGAAATGGCAATTAAAAATGGGAGGTGGGGATTGAAATTGTTATTCAATTTTGCAATTTGCAAATGCAAAAGTATCTGCACTCAGTTATATTATTGAAGATGGGTCATAAAATACAACCATTGAAACCCGTTAATATTTATTGGAAGAACTTGGCCATGGCTACAACTCAATATAAAACAACTGTACATTCATGAACATATCATAACATTGCTTCAGTATGGCATTAAATTATATATAATATATTATAATTCAAACGTAAAATTATATATACTATATTATAATTCAAACGTTAAATCATATATAATAGATTATAATTCAAACGTAAAATCATATATAATATATTATAATTCAAACGTAAAATCATATATAATAGATTATAATTCAAACGTTAGATTATATATAATATATTATAATTCAAACGTTAAATTATATACAATATATTTTAATTCAAATATAAAATCATATATAATCTATTATAATTCAAATGTAAAATTATATATAATTTATTATAATTCAAATGTTAAATTACATATAAAATATTATAATTCAAATGATATATATAGACCGCAGATCAGTTTAGAACTAAAGCTGATAACGCCACTGGGTACAGACATTTACAAAGACATGCATCTAAAATTTATTAACGTTCCTTAAATTTGTTCTCACAAAAGGACCACTACACGTTTCTATGACAGCGGTATACTGCCATATGCCACTAGTGGCACCGCCATCAAATGGGGTTGCGGAACACAACAACAGAAATTTAACAACAAGTGAGAGCAAATGACTCGAGTATTACAAAAGAAATAACTTAGTAACAATACTTGTAACTTAATACTATTGACATGGTTATATTTAGGAACGGATGTTTATCAAGTCATATTCAAACATAAAATGTTGTCTGCACGTAACAGGCTTTAAATTGAAGGTTGCTGTCTACCATTATACACAATCAGACATTTCTAACAAAAAATGAGATTTTCAATACCTTGTGTATATCTTATCAATATGTATATTCCAACGCACCAAACTAAATGGTGCCATTTACTGCCTTGTATATACATATGCAAAAAAAGGATTTCCACATATTTTTGGCGGAGACGGAAAGCGATTTGCCCTTGCTTATACATCACTAAGCCAAGTTAAAATAACATAATATAGTAGGTTCATTTGTTAGCACGAAGGCTTTATGAAAAACCTGAGAAATTTATTAATATGATAATAAAGCGCATCCAAATTTAAAAGCCAGAGTAAACTTTAGTGTGCGTATAAATCTAGCAGACGAAATGACCTATTTCTATTTAACAATAAAATAGAACTATAAACGTATCTAAGACACAGAATAATAAACACTATCTTTTGATAACGTACTTATTTTAAAACACTTATGTCTAACGGCAATTAACATCTCTCCACCGAAGTTCTGGGTCCGAGCTATGTACTTGCGGAAGAAGGTTGCCTCTGCTCAGATTCATGCTTAGGTCTTCCATCATCAACAAAACTTATTATATCATATATTATCAGATCACACACACACACGCGTGCGCTAAGACGATGTGTCCATATATACGTTTGACGTTTATTATTTTATTTCCAAAGACGATGCGTCCTCCGTGGCCGAGTGGTCTAATGCGCCGTCTCAAGATCACTTACCTCTCACGGCTAAGGTCTAGGTTCTGGTTAAAAATAAACATAATCGTCAAATTGTTCAAAATATTTAATACTTTTTTATATTTTCCACATTTTACAAAAGTAATTTAAATGGATAAACACATTTGTTGAACTACCGTTTACACTGCTATCGGTGTATACAAAATGACGTAGTAATACATGGAACGTGAAACTGTGGTGACTTTTTCAACGGTAAATACAGTTTTAAATACCCGCAAATCTAAGAGCACAAACCAATGAAATCACGGGGAATTTATTAAGGTGTTAGAAAATACTATTGAAATACATTTGATGGAAACAGTTCAGCATAAAGTTTTTCTGTAAGGCTTTAATTCTAAAATTATGTACCCTGTTTTTATGTCTTTCTTTAAGGTATTTTTGTTTTTGCCTAAAATATTTCAATGGTTTTCTTACCTATCTTATAAGTCTTGTTGGCTATAGGCTACTGTAAAGTACTGCTATAACGTCATTGCTTATCTTTTTGATCCTACAGATCGGTACTTATGTTCACGTTTATATCCGTACCTTTTCGTGGGCGTAGCCTGTCTGAAAACGATGTGTGGACACAGTTGTAGAGGTATGGGTTCAAAGGAGCATGCTCCCTCCATTTTTTTCCAACTAGTCTGTCGTAGGTGCGTTTGGGCGTATATTTCTGAGGCCTTCCAATGGGGTTTTGGAGATCTGGGGAGCATGGCCAATTATTTCTGGGGAACATTAGTCATTACTTTCAGGAATCCAGGGATCAAAGGCAAAATTTTAGAGATTTGGGGAAAATATTTTTGGGGAGCTATGTCGATATGTCAAATGCTTTTGGGGATCTGGGGGAACAATGACCATAACTTAAAGAGATTTAGGGAACAGGGACCCGCCCCACTGGGAAGACCTCATTTCTCATGTTTATAGGGTCAGGTTATTCTTAATATAAACCTTAAATTCACTGTTTTATAACCAAATAAATTGATTAAATGATGTTAAATATCTGAATCACATTTAATGAAATGATTTTATTGTTGCGAGTTTATAGAATCACAACCTTACCTGCCTAGGATTTCTCAGAAAAAAAAAATGAGTAGGCACGTGCCTACAGGAAGCTACGGCCCTGCTTTTTGGAACATTTCATTCGATGTATGCTTTTTTGTTTACACCAATATTATGCATGTTGCATTTAGTTTTACGCCATAACTTAACGTCGTTAAACTGTTTATGACGTCTTGGCAAGGAAACATTCGTCTTTGCGCAGTTTTGAATATTTAAAAAATTCAAACACAATAGAAAGTTGAACAATACGAATAAAGAACGAAGAACAAAATAAAACACTGGTGATTTTATCATTTGTGTTCTTCAATTAGTATTGTGGTTAAAGTGACGTCACTTGATAACGTCGGGGACGCCTCTTCTCTTTTTATTTGCCGACCTAATCTGAACTTAGCCGATCAACGACGTCGTAACGAAATCTGTCTCATAATAAGATCGAACAAAAATTTGTTCAAAGTGGTGTTTGTGTTCTTCGTTCTCTATACATTTTGTTAAATTTTCTATTGTTTGATGTTTTTACTTTCTATTGTTTGATGTTTTTACATTCATGTTCATTATTTCACATACTTGTAAAGTTGTAGATTTATATTGTGTTTGCTGTTTCATGTCTTTCATGAACTTAATTTTACCTGAATTTCTTAGAATATATTTCCTGAAAAGTTTTATTGTATTGAATACATGTACTTCTTTTGCTACAGAAGGTATCATGGACACTTTTGATAATCACATAAACATGAAATTGTATCGGTTTAAATTTTGTAACCCCAAAACCAAAAGTCACAATAAACTGAAATTACAATTCAAATTCCCTCAAAAACGCATTTTTCTTTGGACGGAATCTCATTTTAAAGATGAATTTCAGAAAATTAATGACAAAACATATTTAATTTTTGGATGATACTGTAAGATACCTGTTCCTATAAGCTATTTTATAGTACAGAATACCGAAGTTTACGTTATCTCTACATGTGTCAGGGTGTAGTTAAAACGTCCATATACTCACATTTATACATGTAGGAAGGTACTTGATATAACACAATGTATACCGGATAATAAGAATCTTACATGCGTTTGAGGTTTGGATAGTAAATCAAGTCCTCGTTTTGTTTTATTCAAAAATGCATTTTCCTTATCTCAATGCCCATTTTATGATTTGAATGACATAATTGATGTATTTGGAACATTTTGAAAGCATTGTCCTGTTTGAATTATGAATTTAGAAAATGAATTGTTGACGTGTGGAAATTGGAGAATTAATACATTATTTTAAGTCTACGTTTACCTTCAGGTTGTCAAAAGTGTACACACTGAACAGAAAAAAAAATGTTAAAACACGACCCCGTTTTTATTAATGATAATTTGGCACTGAAGATGTCAACAAATTATAAAAAAATAATTTTCACTTCTTTGATTTTGGTTTTTCTATGACTGACACGCCCTTAAAACGTTTTATTTTACAATGACAATAAGTTTATTCAGTAATTTAGGCCTCTGGCCCATAATACAACATGTACAATTTTATAGAGTCTGGTGTATATAACAAGAGTATAGATTATGACAGCACTTAAAAACATATTATGTATTTTCTCTCTTTTTTTCTCACCTGATTTATTTATTTTTCTTTATTTATCTCTTCAATTTTATTGTTGGTTTACATCCTATTGATTGTTAAAATTGCCATCTTAATTCTAATGTTATTTGTATATTGAAAGGGAGGGGAGGGCCGTAACTAATGTTGCTAAAAATTGTGGCCCTACCCGTTTGCTATGTGAATTATGCAATAAAATATGTTTAAACCAACAGTATGGAATAAACAATAATGTTATAAAATTATATAAATAGAGAAAAATGTTGTATTAATCCCTATAATAAAGACATATGTGAGTTTAACATTAGGTCAAAATATTTCCAATGTTATTTTGCAGGAATTCTTATCTTTTATCAAAAAATGCCACTCATAAACAAGTTTACAAAATAGAACAAGTTTGTCTTTTTTTAATTCATTATATTTTAAAAAATAAATGGAATTAATGGAAAGAAACATTTGTGATAAATGTCTTCAGCGTTATTTTGAAGGAATTGTTGTCTTTTATGAAAAATCTCATAAACAAATATACAAAGCTGAATAAGTTTGTCAACTTTTTTGTATTCATTATATTGTAAAATGTGTTTGGGTAGGGTGTTTGCCAGTTAGTATACCAAATTTGTTTCGTAAATCCATAAAGTATTTACATTTTATAACAACGTGGTATTCATCTTCGATCTCACGAGATTGACATAGAGTACAAACTTTCTCCATATACAGGATGTTATTGTGTCTTCCTAATTCTACATTAAGACTGCGTGCTGAACATCTCAGTTTGGCAAGTGCTATTTTGAATTTTAAAAGTATTTTCAAATTCAAAGATTGTTTGACATTAGGAGAGATTTGTAGTGTTGGTAGTGCGCAGCTTTGCTAGATTGACATATTTCAGCTCGCCAATCCTGAAAAGCGTTATCAATCAAACGTTGTTTAAAAGCTTCTATAAATAGTAAGTTATCCCCGACTTCGTCTGAAAACGAACCAAACGAACCCAAAGCCGTATCTATACAGTAAACTCTTAACATTTGATGCCCATGTATTTCTGCCGGCTTCATCTAAACTACGAAGCATCATATAACAGTGTTTAGGATATCTAGTTATGCACATTCCAATAAGATTTAGCAAGTAATTAATACACTTACAAAAAAAGATGACATATAATGGAAATCTCCCATGGAATGATTATTTAGAAAGTTTAAGATATCTGCAACAAAACTGATTATGCACTTCTTACATTTGTGGCGCATGTTGATATCCCCAGATTTCTGCTCCATATGTTAAATTAGTACTACCATAGTATCAAACAGTTTAAATAATTTAGATTGCTCAAAATAGCCAACATTTTTTAGGAGTTTTGAGATTGAAAGAAATATTTTTTTTTACTTTGTGTGGCCATCGTCTCTTTGGCTTTGGTCCAAATTAATTTAAGTGTGAGTAAGAGAGCCATAAACTTAAAAAAAGAAACTGATTCAATAGCAGCACCATTATAAAACCATTTTTCAATATACTTTAAGAATCCACCATTTCTAAAAAACATAACTTTGGTTTTCTTTAAGTTAATACTCATTCCAGTTCTGTTGCAAAAATTATATTTATTTGTCTTTGCACATTCCCAACTGTATCGCTACAGTTTGCCATATTGTCTGCATATAAGATAGCAAAAATATCATTGATTTCGTTTGAAATTTGTAAACCATTATTACCTGATAGTTTTAATTCAATTTAGAAATAAGAAAGAAAATCAAATGGGCTTTCAACAAAAGAATTAAATGCATGGAGGTGTTGATAAAAATGTTTTTATCACCGTCTCATTGCTTTCATTTCGCTCTGACTTCAGTAATGTTATCTAGTACACCTGTGTATAGCTTTACCTGTTTCTTATATACGACCGTATATATTTACCTACGCAGTTTTATGTTTTACCATGCATGCTAAGAGAATAATCTAGCGGTGATATTGTCTCGTCGTATGACGTGTTGATGGGGGAAGAGCGAGGCTAGACGCACCCGCAAACCCGTTTAAGTCCCCCAGAGGTAGATTTTGCTACTGTTCGTTCGATCTTATTGGCGGCCATTGTTATTATATCACTTCTGATATATACTGAATAGAACAGCTAACCTGCCGCCTGACAGTTTATGTTTCTGATCCGCCATCTGACAGTTTATGTTTTTGACCAGCCACCTGATATTTAATGTATTTTCTCAAAATGTATTAAAGCAAAGTTCTTGAAATTGGACTGGAATAACAAAGATCATTTAGGATAGCAATGACCCGGACTGTATTATTAAGGTTGACAGTAATTGTCGTATACAAATATAAATATCGCTACTCAATATTATGATAAAGCTATTGGAAATACAAAAGTCAGAATTAGGATGACAACATAAATAAGAGCCTTGACCAGCAGTAAAAACAGACAAAAAAGAAAACATATAAACAACAAAAAGAATCAAAATAAGAGAAATACAATATGATAAACATCATGGGCCGTTGTCACTAAACATCTCAGGCTTTCCTCAACTCTCAATTCTCGATTTCTCTCAACAATTGCTTGAATTCATTAAGCTTTAAATGGTCAGCTACCATCATTGCGTTTTCCATAGACTTACATTATAACGTTTGACCTAATTTTCACTATTTCTATCATCTGCGGACCAAAAAGACCTATATCATATTAAAATACTATTAAAAAAAATTAAAATGCCCTCAAAATGGGGTCAAAAGTACCACATTTTACCACTTTTTGTCCCCTGAAGATGGGTATCCCAAAAGTAAATTTCACCAATTTTGCTTTCCATGCAGTTTCCTTGATAAAATGAAAATATTCAGTCACAGAAACATAATTCTAATTTTTTATTGACACATACATAATAAACTTATATTTTATTGTGATCATTTTCAAGTTTAGCAATTTCATCCAACCAGAATTAAGCTTACTATAAAAATATATGCCCTGAACAACTCTATACTTTTTTCAGCCAATCAGAGAGCTCGTCTCAATGGAGGTAGCTGACCAAATGTCCAAACATAACTGAAGTAGGGATAAATCTTATCTCATTGGTAGAGGACAAGATGCAAATTAACCAACGCAAATGATGTTATAACATTTCAAATATTTCAAGTTGAGATGTTTGGTGAAAACGGGCCATGGGTCAGCATCAATATCAGTGTCAGGATTATAATCAGTAAATTAGATTGATTAAAGTGTACTATCCCGGTTAAATTAATTGCTTACATAACGTGATTAGGTATACACAAACTTATATCATTGCTACCTTCATCTTTGAAATAGGTGATGCAAAGACAGAATACGCTGTATGTATAAAATAAATGGCCGTACATGTAAACATCAATAGAATGAATTTTATTTTTATTAATATTTTTAGATAGTTATAGTAACTATATATGCACAACGTATCTAAATCACAAAGTCTGTAAACCTTTTAAGTGCGTATATTCTTTTATTTTTTAAGCTAATATTTATACAAAGTGTTTTAAATAAGATCTCTTGCACCGCGGTAAACTCATACAATGAACAAACAGAACAACCAATCAATGTTTCCAAAGCAAAATAAATGATAAATAATGTATTTAATGACAGGAACACAAGCAAAATAAAAGCAAACATGAAAAACAGAGTACCGGCACAAATACTTGTTGAAAAAAATATCAAGGAAACACAAGCAAAGAACTTCCGATCAGAGAGTGGGTACATTTGCTTGTATTGATTTTGTTTAAGTTTAAATCAAATGAAAAAAAGCAACCATACTGTAGGTTGAGGTAAAGTGAGAAAATGAGTGTTTTCTTATTGATTGTAGCATGTCAACTACAACCTGTATTTTCATGAAAGCCCAAAGTGTTCAAATGAAAAACAAACAAGACAAAATCTCAGACTTACTAACTTTACATTCAAAATCATCAAACAAATCAATTTTCAAACATTTGAATAAACGGTTTAATGTGGTTTTAATAAATGGGTCAACGAGAAACTCTAGTATTTTTTCTTAGTACTGACACAAGATGATTAGTTTCTAATTACAAATTATTTAATGCAATTCTCTTGTCGGAGAGCCGGACCCGATTAGCTCAGTCGGTTACGCGTCTGACTATCAATCCAGGGGTCGTGAGTTCGATTTCTCCGCACGGCAACAGTCTCCGTGACGATTGAAATACGACATTTTGTCTCATTATCATTCGTCTCTCACCACTGATTCAAGTGGCAAAATTATCAGTTACTTGCGGAGATGGGGTGTGCTCGAGTACTGGTTAATCCCAGGAAACAGTGGTTATGTTAACTGATCGTCTGTTAGTCCTCGATGGCATAACAATGACGCTAAATATTCAATCAATCAATCAATTTCTTGTCGGAGATGGTATTGCATTTCTGTTAAACAGATATAGAAAGAGAATCACTCCGTTTAACTGAAACTATTTTTAAAAATGAAATATTGTCAAAGGAAGTTGATGAAACAGATAGCGAAAATTAAATATTAAAGTCAGAAACGTTCACGGACAGGTTAAGTATTTATTTTCTGCGGTGGGAAATATTCTGGAAAACTGACACATCTATCCCGATTGGCTCGATTATATATCAAAACATCGACTTGTCAGTTGCTTTAGTGATAGTTTGAATAACGTATCAGTTTAGTAATCGTTTACTAGCCAGGAATTGTGGTAAATGCATTGAATTTCCTGCTTCTTTGATTGGCGGTATATAAACCTGATTCGGGAGATATCCGGTACTGGGACAGACTAGGTGGGAAATGTGACATCGGTATGTAAACCTGATTCTGGAGATATCCGGTACTGGGACAGACTAGGTGGGAAATGTGACATCGGTATATAAACCTGATTCGGGAGATATCCGGTACAGGGACAGACTAGGTGGGAAATGTGACATCGGTATATAAACCTGATTCGGGAGATATCCGGTACTGGGACAGACTAGGTGGGAAATGTGACATCGGTATGTAAACCTGATTCGGGAGATATCCGGTACAGGGACAGACTAGGTGGGAAATGTGATATTGGTATGTAAACCTGATTCGGGAGATATCCGGTACAGGGACAGACTAGGTGTGAAATGTGATATTGGTATGTAAACCTGATTCTGGAGATATCCGGTACTTGGACAGACTAGGTGGGAAATGTGACATCGGTATGTAAACCTGATTCGGGAGATATTCGGTACTGGGACAGACTAGGTGGGAAATGTGACATCGTTATATCAACCTGATTCGGGAGATATCCGGTACAGGGACAGACTAGGTGGGAAATGTGACATCGGTATGTAAACCTGATTCGGGAGATATCCGGTACTGGGACAGACTAGGTGGGAAATGTGACATCGGTATGTAAACCTGATTCGGGAGATATCCGGTACTGGGACAGACTAGGTGGGAAATGTGACATCGGTATGTAAACCTGATTCGGGAGATATTCGGTACTGGGATAGACTAGGTGGGAAATGTGACATCGGTATATAAACCTGATTCGGGAGATATCCGGTACTGGGACAGACTAGGTGGGAAATGTGACATCGGTATGTAAACCTGATTCGGGAGATATCCGGTACTGGGACAGACTAGGTGGGAAATGTGACATCGGTATGTAAACCTGATTCGGGAGATATTCGGTACTGGGACAGACTAGGTGGGAAATGTGACATCGGTATGTAAACCTGATTCGGGAGATATCCGGTACTGGGACAGACTAGGTGGGAAATGTGACATCTGTATATAAACCTGATTCGGGAGATATCCGGTACTGGGACAGACTATGTGGGAAATGTGATATCGGTATGTAAACCTGATTCGGGAGATATCCGGTACTGGGACAGACTAGGTGGGAAATGTGATATCGGTATGTAAACCTGATTCGGGAGATATCCGGTACTGGGACAGACTATGTGGGAAATGTGACATCGGTATGTAAACCTGATTCGGGAGATATCCGGTACTGGGACAGACTAGGTGGGAAATGTGACATCGGTATGTAAACCTGATTCGGGAGATATCCGGTACTGGGACAGACTATGTGGGAAATGTGACATCGGTATGTAAACCTGATTCGGGAGATATCCGGTACTGGAACAGACTAGGTGGGAAATGTGACATCGGTATATAAATCTGATTCGGGAGATATTCGGTACAGGGACAGACTAGGTGGGAAATGTGACATCGGTATATAAATCTGATTCGGGAGATATTCGGTACTGGGACAGACTAGGTGGGCAATGTGACATCGGTATATAAACCTGATTCGGGAGATATTCGGTACAGGGACAGACTAGGTGGGAAATGTGACATCGGTATGTAAACCTGATTCGGGAGATATTCGGTACTGGGACAGACTAGGTGGGAAATGTGACATCGGTATATAAACCTGATTCGGGAGATATTCGGTACAGGGACAGACTAGGTGGGAAATGTGACATCGGTATGTAAACCTGATTCGGGAGATATTCGGTACTGGGACAGACTAGGTGGGAAATGTGACATCGGTATGTAAACCTGATTCGGGAGATATCCGGTACTGGGACAGACTAGGTGGGAAATGTGATATCGGTATGTAAACCTGATTCGGGAGATATCCGGTACTGGGACAGACTAGGTGGGAAATGTGATATCGGTATGTAAACCTGATTCGGCAGATATCCGGTACTGGGACAGACTATGTGGGAAATGTGACATCGGTATGTAAACCTGATTCGGGAGATATCCGGTACTGGGACAGACTAGGTGGGAAATGTGATATCGGTATGTAAACCTGATTCGGGAGATATCCGGTACTGGGACAGACTAGGTGGGAAATGCGACATCGGTATATAAACCTGATTCGGGAGATATCCGGTACTGGGACAGACTAGGTGGGAAATGTGACATCGGTATGTAAACCTGATTCGGGAGATATCCGGTACAGGGACAGACTAGGTGGGAAATGTGACATCGGTATGTAAACCTGATTCGGGAGATATCCGGTACTGGGACAGACTATGTGGGAAATGTGACATCGGTATATAAACCTGATTCGGGAGATATCCGGTACTGGGACAGACTAGGTGGGAAATGTGATATCGGTATGTAAACCTGATTCGGGAGATATCCGGTACAGGGACAGACTAGGTGGGAAATGTGACATCGGTATGTAAACCTGATTCGGGAGATATCCGGTACTGGGACAGACTAGGTGGGAAATGTGACATCGGTATATAAACCTGATTCGGGAGATATCCGGTACTGGGACAGACTAGGTGGGAAATGTGACATCGGTATATAAACCTGATTCGGGAGAAATCCTGTACTGGGACAGACTAGGTGGGAAATGTGACATCGGTATATAAACCTGATTCGGGAGATATTCGGTACTGGGACAGACTAGGTGGGAAATGTGACATCGGTATATAAATCTGATTCGGGAGATATCCGTTACTGGGACAGACTATGTGGGAAATGTGACATCGGTATGTAAACCTGATTCGGGGGATATCCGGTACTGGGACAGACTAGGTGGGAAATGTGACATCGGTATGTAAACCTGATTCGGGGGATATCCGGTACTGGGACAGACTAGGTGGGAAATGTGACATCGGTATGTAAACCTGATTCGGGGGATATCCGGTACTGGGACAGACTAGGTGGGAAATGTGATATCGGTATGTAAACCTGATTCGGGGGATATCCGGTACTGGGACAGACTAGGTGGGAAATGTGATATCGGTATATAAACCTGATTCGGGAGATATCCGGTACTGGGACAGACTATGTGGGAAATGTGACATCGGTATGTAAACCTGATTCGGGATATATCCTGTACTGGGACAGACTAGGTGGGAAATGCGATATCGGTATATAAATCTGATTCGGGAGATATCCAGTACTGGGACAGATTAGGTGGGAAATGCGATATCGGTATATAAACCTGATTCGGGAAATATCCTGTACTGGGACAGATTAGGTGGGAAATGTGACATCGGTATGTAAACCTGATTCGGGAGATATCCGGTACTGGGACAGACTAGGTGGGAAATGTGACATCGGTATATAAACCTGATTCGGGAGATATCCGGTACTGGGACAGACTAGGTGGGAAATGCGATATCGGTTTATAAACCTGATTCGGGAGATATCCGGTACAGGGACAGACTAGGTGGGAAATGCGATATCGGTATATAAACCTGATTCGGGAGATATCCAGTACTGGGACAGACTAGGTGGGAAATGCGACATCGGTATATAAACCTGATTCGGGAGATATCCGGTACTGGGACAGACTAGGTGGGAAATGCGACATCGGTATATAAACCTGATTCGGGAGATATCCGGTACTGGGACAGACTAGGTGGGAAATGTGACATCGGTATATAAACCTGATTCGGGAGATATCCGGTACTGGGACAGACTAGGTGGGAAATGCGATATCGGTTTATAAACCTGATTCGGGAGATATCCGGTACAGGGACAGACTAGATGGGAAATGCGATATCGGTATATAAACCTGATTCGGGAGATATCCAGTACTGGGACAGACTAGGTGGGAAATGCGACATCGGTATATAAACCTGATTCGGGAGATATCCGGTACAGGGACAGACTAGGTGGGAAATGTGACATCGGTATATAAACCTGATTCGGGAGATATCCGGTACTGGGACAGACTAGGTGGGAAATGTGATATCGGTATATAAACCTGATTCGGGAGATATCCGGTACTGGGACAGACTATGTGGGAAATGTGACATCGGTATACAAACCTGATTCGGGAGATATCCGGTACTGGGACAGACTAGGTGGGAAATGTGACATCGGTATATAAATCTGATTCGGGAGATATCCGGTACTGGGACAGACTAGGTGGGAAATGTGACATCGGTATACAAACCTGATTCGGGAGATATCCGGTACTGGGACAGACTAGGTGGGAAATGTGACATCGGTATACAAACCTGATTCGGGAGATATCCGGTACTGGAACAGACTAGGTGGGAAATGTGACATCGGTATATAAACCTGATTCGGGAGATATCCGGTACTGGGACAGACTATGTGGGAAATGTGATATTGGTATGTAAACCTGATTCGGGAGATATCCGGTACAGGGACAGACTAGGTGGGAAATGTGACATCGGTATATAAACCTGATTCGGGAGATATCCGGTACTGGGACAGACTATGTGGGAAATGTGACATCGGTATACAAACCTGATTCGGGAGATATCCGGTACTGGGACAGACTAGGTGGGAAATGTGACATCGGTATATAAATCTGATTCGGGAGATATCCGGTACTGGGACAGACTAGGTGGGAAATGTGACATCGGTATACAAACCTGATTCGGGAGATATCCGGTACTGGGACAGACTAGGTGGGAAATGTGACATCGGTATACAAACCTGATTCGGGAGATATCCGGTACTGGAACAGACTAGGTGGGAAATGTGACATCGGTATATAAACCTGATTCGGGAGATATCCGGTACTGGGACAGACTATGTGGGAAATGTGACATCGGTATGTAAACCTGATTCGGGAGATATCCGGTACTGGGACAGACTAGGTGGGAAATGTGATATTGGTATGTAAACCTGATTCGGGAGATATCCGGTACAGGGACAGACTAGGTGGGAAATGTGACATCGGTATATAAACCTGATTCGGGAGATATCCGGTACTGGGACAGACTAGGTGGGAAATGTGACATCGGTATACAAACCTGATTCGGGAGATATCCGGTACTGGAACAGACTAGGTGGGAAATGTGACATCGGTATATAAACCTGATTCGGGAGATATCCGGTACTGGAACAGACTAGGTGGGAAATGTGACATCGGTATATAAACCTGATTCGGGAGATATCCGGTACTGGGACAGACTAGGTGGGAAATGTGACATCGGTATATAAACCTGATTCGGGAGATATCCGGTACTGGGACAGACTAGGTGGGAAATGTGATATTGGTATGTAAACCTGATTCGGGAGATATCCGGTACAGGGACAGACTAGGTGGGAAATGTGATATTGGTATGTAAACCTGATTCGGGAGATATCCGGTACAGGGACAGACTAGGTGGGAAATGTGACATCGGTATATAAACCTGATTCTGGAGATATCCGGTACTGGAACAGACTAGGTGGGAAATGTGACATCGGTATATAAACCTGATTCGGGAGATATCCGGTACTGGAACAGACTAGGTGGGAAATGTGACATCGGTATATAAACCTGATTCGGGAGATATCCGGTACTGGAACAGACTAGGTGGGAAATGTGACATCGGTATATAAACCTGATTCGGGAGATATCCGGTACTGGGACAGACTAGGTGGGAAATGTGACATCGGTATATAAACCTGATTCGGGAGATATCCGGTACTGGGACAGACTAGGTGGGAAATGTGATATTGGTATGTAAACCTGATTCGGGAGATATCCGGTACAGGGACAGACTAGGTGGGAAATGTGATATTGGTATGTAAACCTGATTCGGGAGATATCCGGTACAGGGACAGACTAGGTGGGAAATGTGACATCGGTATATAAACCTGATTCTGGAGATATCCGGTACTGGGACAGACTAGGTGGGAAATGTGATATTGGTATGTAAACCTGATTCGGGAGATATCCGGTACTGGGACAGACTAGGTGGGAAATGTGACATCGGTATATAAACCTGATTCGGGGGATATCCGGTACTGGAACAGACTAGGTGGGAAATGTGACATCGGTATATAAACCTGATTCGGGAGATATCCGGTACAGGGACAGACTAGGTGGGAAATGTGACATCGGTATATAAACCTGATTCTGGAGATATCCGGTACTGGGACAGACTAGGTGGGAAATGTGATATTGGTATGTAAACCTGATTCGGGAGATATCCGGTACAGGGACAGACTAGGTGGGAAATGTGACATCGGTATATAAACCTGATTCTGGAGATATCCGGTACTGGGACAGACTAGGTGGGAAATGTGATATTGGTATGTAAACCTGATTCGGGAGATATCCGGTACAGGGACAGACTAGGTGGGAAATGTGACATCGGTATATAAACCTGATTCTGGAGATATCCGGTACTGGGACAGACTAGGTGGGAAATGTGATATTGGTATGTAAACCTGATTCGGGAGATATCCGGTACTGGGACAGACTAGGTGGGAAATGTGACATCGGTATATAAACCTGATTCGGGAGATATCCGGTACTGGAACAGACTAGGTGGGAAATGTGACATCGGTATATAAACCTGATTCGGGAGATATCCGGTACTGGGACAGACTAGGTGGGAAATGTGACATCGGTATATAAACCTGATTCGGGAGATATCCGGTACTGGAACAGACTAGGTGGGAAATGTGACATCGGTATATAAACCTGATTCGGGAGATATCCGGTACTGGGACAGACTAGGTGGGAAATGTGACATCGGTATGTAAACCTGATTCTGGAGATATCCGGTACTGGGACAGACTAGGTGGGAAATGTGATATTGGTATGTAAACCTGATTCGGGAGATATCCGGTACTGGGACAGACTAGGTGGGAAATGTGATATCGGTATGTAAACCTGATTCGGGAGATATCCGGTACTGGGACAGACTAGGTGGGAAATGTGACATCGGTATATAAACCTGATTCTGGAGATATCCGGTACTGGGACAGACTAGGTGGGAAATGTGACATCGGTATATAAACCTGATTCGGGAGATATCCGGTACTGGGACAGACTAGGTGGGAAATGTGACATCGGTATATAAACCTGATTTGGGAGATATCCGGTACAGGGACAGACTAGGTGGGAAATGTGACATCGGTATGTAAACCTGATTCTGGAGATATCCGGTACTGGGACAGACTAGGTGGGAAATGTGATATTGGTATGTAAACCTGATTCGGGAGATATCCGGTACTGGGACAGACTAGGTGGGAAATGTGATATCGGTATGTAAACCTGATTCGGGAGATATCCGGTACTGGGACAGACTAGGTGGGAAATGTGATATCGGTATGTAAACCTGATTCGGGAGATATCCGGTACTGGGACAGACTAGGTGGGAAATGTGATATTGGTATGTAAACCTGATTCGGGAGATATCCGGTACTGGGACAGACTAGGTGGGAAATGTGATATTGGTATGTAAACCTGATTCGGGAGATATCCGGTACTGGGACAGACTAGGTGGGAAATGTGATATCGGTATGTAAACCTGATTCGGGAGATATCCGGTACTGGGACAGACTAGGTGGGAAATGTGATATCGGTATGTAAACCTGATTCGGGAGATATCCGGTACTGGGACAGACTAGGTGGGAAATGTGATATTGGTATGTAAACCTGATTCGGGAGATATCCGGTACTGGGACAGACTAGGTGGGAAATGTGACATCGGTATATAAACCTGATTCGGGAGATATCCGGTACTGGGACAGACTAGGTGGGAAATGTGATATTGGTATGTAAACCTGATTCGGGAGATATCCGGTACTGGGACAGACTAGGTGGGAAATGTGACATCGGTATGTAAACCTGATTCGGGAGATATCCGGTACTGGGACAGACTAGGTGGGAAATGTGACATCGGTATATAAACCTGATTCGGGAGATATCCGGTACTGGGACAGACTAGGTGGGAAATGTGACATCGGTATATAAACCTGATTCGGGAGATATCCGGTACTGGGACAGACTAGGTGGGAAATGTGACATCGGTATGTAAACCTGATTCTGGAGATATCCGGTACTGGGACAGACTAGGTGGGAAATGTGATATTGGTATGTAAACCTGATTCGGGAGATATCCGGTACTGGGACAGACTAGGTGGGAAATGTGATATCGGTATGTAAACCTGATTCGGGAGATATCCGGTACTGGGACAGACTAGGTGGGAAATGTGATATCGGTATGTAAACCTGATTCTGGAGATATCCGGTACTGGGACAGACTAGGTGGGAAATGTGATATTGGTATGTAAACCTGATTCGGGAGATATCCGGTACTGGGACAGACTAGGTGGGAAATGTGACATCGGTATATAAACCTGATTCGGGAGATATCCGGTACTGGGACAGACTAGGTGGGGAATGTGACATCGGTATATCAACCTGATTCTGGAGATATCCGGTACAGGGACAGACTAGGTGGGAAATGTGATATTGGTATGTAAACCTGATTCGGGAGATATCCGGTACTGGGACAGACTAGGTGGGAAATGTGATATTGGTATGTAAACCTGATTTGGGAGATATCCGGTACTGGGACAGACTAGGTGGGAAATGTGACATCGGTATATAAACCTGATTCTGGAGATATCCGGTACTGGGACAGACTAGGTGGGAAATGTGATATTGGTATGTAAACCTGATTCGGGAGATATCCGGTACTGGGACAGACTATGTGGGAAATGTGACATCTGTATATAAAAACAAAATGGTCAAAAGGAGAACATATTGAAGAACAGACAGGGGAAGAAGTGTAAGGTAAAATGACAATGTGCGTCATATATTAATTTTGTGATTGGGCGAACGAAAGCAATAAAAATGATTTAATATACTTATTATAAACGTTTTATTGAACGAATAATACAAATTATATAGAAATTATCATAGACGTCTTGAAGACAAACTAGAAAATAATGATACATTATGACAGTGTCACTGTTAAAGCAGCATAACCAGTATTTATGTCCCTCAAATCAAAAGAAAATAGGTACAATCGTAATATTTAGTATTCGCTGTGACTATATGGATCGTACCTGGTGCAAAATTAATTCTATGTATTATCGCCGATATTTCAATTAGACCTGAGCCGTGGAATTACACAAATGATTTCGTAGTCACAGTTTATCCGTAAACGTCGACATCTTCGATTAAATTGAAATAAATATTCGTTATAAATATCCCTTATAAATATTCCTACATAGCATGGTGGTTATATCTGCGGTTCGTTAGTCATTTTCAGTCAAATAATAAACCAGGACTTTTTTAATTAAACAAACTTGTTTATGAAATCTTTGTAAAAAAAACTTTCCATAATAAATAACTGATAAATGTGTTCATTCTGAAAAAAACATCTATTGTATAAAATTTTATCTGAGCAGGTACACATTAAAATCTTATTCATATGAGTATTAAAATGTCGATAGTTTTAGTGCGAATGAGTGTGGTTGTGAACATGTGTGTCCGCAGTAAAAAAGGCATGTTAGTTAGTCAACTTGTTATGTGTATTTGTTTTTAACTTGATAAGAAACTATGTTTAGTAAATATCAATAAATTGTCTTCTTCTTCTGCTATATCCTCATATAATGGCATTTCTGATTACACGATATACACGTATATACTGAGCCAGCAATCAATTCGCGACAAAGCGCTCAATGCCATGGACCGTTATCTTCTAATTCCAAAAAAAGTATAGGTAAAATCCAAAACCATCTCTGCAGATATTTGACGCCTTTGTATCTTCTATACTTAATGACGGTAATGAAGGGTTATTAGAATTCATCATGCGTATCCGCGTGGGATAGAAATATCTCACCCCAGGGGTCGAAATTACATGCAGGGACGAGGCTTGACCGAGTTACTTGCATGTAATTATGACCCAGAGGGTGAGATTTTTCTATCCTACATGGATGAACTCATGATGGATTTTCCCCCAGTTATATAGATCTTCGATAATGGCCTTCATCACAAAAAATATTCTACTTTTTAATGCGTGTGTAACGCCTAAAATTTCTAATAATCATATGAAGAAATGGAGATTTTATAATAGATCTACATACTAAAAGTATGTACCAGAAATAACACCTGATATTCTCTCCGCACATTGTTTGTTTAAATAATTCATTTCAAATATAATTTTACTCTGATCTTTTCTTGTTGGTAAGCAAGGCGTCATAAATATATACGCAGACGTCATCATTATGACGTCTGCGTATATGTCTTTTTTACGACATCATGTTTTAAAATATTTTCATAGACGTAAAAATGAAAATGTATATGATTACGATTTGTGGATAAGGAAATAAAAAAATGAATTAGTCAGTCCATGTAAGAAAGCTATCACGTGACATGGAAGATAGGGGACATGGGACATGATTTTTTCAAATCTACGAAAAAATCATGTCCCATGTTTTTAAATAAAAGGTGTACAGTACACATAAAATTGAAAACATGCCATATTTTCATTAATATTTTTCGCAAATAAAGTTAAAATCGGTTCTACCACAATCGGTATTGTCGATAAGGTAATCTTTTGAGGCTGATATACGCAAACAGTGATGATGAGTGTCAAAATTAGGACGGTTCGGGTACCAGAAGTCGCCCTGCGTCATCGGTAACACAATCTGGTCCGAAGTTCTCCAGTCGCTGGTTGGACCAAGGTTACTGCCATCAATCCAGTAGTCATATCCGGCAACTCCTTAGTTAATGATATAAAAGAGACAACAGTTATAAATAATACAACTGTATCAGCTCAATCGTCTAGACATGCTCAACATCACCAATTATACGTCCATAAGGAAAAACAGCAGGTAAACACAATTAATACATTGAACAATTCTAATCAGTTTAACGTGCTCTATGCATTGTTTAGTGAAAAACTAATCAAGCTTATCACCCACTGAGGCATTTTTCCTCATATTTCTCGGCCATATTGGAAATGGCGGCCATTTTGAAAAATCTGACATGGGTCCTTAGTCAAAGATGTTCAATAAGATATGTTTCATCTATCAGTGTGTGCAATTCTAAGACCTGTTGTAATACACTTTGTTACATTCATTTTACATTCAGTGTTATTTTTTTCATATATGGCGATCATTTTGAAAAAAAATGACATGGATCCATAGTATGTATAGTAAGATATGTTCTATCCAAGTTTGTTTGCTTTTGTCACAAAATGCCTTTTCTTTCTCCAAAATATTTCTCAAATCTGCCCAACCAAATATGCATACTGTAATTAACATTTATGATAGACAGAACAGAACGGAACAACTATTCATTTCGATTTGTACAAAGTACATCATCAGTTAAACAAATCAATACAGGGGTCGTGAGTTCGAATCCCCCGCCCGGCAACAGTCTCCGTGATGATTGATATACGACATTGTGTCTCATTATCATTCGTCTCTCACCACTGATTCAAGTGGGAAAGTTGTCAGTTACTTGCGGAGACGGGGTGTGTTCGAGTACTAGTTAATCCCAGGAAACAGTGGTTAGGTTAACTGATCGTCTGTTAGCCCTCGATGGCATAAAAATGGCGCTAAATATTCAATCAATCAATCAATCATTATATCAAATCGATCACTTCAATTGACCTGAGGCGGGTTGTCAATCAAACAAGTCGACAATCCAATCAGCGAACGATGATTGAGAAAATAAGCACTAAGAAAAATGTAAATGTACGCTTGCTTTATTTTTTAGAAAAAGTTTACCAGCAAAAATCAAACTATTTCGTGTGATTCATAATTTACAAAAATATGTTGGTCGGTTCAAGTGAAGTTGTGTTTGCAAAATTTGGAAAACGCCAAATGTATCACCCGAAATTTAGACAAGTATCTGTAGTTGTTTACACCTGTAAAAATAATCATGAAATGCTAAATAAACCCAAATATAAAAAAAAACATGAAACAAACATACAGTTTTTGACTTCTTCACCGATTAAATAAAAGACTATATTTTAAGCGTGATTTAACATGTTTTCTGACATTTAATTCATTTTGACGTCTTAATTAATCATTTCTTTTTTTAGTAAATAAACACTCACATTGAGAAAACGAAATAAACATGTAATGCAAACAAACCCAAATATAAAAAAAAACATGAAACAAACATACAGTTTTTTACTTCTTCACCGATTAAATAAAAGACTTTATTATAAGCGTGATTTAACATGTTTTCTGACATTTAATTCATTTTGACGTCTTAATTAATCACTTCTTTTCTTAGTAAAAGCTTTAATTACTTTGAGGACAGTAGGTTGTTAAATTTGTATAATATTGGCCATCTGCAAATAGGCTTTTTACAATATTTCTGTGGGAACACACGTAAAAAATGAAATTCGGTTTCAATTACGTTCTGGTTGCATTAAGTACATATTCTATCATCTCTAGGTGTGTTATTATATCTTCCATATTTTAATTATAGTTTGTGTGAAGATATTGTATATAGGCTAAGTGAATACCGGAGGTTATTGTCATATATACTTCTAACTACTTTTCTGTTTCGAATTTATTTAAAATTTACAATATGATCGTAATCGATTTAAGTTACAAATATTTGCATATCAACTCTGTTTATATGAATGGAACAAACGTTGTTAAATTAAAACAAAAGGTACATGTATATGTATTTCAAATTGGTATAACCAAATGTTAGAAAAAACGAGATTATCAAGATTTTTTTATTTCGTCTGCCAAATTGGTTATATTGAACTAATTATTTTCAACGTCAGTTTTTAATATGATATAAACTATTTTTGTCTTGTTTTAATATATTTAAAGAATACTTTAAGAATAAACAATTTTCTTGTTATGGTTAGTATCCAAGTCACCGTTTTACTCCCAAATTTCTTTTAAAAAGTACAGTATGTATTATTTCATTGTCTTTGGCGACGTACATACCAATATTGCAGCACCATTATTTAAAATTGATGTAACTTGTGTATCAAAATGTCTACACTTCTCTAACATCGGTTACTCTATTCATGAAAATAATAATTGATAAATTGTGAAGCGCAAAACACGTATGCACTGTTAATATATTTTGTGTCCTGTTCCAGTTTCCATTCTTGAAAAATGTAGACCAATATTTTTAAAATATGTAACCACTTCTATATAATTATGTAGTGTTATGATTAAAGTTTAAGTGTGAGAGTCGTCCTCTTTCAAGTATCACTATTATCGTTTCAGTCGTATATATGTTAAGACCACTGGTTCTGCAATATAACTCAATGTCATTAAGTAATGACTGTAAAGATGCGAATACATCTGCATCATCAGCATACAAAAGCATAAATAACGTTATATCATCATCTGTAAATATATCATCTAGGTCAGAGTTGATAGTTTGACCAAAATCATTGATAAGCACCATTAACACCAGAGGTGAACTCGGATTTCCCTGTTTAACCCAACATCTGAAGACATATAATCAGACAGTTTAGATTTGAATCTGACACATGATTTTACAACCGTATGTTTTTGAGTGATCTAACCATTTAACCAGAACTCGCTGGCATCAACTGACCTGGTTTAAAATTTAAAACTCGTTTTATTTTAATAAGAATATATAATGGTAAATTTGAATCATAAGGAAAAGCGAATTAATAAGTTTATGATCAGAACAAATTTAGTTTGCTTATAAATTTACCATTTAATGAACGGTCTGACAATTATAAATAGATCATATATATTCATAAAGTACCCCTTGAGGCTGAAACATAGTTTGCTTTTTAGTAAATATGTGAGTGTGTTGTGACTTTTATTGCACATTGATTTTAGAGAGCAGGGCCCGATTAGTTCAGTCAGCAGAGCGTCTGACTATCAATCCAGGGATCGCTAGATCGAATCCCAACCCGGCCATCTTACACTTCAGATGTCTTAACATTGCCATATCTTGATCGTTTTAGACCAAACTTGCTCATGTATGATATATTGATGTCGTTCATGTGTAGAAATACTTATAAGCCTGCTTAGTTCGTAAAATGTATGCTTTAAAAGACAAAAACACACATAAACTTATAGCATATATAATTGTAAAATGATTTCTGAAACCAGTACAAGTACCCCATATATAATGTTTATTGCCAAGGGAGCTTAAGCTTTATTAAAAAAATCAATTAAGATGCACTATTTTCTATTTTCTATGACAATACCCATAACTCAGCTCTCGTACGTAAATTACCGAAGTACTTTTTTACTTGCCCGAATATAAATGACGCTGATTCGTCATGGATAAATGACATTAATTTAAGAAGTTACGTCATACGATGACTCACGGAAACTTATATGGTCGAGTTTTTGCGTTCCTTATTGAGGTGATCTGTTAAATAATTGGTAATTTTTTCCTGAGTTATGTGATAAAACGAATCTTACATTTGTGCTCATTTATTATAGAATTTATTGAACTCGACAGAGCTTCGCATAATACATCTATTTTTTTTTTTCAACTAGTTTAAATCATTCAATAATAAGCGTTCATATAAGATCCTCTATTTCCCATTGTTACCTTTTATATTTACTCACGTTTACAACTATCGCTTTATTAATGACGACAGTGCGGGTTATACAGGGAGCATCTGTAAAACTGATTTAAGCTCACTATGGCAAGAGACTCATTTAAAGTTAGTAACTTTTATTTAAACAAAATGGATTTTATTATTACAATGTAATAAAACGTACCAGGACATCGGGTTAGATTTGACACGGCTTGCATTTTAGACAATGTGTATATTCGTATAAGGGAAGCCCCATCTGCATTGCACGCAGCTGTTGCTGTCTCTTGATCCACTGTACCAGTCTGAAATACCCTGAAATAATAATTCAGACGATATCTGTTAAACAGACAATACCATGTTAGTGCCTGATAGTCTGAAACTTATCAGGTAATGTGGAGAAAAACATTCAAAAATAGGAAAATATATGAAAAACAGGGGGTGTAGCGTTTAAATTACACAGCCAGCAAAATAGCACAGGCAAAATAATGTGACGAAGAGGCGAAGCGTTTAAATTACACAGCCAGCAAAACAGCACAGACAAAGTAATGTGACGAGGAGGCGTAGCGTTTAAATGACACAGCCAGCAAAATAGCACAGGCAAAATAATGTGACGAGAAGGCGTAGCGTTTAAATAGCACAGGCAACAAATCAGCACATACATGATGAGTATACAGAAAAACCAAAGCACGGAACATGTACATACATACAAAAGAAATATCAACATGGGTCACCTCCTTGAAAAAATCAATAGCAAAACTCGCCACTGGGAAGCTTAAATCTGTTGAAAGAATAATCCCAACCTCGCTCTTCTCACGTGATCACATCATACCACGAGGCACTTTAAATATAAATATCCACAATAGACAAAAAAAAACTAACTTGTAAGTGAGTGGGGTACCATCCGACAACGTCAATATCCGATAACGGTCGTTCTGTGCAGGACACCGAAACTCTGTCAAATATATACAGATAGTGAGTTGCGATGAAATAATCACAGTAAACTATGCGTGCACTCACCGTCTAGTTGAAGTTATAACGAACATTATGGAATGATTATGTTCGACATTGGTTTTTAACTTTTAAAATAATTTTTCAGAAAATAAATGGCATTTCTGATGACTTCGGATTCCTGGGATAAATCTTCAGTACACATTCAATTTTAACCATACAGCCGCTATGAATGTTTTATGATTGTGTTGCTTGGATATTTTTTTAAATTTACCTTGAAATTTAAAATATTCGAAAGCTGGGAACATAACGATAAGAATAACGTTTTTAAGAATGATAAGAGAAAAAACATTTTTACTCATTAAAAAAAGATGTTTTGGTAAATTTATAAGGATCAGTGTGCTCAAGAAAATGGCTGCACTAGAAACAATATCGATGGTTTATTGAATTATCTACTTCCCTGATTGACAGCCTTAGTCATATTTTTAAATGCAATAGATTTATTGAAATACTTTGATATGAAATAAATGACTGACCACTCTGTTGATTTTAGTCACTATCTGTAATAATACCGACCCATAAATTAAAACCTCTGAGTATCAAACAGTTTGTCTTTCATATAAATTTGCCGAGAACCTCTCACACTTTATTGAAATGGTTTCAAACGTTCAATGATACTATTGATATATAACAATACAAAAAAACACTCAATAATTCACACGGTCATGATTCAACCATTAGCTTAATGTAGATTTGTGACAATGTTTACATGTTTTACTGTAACAGGAATACCATTACACTGTTTGTTCTTTTATTCAAACTGCCGATAACTGGTAGATCTTAAGCGTGCTAAGGACAATGATAAATGACTCAAATTAAGTGATGTGTTTAGGTGTAACCAGGAAATACTTCCATTGGACGGTCTGTGGCGATGATAAATAAACCCTCTTATTAAAGTATGCATTTTCATTGGTTTCATGCTCATGGTGTGATCCGAATTGCATTATTGTGTATTTGGAACATTTTGAAAGCATTGTCACATTTGAATGATGCTTGGAAACTAGGATATGAATATAAAAACATGATTTTTGACTTTGTTTACAGGGTACACACTGAATAGAAAAAATCCCCTGAAGGAAACCTTGCTCTACTTTTCATTTGATATTTTGGCACTTCAGATGCCAACATACAATAAAATGTAAGTTTCCTTTCTGTGATTTTGGGGTTTTCTTTGAATGATAAGCTCTTAAAAATACGTCAATAACTTTAGAAATAAGAAGAAAAATAAATGGTGGACACCGCTAGGGACTAATTAACACTGAAGATGTGAACATGATACGTGTTATAAAATAGTTAGGTTGTTGTGGCCTAATTTAGTAGTGTCAGCTAATACGTGTCCATTGTAGGTATATAGGCTATATTTAGGTCAGGTAGCGTGGAATTGTTAAAACGTATTGATAGATCGATAGGAGCAATGTTTTTAAGATAATTTTTCATTTTCATTCAAGAATAAATCATTTTGAAGTTTAGTTCATCAAATTCCATTAAGTATTAAGAAAGTTAGAATAATTAAACAGGTTTATTTGTCATAAAACTAATTTAGGTTTACATTGGCCTAATAGCGTAAAATTCGCATCGTACGATATTTTAGAATTGTTGTTTCATGATTTACACGAAATTCACTAAGGTATGTGGACGATTTTGCTATAAATGCTGACTCTGTTAGGAATGCAATGTCTTGTTAGCAAAATCATCTTTAGGTGTAGTTGTGACGAGAAAGTTAGAATAATTAAACGGGTTTATTTGTCATAAAACTAATCTAGGTTTACATTGGCCTAATAGCGTAAAATTCGCATCGTACGATATATGAGAATATTTGTTTCATGATTTACACGAATTCACTAACTTAAAGGTATTTGGACGATTTTGCTATAAATGCTGACTCTGTTAGGAATGCAATGTCCAGTAAGCAGAATCATCTTTAGGTGTAGTTGTGACGAGAAAGATTGAACATGTAACTGTTCCAGTACATAACGGCATATGGGTATGTGAATTTTATATTATGTTATATTTAAATGTCTGATATATATATTTTTTTACATAATCACATCTAAGTAAAGTTGAATGAATTGTTCATATCCAGGCCGATGGTAATGTATGTAATTTAATACACATCCTCCGTATTGAGAAGCGTTTTGTTATAGGCCGAGGAATCTTGAGAACGTATTTTGAGCTGTTGATATTGTGTTTACGATGAAGTATTGAGATTCACTATGTTAGAATTGATTGTTATGTGTAATTAAATTTTGTTGATGCTTATTCTGATATTCACGAAGTGAATAGATATATACTTGGTCTGTAATTGTTAATATTATGTTGAGAAGTTATGTAAAGATATAATTGCTATGTTGAGATTGACGGAGGGTCGTATATGAGATGTTGTTTAAACTGCCATGAAACTGCAGATAGTAAGAGTTGAATGAAATGTTATCATATATTGATAAATCTACCATGAAACTGTAAGATGGTAAAAATTGAATGCACTGTTATTATATGTTAATATGTTGATAAATGTATATACCATGAAACTATAAGACGGTTAGACATGAATGCACTGTTATCGTATATTGATAAAAATACCATGAAATTGATAAATGGTAAGTAATAGACGCCATGTCATTACATATTTGAGTAACTAGTAAATCTGAGTTTATATATATATATATTGTAGCCGTTTTTAAACGTAAGTGAGAAATGTGTCCGCTTCGTCAATAACAACGTATAGACGTGACAGGAAGTCAGTTGTTGACAGTACAGTCATAGGACAGCAACCCACATATTCGTCATATGGACGACTTGACGTTCCTGACGTCGGAATACGATCGTTAGTCGGTAAGGGCGACGTGAACCCATATACTCAGTATAGAGTTCAAAGGGAGACAACCCAGTTATATATAGCCACCGCCGCAAGGGACGAGTGATGCTAAATCTTTGATATCCGGACGCAGAAAGTAAATAGTGCATTTTATAAACTTTTGAGTGATAGAAGCAGTTTGGATCGCGATGTAGGTAACGTACGTGTAGGAGTTAAAACTTTGTGAAAATAAAAGTGTTAATACCATCAAAAGACTTTTTTTTTAAACCAGCTGTGTTTTTTTTGTGTGTTGAGTAATTATCTTTAATTTTTATATATTGTATACTTGTATATTCGTAATTTTATTCCTGTAAAATTAAAATTGTAAATTTTACTTTGTGTACGATTGTATTCTACCCTTGTGAGTTGTCGGCCATTGACCATTTTGCTCAAGTACGATATTTTAGTTTAATAATGATATTATTTTTGAATATACAAATATGATTTAAAACTATTACAACTTTAAAAACTACAAAAGGAATCAAATATTTTCCCAATGACAATTTCAAACCGAATGCTATGTATGTTTTATGTTTTCTCAAAGATCTTTGCTTCTTTCACTTCATTTTTCTCATTTGCATGATTTAATTTGACAACTGATATAGACTTTTTTCTAATAACTCGATCGTACGGACTATTTTACTGTTGGTTGCAGTAGTTTGCTGAGAGAACAGGGGAGATTTTATATAAGGAATTTGATACTGCAAAATGTATTTCCGCCATTCTAAACAAAAGCTTGGTGGACTTAACGGTAACTAAGTAGAGAAGGAGTAGGCGGAGCTTATCTGATATTATTAGATTCATGCATAGATTTAGATAAATTGAATTTTATATTTATTTTTTGCACATTAAGCCGTCATTAAAAAATATTTGCCGTGCTCCTACATACTCACTAAAATTTAATATACCGAAACTTTTTTATTGTCTTTCAAAGTGCTATTTTCATGTTTTATGTCCATTTTTATTTAAAATGATGTTAATCAATATCTGGCCTCACATATTTAGCTTCCTGCTCACCCACATGAAAAATACTGGATCGGAGTACAGTGGACTAGTCTGTAGACGTGACAGTTTAGTAAAATTCAAATGCTATGAATTGTTGGACAGGCATAGAAGTTCCATTAATTTTCATTGGGGGTTAATAGACCTGAATCGGAAGACATGAACAAACTTTTGTGATGGATGTCCTTACCTTCATTCTTCACGTAATACGTGGTCGTGGACTGATTTATTAGAGCAACAACACCTATATCAAGCTGGACACCGTGAAACTGACAGGATCCAGATTGTTTAGTAAAGAAGAACGATTGACATAGATTGTTCATTGAGCATGTGGAACAACAGACATGTCTGCTTCTGACAGTAAACTGTTCTATCAGCCCGTACTGTGCAACATAGTCGTCAAAATCATTTATCCGGGTCCAGTATGATCCATGGATATATTGTGCTGAAACAAAAAAGTTACCTGGTAGTAGTAATAGTAGATGCGGTTATGACAGAAGCATTGATAGTAAAAGTAGAAATAATATTTTAGATGTTATTGAAGTAGTAGTAGTAGTAGTAGTAGTAGTAGTAGTAGTAGTAGTAGTAAACTGTTTTATCAATCCGAACTGTGCAAATTATTTGTAAAAATCATTTATCCGGGCCCAGTAGGAACGATGGAAATATTGTGCTGAAAAAAGTACTTGTTGTTGTTGTTGTTGTTGTTGTTGTTGTTGTACACATAGTAGCAGTCTACCTCAAACAATGACAAACAGTTAAAGAAAGTAATAAATAAAAAAAGGAAAGTAAAGTATATTTGTCCAACTTTTCACGTCAAACAGAACTATAAACTAATGAGGAACATAACAACCCACCTGTGTTGGTAAGACAGACACAAACCAATAGCAAAATCAGTCTCATCCTTAGCAAGAAAAACGAAAATCGAAAACTCACAGTTTTCTTGTTGACTATTCGATAGGTTTCTCGTCAAACGTTTTATGAAAAATTCAAATATTGTTTAATTTTCTTTTTTTTATAAAGGGTTAATATCTGAAACATACTTAGACAAATATTCCATAACTGTCTGTTAGATTAGTGTAAGACTTTATTTTTCTGGTTCATATTTTCAAAAAGTTTGTAGATCAAATTACTTTTTTAATTATTATTGCATAAAAGAAACATTTTCATTAAAATAATCTACTAAACTAAGTTTTTTCCATGGAAATTGAAATCAACAGTTAAATTAAAGTAACTTTTGTCATTTAGCACAGTATTGCCGTAATCATTTTTAATATACAAATCACTATTATCGTAATCGATAAACAGTCTCACTTAAACACATCATCAACGAACCCTGTAGATTATCGTTGCTTAATGTTTAAGATATTACAATATCGTCAAGCAATTAGTGCACATCTTTTATTATTTGGCATTTTTATATTTTAAATAAAATATATAAACACGTTTAATATAATACCAAAGCGTCACAACTGCACTGAAAATTAATTAGTACATCCATGTACCTGATACTTCGCGAATTATGTCTGTTTAACCCTAAAGCATAGAATTTCCTGCCTGACCCGCAATTAATAGCACTCAGGTGCGTTCCCCAAATTTCCACGTGGTTCACATTTCGCTGCAGCAACTGACCAATCAGCGTGCTTGTTTATCACTGCTCTGTAACGCAGTAACTGTTGTTGAGACAAAATTAAAACTCCGTTTGTGCGTAAAACTGTTATGCAGAATGCATTGTGTTGTACATTTACATAGACTGGTTAAGATTAGCCGACGATCGTGTATTATCTATTAAACTATTATAATAATATTACTACATATTGGAAATGTTTACTTGTATGATATTGTAATAAATAATTCATTAATAGCCGCTGATCTCGCAATGAAAATCAAACAGTTTTCTATAAAATATATCTCTTCTAATTAATCTTCGTGTCATTTAAAGAATATGACAATTAAGGGCGATTCAATACAATGTAAAATACTTTAATTGGCAAACCAATTTTAATTAAATTTTACTCGGTCTTACTGTTTACAATTAAATTTGAGACTATGAAACATTTTCAAAAACTGAGACAAACTCGAAGAAGTAATGACGCGCGCAGATACTGAACAAATAAAAGAGAATTTAACAATACTATTAATCAATTAGTGAAATACTAATTAACACTGACACTGCATTGCACAGGTCGCGCATTACATGGCATCTTGGAGATAGATACATTTAGACATAGATTAGTAATTGCAGGTACTTGTATTAATTTCCCGAGGTCAGTTTGGCTTCACTCCTGGACAACCATCAGCTTTTTGCGATGATTTTATTTACAAAGGCAGGGGTTTGATTGTATTTTTTTCTCCCTTTTAAATCTACAAAAAAAGAAATCTTACTCTAATTCATTGTTTGTTGTTAATAATTTTCACATTTTTAAAGAAAATGAAATAAAAAAGAAAACAAACTTTACATATATTTAATTTTCATCATCCATGGCTAATACACTTTCCATCATTCCACATAAAAATTATATTTATGTGATCCGTGAGTAAAATGTTTTATTTGATTTTTTGTTGTTTATTTTTTGAAACTTATACACTACCTTTTGTGTTACAAAACATAAATATTTCGCAATATTTTCCATTTTCAACCCTCGTAACTGTTTTAATTCAGAATAAATGATAGAATAATAGACACAAATAAATGATCAACATTTTTATCAAGTTTACTTGGCACCAATAAAGTTATTTATTTATTTATTTATTAATTGAATGATTAGTGTCATTTTTATGCCATCGAGAGTTAACAGACGATCAGTTAACCTAACAACTGTTTCCTGGGATCCTGAAAGTTTAACCAATATTCTAACACACCCTATATCCGCAAGTAACTAATAACACGGGAAACAAATTATAAAAAAGTCATAGAATTACTTCTGCATCCCTTTCAATATGTACTCTTGTTATTGCAGTGATTTTAATTGCAATACGAGGTCTTTCACGTGACGTTTAGTGTAATGTCCAACATATTGTCAGCGTCGCTGTTCTAACAATGTCACTCGCTTCGCAATTTGGAGAGTAAAATCAACAACATGATTAAATGCCATTATAGTTTTAATCTGAAATAGTTAGACAATATAACGTAAAGTATAGAAAGCACAGTCTTGAATTGTTATCGTGTGATGTCCGGCAACACGTCTGCCTGTCAATCCAGTGGTATGGTTTTCATTGTCCGGCCGCAGCTTCTGTGCTGATTGATCATTGCATTTGCCATACGGCTATGAATCTCTCACCACGGCGGAAAATTGGACAATGACTTGCAAAAGTACTGGTTAACTGTTAAGTACACCTCCAGAAACGATGATTAGGTATGCTGTTATATATTAAAAAAATCTGTTGAAAAGGGGCGCAATATTCCATTCAAAGAAACATTTGAGCAAATTTACATTCCAGTTGCGATATAACAATTAAACGATGTCACCGACCTTCAATTAATTTCTTAAATTAAAAGCAGTTTCAGCTGGGTGTAACGAAAAAGTACCAGTTTGCATGTCATTGGCTCTGCGTTATAATGTACGGCGTCTTTCACGTGCCGTTAGATGTAAGAGACAACATAATGTCAGTTTCGCTGTTCTAACAATGTCACTTGCTCCAAATTTTAAGAGTATAATCGACTTTGTCAAACTAATCAAATGACAGTATAGTTTTGATCTGAAATAGACAAATGCAATATTACGTTAATACAAGTATAGAAGCATAATTTTGAATTGTTATCATGTGATTCTTTTCCATGCTGGCCCAGTCAGTAAATGAAAACTTTTGAACCGTTGTGCCAGTGATCTGAGCTCGTTTCGTTAAGTTGTTAACATTTTCTCCGTGATTCACTGGTTACTTTACCTTTTTACAGCAATTATTTACTTGTTGATTAATTCTATAAACAAGTTTGACCATAACCTGAGCGTAAGCGTTAACCATCTGTAGACAAGTATTTGCACCGTCACAGTTTACGTTGGTTGATCGGAATACCGAAGGCAGTTCAAATGTAAACAAAGCAAATGATTTATCTTCTGAAAACCGATGCATATAATAAAACGTCAATATATAGCTGTATACATTGTAATGATTTATAAATATGTAAGTTGTATGTATATATTTGTGTGTGTTATGTTTATTCACGACCATATTGAGAATCAAATGCCAATATACACCCTATTGTGTTATATTTTTTAGTAAAATGAGCTCCATAAGCCTAAAGAGTCAGACTCCTGGCTCCTTTTCACCAACATATACAACTTAAAATCTTAAACCCCCGGGCAAAGCAGCCAGGTGATCATGATTTTAAACTGGGTCCAGTTAAACTACAAATGGTTTCATTGATATTTATTGTATAATTATAGATAAATAACCAGTCAGAACTTAGGTAAGTTTTCAGTATTTAAGTAAAATATTGGTGAAACATAAGAAAGTTTCAGCAACATATCTCATTGTGTACTTAACTATTGAAAGACTTAAATCTTTTACGACCAACCTGGTGAAACACTGCAGCTGGTGTCACTGACATTAATTAATGAATATTCGATATTCAAATTGAAGTTTTTAAATATTTAGTAAAACTTTAAAAATGTTTGTGAAACACCATATAAAATTATCAAGGTGGTAGTCTGTGGAACGTACACAATTTTACAGATTGGGTCCGTTAAACAGCAGCACATTTGAGCACGTTGGTTGGTTATTTGCTTCCGGGAAAGTTTGAATGACGTCACCAATTTTAAGCGTTCAATTACTATGAATTGTGGGACAGGTATAGAATTCCCTGATTTTACTGAGTTAATAGACCTGATTCGGAGGATATCAGGTTCTATGATAGACTAATCCACATAGACTGGTTTCAGAAAAAAATGCAGTATGTTTCACTGACATTGACTTAAGAATATTTACATAACCAGTGAAATTTAGGTTAATTTTTCAAGTATTTAATTCAAACGTTAGAAAATGTTGGTGAAGCAATGAGTCTGAAGTGATTACAACAGAATTCAAAGTTATATTTTAATCGGTTGTAAAACGTTTGAAAAAAAAATCTATTTGAATAATTAATATTGATCACTCCTTACACAGACTGGTTCTCAGTGACAAAGCGGCGTACTTCGGTGGCCCAAGATCACATATCTTTGCGGTCGTGAGCTCGAGATCAACATGGCATGAGAAAGACTGTCGGGTGTTTGCCGAGGGACGCCGGTTCTATTCAAGTTAATTCAGGACTTTTCTCGTTTATCTCGAATAGGAAATATAATATGAATGACCAGCAGGATATATCGCATTCTAAGGACACCACAGCAGCATAAGTAGCATCAATATATAGACAATCATTATAAATACAATACATATACTCAGCAGAAGTTTTAACAAAGGTTGTAGACTTGGAACAATCATTAGTGACAGCTCGGATAACAAACCCCGCTCTTCCCCTGTCGTCCAATAATCTATATATTGAACCCAAATCAGGTCTATTACCCTATTATCCGCCCCCCCCCCCCTCCCACACACACACACCACCCCCCCACACACACACACACACACACACACACACACACACACACACACACCAGCAAAAGCAGGGAATTTCATGTCTGTCCCATTAGTCATAGCCGTTTTACTGTTGTCTTTTAATTATATATGTGTGTTGGCACTTTTGTATGTGCTACTAAGTAAACAGAACAAATATGTGTATATATGTTATTATGACGATGTATTTATATACAAATATGAGATGAAATATATGTTCTGTTCTTTTCCGTTCTGTACTAATTTAGCACGAATTAAAAATAATAAAATAGATATACATTATAATTTTATAATTTATATAATTCATGTAGAACTCATTGCGATTCTCCTCAAAGCCTGCCTCATTTATCAGGATTTTGCCATATGGGATGGAAACTGATACACAAAGTCGCTACTTTGAGCTATCATGAATAATTACACTATTTGAGTTATAACATTAAGAAAAAGACTTTTAGCTGTTTATATTTCTTCTACAGAAATAACTGTCAATAAAATTACAAAATATAGAGTTCTAAAAGTACGTAATTAGCTGCCAGTAGTTGACCTGATGCGAGAATGGCTATCGCTCCGCCCTCTGGCCACGTGACATTGTTTGTCCAAGTAACTAGAATGTACTGTTTACTTAAAGACAATGTTAGCTTGTCTAAGACGACGAAGCAACCAATCTCGATTGCTGATTGGATTATCGACATGTTTGATTGACAGCCCGCGTCAGGTCACCTACAAAACACGTAATATACATATATACATATATCACAGAATTGACAACCCGCATCAGGTCACTTACAAAACACGTAATATACATATATACGTATATCACAGAATTGACACCCCGCATCAGGTCACTTACAAAACACGTAATATACATATATACATATATCACAGAATTGACAGCCCGCGTCAGGTCACTTACAAAACACTTAATATACATATATACATATATCACAGAACTGACACCCCGCATCAGGTCACTTACAAAACACGTAATATATATATATATATATATATATATATATATATATATATATATATATCACAGAATTCACAGCCCGCGCCAGGTCACTTACAAAACACGTTATATACATATATACATATATCACAGAATTGACAGCCCGCGTCAGGTCACTTACAAAACACTTAATATACATATATAAACATATATCACAGAACTGACACCCCGCATCAGGTCACTTACAAAACACGTAATATATATATATATATATATATATATATATATATATAATTCACAGCCCGCGCCAGGTCACTTACAAAACACTTAATATACATATATACATATATCACAGAACTGACACCCCGCATCAGGTCACTTACAAAACACGTAATATATATATATCACAGAATTCACAGCCCGCGCCAGGTCACTTACAAAACACGTAATATACATATATACATATATCACAGAATTGACAGCCCGCGTCAGGTCACTTACAAAACACTTAATATACATATATAAACATATATCACAGAATTGACACCCCGCATCAGGTAACTTACAAAACACTTAATATACATATATACATATATCACAGAATTGACACCCCGCATAGGTCACTTACAAAACACTTAATATACATATATACATATATCACAGAATTGACACCCCGCATCAGGTCACTTACAAAACACGTAATATACATATATACGTATATCACAGAATTGACACCCCGCATCAGGTCACCTACAAAACACGTAATATATATATATACATATATCACAGAATTGACAGCCCGCGTCAGGTCACTTACAAAACACTTAATATACATATATAAACATATATCACAGAATTGACACCCCGCATCAGGTAACTTACAAAACACTTAATATACATATATACATATATCACAGAATTGACAGCCTGCGCCAGGTCACTTACAAAACACTTAATAACCATATATACATTTATCACAGAATTGACAGCCCGTGCCAGGTCACTTACAAAACACTTAATATACATATATACATTTATCACAGAATTGACAGCCCGCATCAGGTCACTTACAAAACACGTAATATATATATATATATACATATCACAGAATTCACAGCCCGCGTCAGGTCACTTACAAAACACATTATATACATATATATACATATATCACAGAATTGACAGCCCGCGTCAGGTCACTTACAAAAGACTTAATATACATATATACATATATCACAGAACTGACAGCCCGCGTCAGGTCACATACAAAAGACTTAATATACATATATACATATATCACAGAACTGACAGCCCGCGTCAGGTCACCTACAAAACACGTAATATACATATATACATATATCACAGAATTGACAGCCCGCATCAGGTCACCTACAAAACACGTAATATACATATATATATATATATATATATATATATATATATATATATATATATCACAGAATTGACAGCCCGCGTCAGGTCACTTACAAAACACGTAATATACATATATACATATATCACAGAATTGACAGCCCGCGACAGGTCACCTACAAAACACGTAATATACATATATACATATATCACAGAATTGACAGCCCGCGTCAGGTCACTTACAAAACACGTAATATACATATATACATATATCACAGAATTGACAGCCCGCGTCAGGTCACTTACAAAACACGTATTATATATATATATATATATATATACATATATACATATATCACAGAATTGAAAAATAATCTGTTAGGGACCCTGCACATCTACCAAAACAATACACTTCGCTCAAGATATTTACAAACGCAACACAGAAAGAGATATAAAAAACGCAACATATTAAGCACGATGGTATATATCGATATTCCACAGTAACTATTGTCTGATGATGCCATTGGTTGTTCACTTGAGATGTTACTGAATTAGTTGGTACCTCCTGCATTGATGTTAATTTTTCATTTCCCAGCAAATCCCCTCTAAACCCTGTGTTGCGTTTTCATGTCTCACCATATGTAACGTTTCCTGATCTCTTGAGTTTACATATGTGTATGCAACCATTGATTGCTTTTATTTATTCTATAGTAAATGAAAACTTTTGCATCCGTGACGTTCATAGAGATACTCAAATAATAGAAGCAAAACTCACATTTTATAGTTTGTCAAAACTGCACTGCCAAAATATGACGAGAAGCGTAGGGGTCATGAAGCATATGAGAGATTTTATTTGTTTTATTTGTGTGTACACTGTTGATAAGTGATAGTTGAATTCTGAAATCATGTATTCAAACTCTATATGCCTAACATTGTTCAGTAGTTCACAATTCAAACATAACAATGCTTTCAAACTGTTCAAAATACATCAATAATACCATTCAAATAAAAAAAGGAGCATCAAAATAAGGAAAAGCATTTTGAAAGAAGTAGAAAAAGGACTATGTAAACGATATAACTGCCATCACGTGACTACTCCATGAAAGCATTTCATGTTTCCAATGGTGATACCATGCATATATGAACATTTATAGCATTTTATAGTGACCTATATTATCATAATATAATTATATTTTGTTTCATCAATTGACACTAGTTCATATCAAACCAATATAACACAGCGATGGCTATATTATGAACATACTTACTTACCCAACGATGTCCTGCCTGCTAATCAAGAATTGTTGGCGATTTCAGTATGCCAAAGGAGAGTGTTAGTGGTTTTTTAAATGGGTTTAACGCCATTTCAAACGCACCCCATATTATATTTATATGATATATCCAGTTGTATTAGTGGATTTATCAGAATGAATCTGAATAGAACCTCAGTCCTTCCGCAAGTAACTGGCAAACTTTCTCCCATAAAATATTGGAGTGGGACTTGAACTTACGACCTTAGCGGTGGGAAGGTGATCTTGAAACGGTGCCTTAGACAACTTTGCCACGGAGGACCAATGTTTGTATTTATATCAAGTTAATTCAGTTTTAACCCAAAACGCTATTTTGAAAGTACGTCATTCTATTTTTAAATAGAACCTACCGTATTAGGGATGACAGTACATTTATCTGTTACATTAGTTGTACAATACAATAGATTCAGTATTAATGTGTCACCTGTATTGGTCAAGTCTAACTATCAATAGAATGACGTAGTTTTACAATAGCGTATTCGGTTTATAATCGATCAAATTTGCCTTTGCCCTTTTTTGAAGCTTTACAAAGAAGTATAGTAAAGACAACATGGCATATCGTGATAAACATAATATAACATAGCATACATAACACATTCAGCAAAACATTACACGAATACTATTCTGTAAAACAATCATACTTTCAAGGATATTTTTATTATAATAAGGGATTCATGACAACACAGCAAGAAATGGTATTCTGACTGAATGACATCCTGGTTACAAAGTTTACATAGTATATTTATACAACGATAACAAGCATTCGTGTTGAAATTTATATGGTCAGTTACCGCCATTACATTTCTCATAGACTTACGTTATAGCATTTGTGCTCATAACCTATTTTTCAAAACATTCGTTCATTAAACGACCTACCTTTCATTCAAGTAGCAACCTATATACATAATAAAAAACGACAAAAAAGCACGTCAAAAGTGTCACTTTTAGCTATTTTCGGTTCTCTGAAGTTCTTGACCCCAAGGCTCGGATTGAATTCATTAACATTTCCACAGATTTACTACTAGTGCAAAATGGTCCATTAAATAGCCAAAATGAGCAAATATAATATAATTTTTGTTTCATGATGAAAATATCCTATATTTACAAATTAAGAAGAAAAAGAATCATTGTGACATTTTCATCTAATCAGTAAGAAGCTTACATAAATATAACTCTTCATTTTTTTTCAGCCAATCAGGAACCCACTCTCAATGATGGTATTAGTTGACATATTTCAGGTGACTATCTTTCTGCACTGCTTCTTAGCTTTCTTTAAAGTACAAATGAATACCACAAGGTCTTGATGTGCGGAACGAACATTCTGTACCGAGAGATAACTGTTTCGGCGGTGGTAAAAATGCAAAAATCTTATCAGGTGTGCAAGAAATTGCTATGTTACATACTGAATAAATATTACATAATATGCGATGTCGCTAAGATCAGATAAAATATCCCAAATAGTCAGTGTCCAGTTCATAATAACTATTTTACAATTTTATCCAACTTCAGACTGCTTTCATTAATAATAATACATCTTTTCATCGCTCTATATATAGTTCTTGGAAACGAATGTTTGACATAATGTTTAGAATATAAACATGTTTAGTAATTTATATTGTCTTAAAGATCATATGAATTAGCATGACACTTTGCGGTTTTATCAAAATATAAGTCAGTAAACCCTCCATTTGACGTTTTATGTGTAATACGTGTAATGGCGTGGCAATTACATAGCTTCCATTTGAACAGCGTCAGCCAACCCTCTGTTTAATGTTTGATGTGTAATATGTGTATTGGAAAGACAATTACATAGCTTCCATTTGAAGTACATCAGTAAATCCTCCATTTGAGGTTTTATGTGTAATATGTTTATTGGAAAGACAATTACAAAGCTTCCTATTGAAGTGCATCAGTCATCCTTCATTTTGAGGTTTTATGTGTAATATGTTTATTGGAAAGACAATTGCATAGCTTCCATTTGAAGTGCATCAGTAAAGCCTCAATTTGAGGTTTTATGTGTAATATGTTTATTGGAAAGACAATTACATAGCTTCCATTTGAAGTACATCAATAAAACCTCCATTGATATTTTATGTGTAATATGTTTATTGGAAAGACAATTGCATAGCTTCCATTTGAAGTGCATCAGTAAAGCCTCAATTTGAGGTTTTATATATAATATGTTTATTTGAAAGACAATTACATAGCTTCCTTTTGAAGTGCGTTAGCCAACCATCCATTTAAGGTTTTATATATAATATGTTTATTTGAAAGACAATTACATAGCTTCCTTTTGAAGTGCGTTAGCCAACCATCCATTTAAGGTTTTATGTGTAATATGTTTATTTGAAAGACAATTACATAGCTTCCATTTGAAGTGCATCAGTAAAGCCTCCATTTGAGGTTTTATGTGTAATATGTTTATTGGAAAGACAATTACATAGCTTCCATTTGAAGTACATCAATAAAACCTCCATTGATGTTTTATGTGTAATATGTTAATTGGAAAAACAATTACAAAGCTTCCTATTGAAGTGCGCCAGTCATCCTTCCATTTGAGGTTTTATATGTAATATTTGTAATGGAAAGACAATTACATAGCTTCCATTTGAAGTGCATCAGTAAAGCCTCCATTTGAGGTTTTATGTGTTATATGTTTATTGGAAAGACAATTACATAGCTTCCATTTGAAAAGTGTCAGTCATCCTCTCATTTGAAGTTTTATGTGTACATGTAATATGTTCATTTTAAAGACAATTACATAGCTGTCATTTGAAGTGCGTCAGCCAACCCTCCATTTGATCTTTTATGTGTAATATGTGTATTGGAAAGACAATTACATAGCTTCCATTTGAAGTGACTCCATTTAAGGTTTGTGTAATATATGCACTGGCGTGACAATTGCATAGAGTCAATTTGAAGTGCGTCAGCCAACCCTACGTTTGAGATTTTATGTGCAATGTGCGTTATGTGTAATATATGTAATGTGTAAAGTATGAAGTGTGTAATATGAGAAACATTTTCATTAAAATAATCTACTAAACTAAGTTTTTCCATTGAAATTGAAATCAACAGTTAAATTAAAGTTACTGTAGCTTTTGTCATTTAGCACAGTATTGCCGTAAACATTTTTAATATACAAAACACTATTATCATAATCTATGAACAGTCCCACTTAAAACACATTATCACCGAGCCCTGAAGATTACCTTTGCCTCATTTATAAGCTATTACAATATCGTCAAACAATTATTTACAATTTTTACTTTTTGCCATTTCTATATTTAAATAAAAAAATATATAAACACGTTTAGTGTAATATCAAATCGTCACTACTGCACTGGAAATTAGTACATCCAGTTACATTTCGCGATTCAGGTCTGTGATAGCCTAATGTAAAATCATGGAATTCCCTGTCTGGCCCACAATTCATAGCACTCAGATGTGTTCCCTAAAGTTTCACGTGGTTCACCTTCCGCTGAAGCTGCTGATCAATCAGCGTGCTGGCGTGTCACCGATCGGTAACGCAGCAACTGTTGTGTAAACAAACTTAAAACTCGTCCTGTACGTAATTGCGATAATTGTGATTGCAATTTTGATTACAACAGTTATTATTGCACAGAATACATTGTGTTGTACATTTACATAGACTCGTGTAAATTATAGGACGTTATTGTGGTGATATTTATTAAATGCAATTATTTATATATTACTGTATAGTGGCAATGTTTGATTGTGTGCTATAGTAATGAATAATTAATTTGTTTTCCCTAAATAGCTACTCATACAGCTTTCTATAATACAAATACCTCTTCTATTTAAGCATTGTGCAATTAGTATTTGGTAATTAAGGACGATTCGATAGACATTTTAATTGACAAATACTTTCTAAATTAAATTTTACTTTGTTTTGATGCTTGCTATTAAATTTGAGATTATGGGGTATTTTCCTTAAACTGACACAAAGTCGACGTAGTTCTGGTGACACAGCAGATAATGAGCAAATGAAAACAGAGTAAATATTACTATTCAATGATTCGTGAAAGACTCATTAACACTGACACTACACATGTCGGGCATTATATTCCATCTTAGAAATATGTACATATAGTCAGAGATAGGTAACTGCATGTACTTGTCTAAATGTCGGGTGACACATTTTGGGTTTTCCTATTTTTGCAAATATAACTATTCCTAAACAACAAATAGGCTTAAGATTGCGATTTTGTTATCAAATATAACTCCTCCTGAACAACAAATAGGCTTAAGTTTGCGATTTTGTTATCAAATATAACTCCTCCTGAACAACAAATAAGCTTAAGTGTGCGATTTTGTTATCAAATATAACACCTCCTGAACAACAATAAGCCTTAAGTTTACGATTTTATTTTTCAAATATAACTCCTTCTGAACAACAAATACGCTTAAGTTTGCGATTTTGTTATCAAATATAAACCCTCCTGAGCAACAAAAAGGCTTAAGTTTGCGTAATTGTTTTCAAATATAACTCCTCCTGAACAACAAATAGGCTTACGTTTGCATTTTTGTAATCAAATATATCTCCTCCTGAACAACAAATAAGCTTAGTCTTGCGATTTTGTTATCAAATATAACACCTTCTGAACACCAAATAGGCTTAAGTTTGCGATTTTGTTTGATTTTCTTATCAACTATAACTACTCCTGAACAACAAATAGGGTTAAGTTTGCGATTTTGTTATCAAATATAACTCCTCCTGAACAACAAATAGGCTTAAGTTTGCGATTTTCAAATATAGTACCACCTGAACAACAAACAGACTTTAGTTTGCGATTTTGTTATCAAATATAACACCTTCTGAACAACAAATAGGCTTAAGTTTGCGATTTTGTTATCAAATAGAACACCTCCTGATCAACAAATAGGCTTAAGTTTGCGATTTTATTATCAAATATAACTCCTCCTGATCAACAAATACGCTTAAATTTGCGATTTTGTTATCAAATATAACACCTCCTGAACAACAAAAATGCTTAAGTTTGCGTATTTGTTATCAAATATAACTCCTCCTGAACAACAAATAGGCTTAAGTTTGCGATTTTCTTATCAAATATAACTCCTCCTGAACATCAAATAGGCTTAAGTTTGCGATTTTATTTGATTTTGTTATCAAATATAACAACTCCTAAATAACAAATCGGGTTAAGTTTGCGATTTTGTTATCAAATATAACACCTCATGAACATCAAATAGGCTTAAGTTTGCGATTTCATTTGATTTTGTTATCAAATATAACTCCTCTTGAACAACAAATAGGCTTAAGTTTGCGATTTTCAAATATAATTCCACCTGAACAACAAATAGGCTTAAGTTTGCGAGTTTGCTATCAAATATAACACCTTCTGAACAACAAATAGGCTTAATTTACGATTTTGTTATCAAATATAACTCCTCCTGAACAACAAACAGGCTTAAGTTTGCGATTTTGTTATCAAATATAACACCTCCTGAACAACAAACAGGCTTAAGTTTGCGATTTTGTTATTAAATATAACTCCTCCTGAACAACAAATAGGCTTAAGTTTGCGATTTTGTTATCAAATATAACTCCTCCTGAACAACAAAAATGCTTAAGTTTGCGTATTTGTTATCAAATATAACTCCTCCTGAACAACAAATAGGCTTAAGTTTGCGATTTTTTTTTCAAATATAACTCCTTCTGAACAACAAATAGGCTTAAATTTGCGATTTTGTTATTAAATATAACACCTTCTGAACAACAATAATGCTTAAGTTTGCGTATTTGTTATCAAATATAACTTCTCCTGAACAACAAATAGGCTTAAGTTTGCGATTTTGTTATCAAATATAACTCCTTCTGAACAACAAATAATCTTAAGTTTACGATTTTGTTATCAAATATACCATCTCCTGAACATCAAATAGGCTTAAGTTTGCGATTTTATTTGGTTTTGTTATCAAATATAACAACTCCTGAACAACAAAAAGGGTTAAGTTTGCGATTTTGTTATCAAATATAACTCCTCCTGAACAACAAATAGGCTTAAGTTTGCGATTATGTTATCAAATATAACACCTCCTGAACAACAAAAATGCTTAAGTTTGCGATTTTGTTATCAAAAATAACACCTTCTGAACAACAAATAGGCTTAAGTTTGCGATTTTGTTATCAAATATAACTCCTTCTGAACAACAAATAATCTTAAGTTTGCGATTTTGTTATCAAATATAACAACTCCTGAACAACAAATGGGCTTAAGTTTGCGATTTTGTTATCAAATATACCATCTCCTGAACATCAAATAGGCTTAAGTTTGCGATTTTATTTGATTTTGTTATCAAATATAACACCTTCTGAACAACAGATAGGCTTAAGTTTGCGATTTTGTTATCAAATATAACACCTCCTGAACAACAACTATGCTTAAGTTTGCGATTTTGTTATCAAATATAACTCCTCCTGAACAACAAATAGGCTTAAGTTTGCGATTTTGTTATCAAATATAACTCCTCCTGAACAACAAAAATGCTTAAGTTTGCGATTTTGTTATCAAATATAACTCCTCCTGAACAACAAACAGGCTTAAGTTTGCGATTTTGTTATCTAATAGAACTCCTCCTGAACAACAAATAGGCTTAAGTTTGTGATTTTGTTATCAAATATAACACCTCCTGAACAACAAATAGGCTTAAGTTTGCGATTTTGTTATCAAATATAACACCTCCTGAACAACAAAAATGCTTAAGTTTGCGATTTTGTTATCAAATATTACACATCCTGAACAACAAATAGGCTTAGGTTTGTGATTTTGTTATAAAGTATAACACCTCCTGAACAACAAAAATGCTTAAGTTTGCGATTTTGTTATCGAAAGTAAAGTTTTTCATTTTCATATTTAAAGAAATGAAGAGTCTGTCTTTTTATTATTTTTTTCATTTTTGCCATTTTTAAATAAAAAAATTAATTACCGATATGAAATTTGCGCCACTCTTGAATAATTTCCTTTCCCATCATTCCACATTTCTATTATCCGTAGGTAAAATGTTTGTTCAAACTAATTAACTATTTTTTGTTTGTTAAAAAATGTAATTATCTCGTAAGAGAATCCGTTTCTAAACACCGTGATATATTTTTAATTCAGAATAAAAGATAAAGAACAGATAAAAGAAATGATCAACATTTTATCAGTTTTACTTTGGTACCAAAATTTAAAATTTTTAGACAAAGGTTCAAATTGTAAGTAAGGAAATACTTAAGGTACCACCAGAAATGTCTGTATTTATGATGGAGCGATATCAGCCTGCCCATCTCATTCTTTACAACATTATAGCAGTAAGAAGTTCATTATAGCTCTTTACAACTATAACGTGCATTACAGCAGTAAGACGTTCATTATAGCTCTTTACAACTATAACGTGCATTACAGCAGTAAGAAGTTCATTAAAGCTCTTTACAACTATAACGTGCATTACAGCAGTGAGAAGTTCGTTATAGCTCTTTACAACTATAACGTGCATTACAGCAGTAAGACGTTCATTGTGGCTCTTTACAACTATAACGTGCATTAAAGCAGTAAGAAGTTCATTAAAGCTCTTTACAACTTTAACGTGCACTATAGCTGTAAGAAGTTCATTAAGGCTCTTTACAACTATAACGTGCATTAAAGCAGTAAGAAGTTCATTTAGGCTCTTTACAACTATAACGTGCATTATAGCAGTAGGACGTGCATTATAGCAGTGAGACGATATATCTATAAGTATGTAAGGTGTGCCTTATTATAACACAAAGGCTTACATATTTTTTTAAAACATGCTGATCTATAAGTCTATGAGTGGCACGAATACGCTTGGCAAGTAGAATGGTGTATACATTTGTATGCAGTAAACGCGATGTAACTGAAAGTTGCGAGTTGTTACTATTTTACTTTTACGGGACCACTGTGACTATAAGTTTTGCGTTGTAATAAGTGTACGTGCGTTTTAAGTGTATCATAGTTACCCGAAAACACGAATACTTTGCATTTCAGTAGAACCACGTTGGATGGCTGTAACACCACATAAAGCTCGATCCACTTATCTTGTCCCGGCCGAATTCCTCTTTCGATGTATATACATGTACATGTAAAGTATAGTGTTTAACACTACTTGGCTCGAACAACCATATATGTCTTTGTTTACAATAACTACGACCTGAACCCTTTTGTTTGAGCAAACCACGATGTTGTATTGTTTCTATCAGAAATAAGACAAACTTCTCAATATATAATGGTAGAAATAAATGTCATACTTACAACTAAAAACAAACGTATAACAGCATAAAAAGGTAAAAACACAAGAACTGAGATTAAATTGAAGATGTATAGAGACTTCTTCTTGTGATCAGTTCAGTTGCACGACATCATCGAATTGCATTTCATTTCCTATATGAAAAGCAGTTTCAACTCGGCGAAGCGTAAAATTATCAATTTGTTGGCAGCCATTGATTCCACTATATAAGTTGCTTGCACGACGCCTTTCACGTGACGTATGGTACAATATCTAACATATTGTCAGCGTCGCTGTTCCAACAATGTCACTTTCTTTGCAATTGGGAGAGTATAATCCACAAAATGACATAACCTTCGAAGTGCACAAGACCGTAGGACGTTTTCATGTAATACTCAATTATATTTTAATTCATTCATACCTTCTTCTGTGCGTGAATGGAATAATCTCCTGCACCACATAAGAGAGTCGCCTTCCTTTAATATATTAAAATTAAATATTAACGCTAATTAACAAAAAATTCCAAATCACTATTATACAGGAAACCGAACTGCCCAAATATACCATACACGACTTTGTACAAAGTGCAATAACTTAAATGAACATTTATTCAATAAAAACATAGTTGCATGTCCAAATTGTCTTTGTGGTGAAATTTAGGACACATATCATTATCTATTCAGTTGCAGACTGTTTCCCCAATATAGACAAAGAATGATGACTGAAATAAAATTAACTTATCCACATGATCTTTCCTTGAATGATCATCTGTATGGTAATGAAAATCTTACAACAGCTCGATTTTCATGGCAGTTCAAAATTATATTATAAAGACCAAACGTTTTGAGTATCGCAAACAGTTGAATAGATAATGACTTGTCACGTTTTCTACTTACTTAATTATGACGACACGCCTCTATTTGATCTTGGATAGTAAGAAACAATGGTTAAATGAATAGATTAGAATGATAAACATAAACTTGCAAAACACCTATCCCTGTATCGGATGAACCGATAAAGAAAAGAAAATCAGTGGAGTTTCTTTCTTTTCTTCTCTTCAACCAATACTCTCTTTTTTATTTTTTGAAATATTCTGAATAAATCATTATTTCTTTTGTCAATTTTTGCACATTTGGCCAAACTGAAATTATTTCGGAACAATATGATGAAGTATATAAGAAATGTAAAATAACTGTTATAGAAGCAGATTTACACAAGCTTCGAAAGCTTGTTTTCTGTATCCTTATCACATAATTTGTTAAACGTATGCCTTTATGCTTTATTGTTAAATGTATGGTAAATATATGTACTTATGTGAATAAAGTTTAAACTAAATGACGTGTTATTTTTAATCTGAAATAGTTAGACAATATAATGTAAATACAATTATAGAAAGCTCAATTTTGAATTGTCATAGGGTGATTCTTGGCCTAGATGTCTCAGTAAACACCTCTGACTGTCATTTCCTATGTTTGGCCGTCTCCTCATTCCGGCATAGACTGTGATGATTGGTCAAGAATTTTGTCCTACGGTCATGAATCTCTCACCGCCGTGATGAAGTGGTCATTAACTTGCAGAAGCACTGTGTCCAGTACTGGTTCTAGTAGCGCTGCTGCATATTTGAAATACTGCTGAAAAGGAGCTCAAAATCTCATTCAAACCAACAAACTAATCACCGGGTTGTGAATAAAACTATTCTAGCTAAATGTTATTATAAAGGCTTTGCGGACAATAAACGTGTTTAAGTTTTACATCATCTAATGAAAAATTGTGCTTTACAAATGAAAACTCATAAAAACATTGTAAAACGTGGTTATTTGTACAAAATATAGCATTGCTTTCAGAATAAAACAATATTTTAGACTCAACATTTTATTTCGTTTCTCATTACAGAAGAAAATGAATATATTTTAGCTTCTGTCTGATGTATGTATATTGTTGTTGTTGTTGTATGTATGTTATGATGCAAACCGTCGTTTTTACACCTCAATGTCTTAAGACATACATGTCTTTTCACATCCTTCTTTTGTTTCGTAAACGTTGACTTCTAACTTGTAGTAAGCACCATAACAATCTGTAAGCTGTTCACATGCGCCAATTTCTTCTTTCCATGTCCACAATTCGAGCAATTGATCACAAAATGCATGCTCCTTTGCTTTAACAAAGCAAGCTGAAATAAAATTGAAACGCATAGTAGATGTTGCGGTCATGTGTTTTGAAACAACAGTAATTGCTATACTCGTACAATAGATAACGAAATCAGCCATTTTACCGGTGTTATATATTAAATAAAAAATACCATGGCTGCTGTTCATGAGATATGAACTAACATATACATGTACCACTTGATGCACCTGCAAGGGATTTATACAAACTTTGGTCTTTGTGTGTTAGTTCATATCTCATGGACAGCAATCATGACCTAGGGATAGAGCATCCGGGTCGCATGAGGAAGGTCGTGCAATCCCCGGGGGCGGGTCATACTAAAGACTTGAAGATAATTCTAGAAGCTTCTTCATATTGCGCTCAGTATTAAGGGTGACAGTATAATGTGACTTGGTAAAGGTATCATACCATGTGTCTGCGGCATGTGTCAGCGCTGTAATGCTGTCTCAAGTAGACACCGTCGCGATATAACTGAAACACTGTTGAAAGCGACGCTAAATACCATTCAACAACAAAAACAACAACATTCATATATCTTGAATGTTCAATAAATGAAGTTCATTCCTTATTTCTATTTTATAAGTATACACAGTATATAACTTTATCAACTCTTAAAGTCAAAAGTCACCAAAGGTCATTCCTTATTTGTGCTCCAGTGTGTATTACACTTTGGGTCTATTTTGCGATAAAAACTGTGGTGCCGAGATATTACGATATGCTATATTGAATATGGTTCGATTTCATTTTTACTGTAAAGCAGTTCAGTTCAGTTGTGGTAGGCGCAGGAATACAAAGTAGGCGTGGCTTTTGCCGTTTCATAAACCGACATAACCATGCCATCCCTTTTTCCTTTATGTTTTATATAAGCACTGTTGATTAAGTTGTTATGAACTAGTTTCTTAAACTAAACATACGTATACAATAACGTATTTGCAAATATAAGCTGTTGATTAGTTGATAACTATGATATGATGAAATAAACTAAAAATATATAATAAAAGGAATGAACTTCATTTACTTTGCATGTGATACATGCATTTTCAAAAGATGCAAGTCCATTCTTAATTGTTATTGTCATTTGTTAAGTGTATTGTATGTACATGTATATAACTTTATATGTAGAGAGAAACATTTAAAGTTAAAAATTGAATATCGAATCTTGTGGTTATGGTATAACAAATTATACGCAAAAACAGAAATATATTTCTTAATATGATTATGTAAATTTGTGCTATGCGTACATTTCTAACACAAACACATATATGAAACTTTCAATATATAATAATGTTTATTTCACATTTTTGCAAAAACATTTAAGGTTATAATGATTATGGATAACATCGATTGATAGATAGTTTATCCCACACAATGAAAATAGTACGCAATCAAGAAATAACTACGAAATCATTTTTTAAAGAAGCAATATTTTCTATTTTACACATCACACCTATCTAAAAATGATAGGCTAGTCACCATAACAGTGAAAAAATACACAATGATGTGGATAGTAATTAAACCACATTTCTTGCACACGGGATAAGTATATCGGCATTTTTATCGGGGTTACATATTTCTATCTCACCCTAGGGTGGAGATAAAATTCTCGCGCTGTGACGTTGTAACCATCTAGGTGACGTAATGTATAAACTAGATGACGTAAATCATATAATAAGACGTCTTAAAAGCGGTCATTGTCAAATCTATACTGATAAATTAAATCAAAATAATTATTCAATATGTTTGGTATGCAAGAAAAAGAATTATTCATGGCTTTTTCGGTTCGGATAGAAAACTCGTCCCTTGGAAATCTTGTCTTTGCATTCCCGGCAAAACAGTTATCCCTCGGGACGGAAATTTCTATCCGAACATCAAATCCATGCAAGATAATCATAGTATATATCTACAAGTCTCGAATTTAACCACTTGTAAAATAACATAATATATAACCAACAGACCACGTGGTATTCAAAAGTCACAACCACAACACATCATCGACACAAAACGTAGACTACTTACAATAAGCACAAAACCGACATAGAGAAAACATGACAAAGGTCACCCTCCTGGAATACTTATTAGCAAAGGACATCATCGGGAGCTTGAACCTGGTTAAATATTACCTATAACCTCGCCACACTATGAGGTATGAAGACATATATACACATACCCCGTGCAAAGTAAATACACCCGGAAGGGATTTATACAAACTTTCGTTGTATGTTAGTTCATATCTCATGGACAGCAGCGGTATCTAGTCTAGGAATAGATCGTCTGCCTCGCTTGCGAAGGAGCGTGAGTTCGATCCACGGGCGGCTCATACCAAAGGTTTGAAATATGGAAACATGCACGTGTGTATTTTGTTAAATACAGACAAAAAAAAAAGGACAAGTGATGCAAGAGATGTAATCGATGTGTTACTTTAAATAAGTCATCAGCATCAAGAAAACAATAATAAAGGGTTCGAAAAGACGGCGATAAGGAAAAGTATAAACCTATTTTATATATATCCTGGTGTATTATGGCTAGGTTACTGGTTACTTTTTGTAAAATAACTAATTTTTTATAAAATTGATAATATACAAAACCATAGGCACAGAAATGTTCAATGGAACTATACTTACATGGATCCTTGGCTGACGAAAATGTTACGAAGGCAACACACATTAGAGTAAATATAAGTATATATTTCATCTTCCTTTGTCCGTGTCTAAACCTGAACAGAACTGTACTTCCTTTGTCAGTTTCCAAATTTGAAAATCGAAATACCGTTTCTCCCTTACAAAACAGAATAACTTTTCAATCCATGGTCTCCCGTACTTATACTATTCGTTACATATTGTCGTATTGTGGTTGATTAAACATGTGGCACCATATGTGAATGCCAATGGCACTTGAGTGCTAAATTGTCATCCCGCGAAAAGAATGTTATATTTCATTTCTGCCTGTTCATACGTGTTGCCAGTTAATTAATAAAACTAATTTATAGTTCCACGTCACTCTATTGCTATATTATATTTATCAGTAAATACATTCAAACCACATATGACATGTGCATGTTCGAGGTTCCAGTTTGTGATATTTATAGTATTAAATGGCTTTTTTATATTAAAACAAAATTAGTAGTAAAGTGTCGATAAATGACAGGATGTTATTAATCAAGAAAACATTAAATATATTGTAAAACAGGAGCCTGCTAAAAAATCTGATCTGACTACTATTTACATATTATAACCTGCCTAACTGTGATATAAACGACATTTAATTAAATTGTTTGGTGGGATAAAAGTTTGTTTATGAACATTTTTCATTGAAAACAATGCACATAATTATTATTATCAACTGTAATTTAATGTCAGACTAATGGGGTGTTTTTTATAACAGAATACTTCATATTTTTGGTCAAGAGACGTTTTCAGAAATAATGCATGGATGTAGCGAAACTAAACTTCAGAAAATAATAGGAAAACGAATATATATCGTGTCAAATGTCGAGCTTAATAATGTATTACTTTATATACCTATATATTTCAGGTTCCATATCAGTATCATGTAATGTTTCATGTTCAGCTCATGTCATATGTCATATCTAAATGTCATGTTCCATATTTATAATCATTTCCTACTTCCTGACACTTGTGTTTATATGTATTTCATGCTTTTTCTGTATGTCATTCTTAATGATTTATATTGTTTTACTTTTTCTTCTGTCATTATATAATATTATATAAACCCTTGCAACAAAGGGAAATAAAGAGTATAAACAAGTATATGCTAAACCATCGTCGGATATCCACGCGTAATCCATTTGGATACTCTCCATTCATCACCCGTGGGACATTTCGTTTCTACCAAGCCACAGTGCAAACCTACGATTGGCTCCTTCACGATTTCATGAATGGAACGTTATCCAATCGCAACGCTTTTTTCCATGCGTTTTTATAAGACGTTGTTTACATTAGCTGTATTTTATTTTTTTCCGTTCAAATTAAACGACACGGAGCTATCGTAATTTCCCACGGGTGATGATTGAAAGTATCGAAATTGGCACTCATGGGTATCCAACAGTGACAGTGGGGCTACGTAACGCATACCTGCTAAATAAAGTGCCGGGACGTTGTTTCAGAAGCTGGTTAAGTGTTTTTTTTTGTTTCGATTGCGGGTACATATGCAGATTTTATAGTTCCCAACGACCTTTTAGGTACCAAAGGAATCTATTTCACCGATATATAAATCAGTGCGACCGGTTCCACCAAAACAGTTGAGCTTCTTTTCCGGTAACGTTTACATTTAGAACGAAGCGCAACTATTTTCAGGTAATCTGGAAATTTAAAGATCGCACTGATCTATATATCGGTGAAATAGATTCCTCGGCACATGTACTTAAAATCGAAACGATAATCACTTTGCCAGCTTTGGAAACAACGTTCCGGCACTGCATTAAGCAGGTGCGCGTGACGTAGTGTTTCCACACTTACATTTGGAAATGATACGATACTTACAGTAACCTTAGTAAAAAATTAAACATCGCCTTGCGTAATTTGTAAAAATGGTGTCACTGTGTATTGAAGCAGTAAAGAGGTTACATTTATTGAAATCCGCAACAGAGATGTATTTATACATGTGGGTTTAGTGTTGATGTCATTAAAATATATATCGGCATATATAGGTGTTCAACATACATATGCTTAGGCAAGGAATTATATAGAGAAGGAAAGACAACTAATTGATATTTTTTTAACGCTCGCTTATTCACGCAAACTCTCGTAATATCTCGTTTTTAATCATCATAACTTCCATTCATCTCAGGAACACAAAGCAAATCTTACATTGCAGAATGAAATTCTCATCAAAAACAATACTATTCCCAGTAATTTGTGTTTAAAGTTGCTGAAACACTTTTGATTACAAAATGTATATACTGCAGCTAAAATAACGACAATTTACGAGAAATGTACTTCAAACTTCAATATCTTAAATTCAAAACCTGTTTTCATGATCACAACATTTTAAATCATCTAAGATTACATACAACTTACATTTTAAGTACGAGAAATCAGTTGCCTGCAAATTATGAATGATTATTTACTAAATAATTATATTTCATGTGCTGTTTTATCAACATTTAGCCAGCAAGTGAAGTTTCCTATCCTTCTATATAAGTCCTTGGCTTAAGTAAGCATGTATATACTTATTTTAATCACTGATTTACTCAAAGACTTGACATGGAAAATATAGGTTACACAAAGACTGGTGCATTGAGAAGCTAGCGTCTGTCGAAGATGTTACAAATAACTCGACATCAAGTCCGTGTATAAATCATTTTTTTGAAAAACAACTTTCATTAATGAATGCTAGTTTGATGTGTCTTTATAGGAAATTTAATATAAAATGTCATTGTTAAGCTATTTATAATTTTAAATTTAAACACAGTATTGTTCATGTAAAGATGTGAGCGAAAATAATATTACGGAGAATATAAAACGATGCTTATAAAAGCAATATAGACTTAAGTAGATCATTTTCCAATATTTGCCAACTCAGCATTTATAGGATCGTGCGATTTAGACTTTAAGGGAGATAATTCATACATTTTTATTCACTCAACGGTGTAAGAGTCACCTTTCATGACATCGAAAATATTTTATAATGCTTTTTTCAACTGTAAGGTTTGTTGCCACCCGATAGGTTTATTGACTGACTGACTGACTGACTGACTGACTGACGTATTGATACTCAGGTTAAGACACATATAAATTATGCATGTTACGTTAAATATACATACTCGATTCCAAATATAAAGTAGATAAATTAGTTTAACTATCAACAGTACAATATATAATTAATGAAATATTGCTTATTATTAAACAGAAAACATCACACACTGCAATTTTAAAACAATTTAGTTATTGTTTTGGCAGAATCCAAAGTCAAAAAGTTACTGATCTATCACAAAAAATATGCTATAGAAACTATAGTAACTTAAATGAAATGAGTAAAAAATCTCAAAGAATTATTCAATTAATGCAACATTGTCATACATAAAAGTGTGTATTAATTAACGTTCGATTGCCAATTAAAGCTGGAATGGTTATTTCCAATGAAGTCCTTGGTACTATACATTACACAAATTTCAATTGAATCAAACGAAAATAATATAAAGTTGAAGACTGGCATTTGGAAGTTATCACATGGAATGATTCCAGGATATATATGCCGTTTACAAATATATTATTATTATTATCACGAATTTAGCACAAACATATTACAATTAACAGGTTGTTATAATTGTTAACCATTAGTGGTAAAGTTTCTGAGGTCAATAACTATAATAAGGTCATTTGACTTTATTCCGAGAACATAAGAGCAGAACAATTCAATTAAAGCATTGCAAATAATTAGAATATTTTTTTTCTTCTTGTAAGCACAAGTAGTACATGTAGCTATGCATGCAGGTATTTATTGAAGACCATTATCGATGTACCGTCATTGTAAATGTATATATATCATATATATATATATATATATATATATATATATATATATATATCAGTTATTAGCAAGTGCTCAACTTTAATACAGTCTCTCTCTCTCTCTCTCTCTCTCTCTCTCTCTCTCTCTCTCTCTATTGTGTCAATGGTTTGCATTGTAGCTAGGCGTACTCGCCGAAGTGTGGTTATTCACAAATAATTATCTCCATATATATATATATATATGATGCATTGTGAATGAGGATCTGAAAAGATCCCAAAAATCGTAAATTATGTTGTTGTGAATTTAATTTACTCCCTTTTTGAAATTAAATATCTATGAATTCACTGTATCTATATGATCCAACGGGTTTATTAATATGTCCTTTATATAGCATGTGAGTAGTTATGAATCCTTAACTATAAAGCTATCAGTTAATGTATGTAAATTTGTCCACCCTGTCCAGATGTGTTTCATGTAATTCCATAGTATATAAGTCATGGTCGGCACCAAATGTATTGGTTTGGTAGAGACCTTGCTATTGTGTCTATGGTTTGCATTGTAGCTAGGCGCACTCGCCGTAGACTGGTCTGCACATTTAAGTCTTGGTTATTCACAAATAATTATCTCCATATTTATACATATATATATATATATATATATATATATTTATTTATATATATATATTCATATATAGACTAACTACTTCAGGTTTATACTGAAATGAAAAGTATCTGTTTTATACTACAATCTTCAGGATTAGCTATTGCAACCAAGCCGATTAAAGTGTTCAGCATGAACAGCAATCGTAAAGGGCAAATAAGGGTAAATTTAACATAGTTTGAAGTACATAATAAATCAAATAATATCATATACCATCAACTGTCATAAAATGGTTGAAAATTTTCCGAAATTTCCGCCACAGTTAAATTATATATGGCAATAATTTGTTGTATATGATTCCAATACGTTTTTGTCGTTATGAATGCATTCGTGATATCGGCAATGATATATGATGAGTTTTGTGGTTTATATGTATATATGTTTTAATTTACAATCTCCAATACATAACAACATGTTTAACAATTTTAATTAGCAACATGTATAGAATTTATACAATTGATAGTTTTATAATGAATACCAGAATTAACTGAGTCAAACTATCAATTTAACGATTCAAAAATATCTTCCAGTTACCAGTCACATAAGGATTTAAGTAAAGAAAGAACGTAACGCAATCATCAAATAATACTCCAAAAGTAATGAGAAGTGCAAAAATGCAAGCTGTGCTTTATTGATGGATTTACCAAAGTATATAATATCAATTGGTGTAGAGAAAGATGATCCAAAACTTGCTATTGAAACTCTTATCCTTTTAATCATTATATTTGGGATTTTAAAGTATAAATCAGTGACTTAATATCTTTGGATAAACCAAGTAATTTACATTAACAGTAAAATTGACAAAACTAAGTCATCAATGTAACAAGAACTTAAAGGTCACCATTATAACCATCATTGTCATCAGTATCAACGTCATTACAATCATCATCAACATCATCATTTTCTTCTTCCCCCTTATCATCATCATCAACAACAAAAATATTGACTGCAAATGATTATTGCTGTTCAAACTGCTTTCGTTCTCCTTGTGTAACAACTAATGAACAATCTTTACTTTGGGAAAGCTTAAAAGCGACATAACAAAATTAGTTTTGCCCATCATCAAATGTTTTAGTCATTGCTAAAAAATGAATGCCTACAAGAATCAAATAATCCATATATTAAGAAAGCAAAACCTATGAGGTGGAAACCAGTTGTACATTATAGAAAAGAGATTAAACTAGCTTCTGTATTAACTCGATCAGGTCTAGTTATCCAAAACCCTCCTTAGGTACTATACACAGGCCATTTCTAATGATTGAAAGTTCGATATATGGTTATATATTTGCACAATGTTACTACTTAATAAACTTTATAAATAGTTCTCAATCTTAAAACAGATGTTATCCGTACACTTTTATTCTTGACAATATTGCTACTACCAAACAGGTAGTAAATGATAACGTGGAGTTTTATCAAATCTACTGTTGGATTATAAATCAATATATATAATAGGATGAATAACTCCATACCCTTGAATAAATTCAAAACTTGTTAATTAAATAAATATAATTTACCACAATGTCTTGTTTACCATATTCTATACATACAATAAGTTGGGTTCAGATTGTCTCAGACTATTGATGATTTGTAGGTTTGAGTTGAAGTCGTCGATCATCGTTTGTGTTTGTTGTATTTGTAAGCAATCGATTGTTGCCGTACAGTGAGTTTTTCTGTTGTTTTTTGTACTATCAGATAATGTATGTTGGATACCAAGGTATACATGGGGAACTCGGGTTAAACATATATGATTTTTGTTATACATCTTTATCTCTGTCTCCCTCATTATCAGGTTCTCTCCGGATGTTTATACATAGGTGAAGTAAATGAATTAATTACTTATTTGAATCGCACATTTCATATTCAAAAAGACAAGTCTTATATTTAATCTCTGTCGTTCTATTTCAAATGCAAAGTGAATGGCCTTTTATCACTATAACCCTTAATGGCCGATTATCCGATTATCAATCAGTTGAACCAAACCGATTATAACCGATAATCGATTGTGAAAATATTAACCGATTCCAATAACACTACATATAATTATGTTTGCCATGCGCTTTCTGGGTCAGACTAGTTTCTAACATTACTGACCACGTGATCTCGAGAATAATAATCCCTTTCAAAATTTCGAATTTTCTTCAGCTGGAAAAATGAATTAGGTATACAGGAGCAGCTAATTTGCATGGTGGTATTTTTGGTCAAATGCAATTATTCTCCAGTTATATTTTCAAAACAATTATCCCTGACTTGAAATCTGTTTCAAAATTCAACGGGAACCATTCATCGGACATTACAGCTCTGGACCTCCGTTTTATACCCTGGTAGAGTAACTAGTATTATAAATATGTTCTGATAATGAAATAACATTTGGACATAAGGTATGGATAGATTTTAAACGTCATTCAATTATCAGTTCATGCGCATGTATATTCCGCAAATCTACTATTAATGATATATGTACCTTGTATTAATTTGATTTTTTAAGTCAAACGCATCAACATTAATTTTAAGTAAAATACCATCTCATAGCTTTTAATAGCAATCCCACCTTCACGCCTCACATAACAATTAGTTTTGCACAGTGCTATATATATATATATTGAAATTCACTTCTGGAACACTGAACACATTACCAATGGTTGTAAAAGTGCCTTGTTTCTATAGATAGTTCTCTATTGGTCCAAAAATGCAGGAAAAAAACATGGGGTTGACAAGGTTGCAATTTTGATGGTTTGATGACACCCATTCATTTTTTACAATTCTGCCCATAGTGTATCACTACATATCTTTAGACTGTTATTACTTCATCAAACAGTACTCAATCGCATCCATACTTGGCAGAACTCATGACAAATTTTCAATGTTCTCATCATTTTATGTACAACGAAATATGACAATATTAAGCATTTTCAACAAAAATAATCCCTGACTGATTTCGAAAGCTCTTATTTCTTTGGTGCATGAATACTGCTACCCTTATGTAAGGGAGGTAACTCTTTAAGTGAAACCTTCGGTACCTTTTTGCAGCGGAAGGCAGTAACAATAGTTAAGTATCGCGAATATGATAAAACGTCTGTTCACAAAGAAGAAACAATTAATTTATTGCTAAATGGGATCACATTGTTGTCGTTGTTATCCATTTTGTGATAAACGTATTACAGATGGTCAAAACACGTGCATTACATTAAATCAATATAGCTCAGCAGTTTCTGTAAAATCTAAATATACATTTAAAACTACCCTGAGGTACTGGACTATCATTTATAGCAAATTTCAAGTGTGACATCACAAATTTTAGTACTCTGAAATGAACATATTTTAACTGAATGATTTTGTTTTTATCTGCTATAGATGTCGCTGCCTGATTTCAGAAACATAAGTAGTTGCAATGTTCAAAGTTCTACTTTGCAACTATTTAACTGATAGAACAAAATTGAGATCAACTAAAATCAGACAATGAATGTTTGAAATATATATTTTATATTTTTTTCAAACATTTGTGTAGATGTCGTATGGTGGAGTTGCCATTGCTTTTTTCTGAAACAAAACATGGTTAAGTTAAACTTTCATAGCATATTCCAAAAATGTTCTATACAATGCGTATGTGAACTTATTATTTTGTGAAAATAAAGTAACCAATTGCAGCAATTCGGCCATAGAAACCTGAGGGAGGACACACTGTCTCATGAGATAATCACCATGGAAACAATAGGTCGACCCTGAGAAAAAAGGCCTCATATGTCTCTTGTAGTTGTCTTATGTATTGGCACATCCAGTTGTAGTATTGAAAGTACGTTTTTTAATAAGAAACATAATCATATTAAATTGTTAACCGTGTTTGAAATAAATCTAAACGATCGTTCAATAATAAGTAAGAGAACAGACTAAGACAATGTTTGATCAAGAAGATACATACATACATATGCAGCTAATAATATTGAAAAACTATAATTGAAAAGAAAGAAAAATAACTACACACGAAGTTGTATCAGAGATACCACTAAACTGGAGCGGTTAGGATTGTCATAGTTTTGTTAAACATGCACGATAGGCATGACAAATGAGGACGGCCCAGACAGCAGACAGCAGAAACGTTGATATATTCAACGATGTAGCTTTTTCATTAACATCTACAGTTTGATGATGTTGCCATCTATATGAAGCAAGACCTATCATGAGTTGATATATATGTAGACTTATGTTGTGTTTGTTTGCTGTAGTTCTTCAATATCTTCGTCAGATCAATACCATCAGTAGAGTTGTGTTCAGTGTTAAAACATGGCTGGTTAAGATTCAGCTTTATGTGAAACATTGTGAATGATACGTGATAAACATATGTTACGTTAATCTATACCAGTCCCGGATATTACCCGAACCAGGCAATGATAAAACAGGGAATTCTATGGCTGTATCACTTTACCATTCAATAAACTGTGACGTCATTCAACTTTCACTAAATCAACTGACCAATCAACGAGCTCAAATCTTATTAATATGTAACGGACCGAAGTGAATGATCTGTGTCCGTTCTTCAATCCATTATTACGTCGTGACGCCGGTGGAAGCGAATTAAGGGAGGACACACTGTCTCATGCGTTAACATTGGCATGGAGACGAGGATGTCGCCCCGCGATTCACTCCTACTTATCATAGTTTGTGGAAACCGTTCTGTATAAAGTGCTAATCCCGATTCTGATAGTCGTCCTTGTCCGTTACGGTTGTCACTGGATTTAAAATCTGAAAATCAAGTGTAATCAAATGTTCAAAGTTTTATTCACTCAGTTAAATCAAACATTTGCCAAAGCTTAACTTTCTGAAAATGGTAAATATGTGAACTTGTCCTGAAGCTTTATGAAGCCTTAATTTAAAAATTCATCAGTTGCATTATTAATACTTCAATGAAGATGTTAACTACCAAAAGGTGGGCTTTAACAGATTGAATTTATATCAATCAAGCAGAAAAAAATCATGAACTTCCACGTGGAAGTATAAGACATATTAATGAATCTATAGCTAACGAATTAGTAAAATACATTCATAACAGCGTATATAACAGGACTCACGTTCACAAAGAAATACAAATACTACATAAATTGCATGTATTTCAAATATATTACTTTTTGCTTGTTCATGCGTGGTGTCATCTCTCTTTTACAGTATTTCATGCCAGGCGAACAACCATTCCTGACTCGCTTTACCTCTTCAAGTCACTGATTATTTCCCCACATATTGAGAAGTGGGTGACTCATGGCCGTTTAGCAGAGTTCAATATAAACACTCACAGAGACTGCAGTTGGGTGGGGAATCGTACTCATGACCCCTGAATTGCCAATCAGATTCGTCACCGAGTAAACTAGCTAAAGTGGGACCGGTCTACATTATAATACATGTGTACAGTCAACCGCCGATATTTAAACGAATATTTTATTTTGAATATTTTGAATATGTCTGAATCAGTATTTATGTTCCAATTCAAATACGTTCATGTACTATTCTTAACATACTCTTTGACATGCGTATACAGTTTATTAATCGATTATTGAAATACAAAAATATACTTAAATGAATTAGTCAAAACTTATTCTTAGAAAATATAAAAATTGCGTATGCTTAAAACGTCTTCACACATACAAAGATCTGAAGTCAAATCAAATAATACTCAGTATTTATTTCAAAAATAGTTTTTAGTTCAACAGTATTTAGGAATGTTACCAAAGAAAGGTTGGTTTTCCTGCAAAACCCCCAGGCGTTGGTAAATGCCCGTTGTTTTGGGGTAAATGCCCGTTGTTTTGGGGTAAATGCCGTTGTTTTTTTAGTAAATGCCCGTTGTTGTTCTCATATGGCATCATTTATATATGTTAATCACTGGTAAGGATGTTGCTTAATGACCTTAACTTAACTGAATAAATGTTGTAGTGATCTTATTCGAATTTCGAAAATTATGCGTTTTGAAAAAAGTAGATTTTAAAATTTAACTACGTGTCGCCTGTTAAATATAGTTTCTCTTTACAAACACTACCATAATTCGATTTCGACCACTTTTGACACGGTCTACTTCTTTATATTTTTAACATCAACCCCATCCTTAATGATATCCGGGCGATAAAATTGTAAAACTCTTTGCCCATTATTGCACTATTTCACGGTGTCCAACCGCGATAAGTGTACGGTATCACAATGTTAACAAAAGCCGCATCATGACCTGTGGACTGTGATACTACCTAGGTAACTACAGAGGGTAGCATCGTCTCTTTAATTTAGACTTAAGCGTTAAATTAAATATACACGTACACAATATGTAATGAAAAGGATGCTAGATTTTTGTCAGCTTGTATATATAATGAAAACAAAAAGTCTTATATATGCGTATGTACTTGTGACGTCAATGACGTCTTAGGTATTGCAAAATATGCAGTGCAATTTTCTTTCTGCCATTATTTGAACATCGAACTTAGCAATTAGTTATGTATTTGAACATAGTAAAATTTGGATATGACTTTTGTTTTATATATCTAATCAGCATCGAATTTAGATATGCTTTCAACAAATGAGTTTTATTCGTTGAATATTCATGAGACAACGACTAACATGTATCACGTACAAAGTATTTAACACCGCCACCTCCTTCACCACTCTAATCTATAAATCCATTTTTCTCGTTGCATGTAAGTTCAAATATCATACATGTTTACTAAATGACCTTAATTTATCAAATTCATGTTATTAATGCACCCAGTATATAGCATTACGTCCTATTCATCAATTATCCAGTCCGAGACCTCCATACAGGCAAATTAATGTATGCACATATTATAGTCGGTTAAGGTTAATGCCACGCCTACTTTGTACTCCTGCGTTTATTACGGTAGAATTGAATTGCCACAATAGACACGGCAATTATAGATACATTATAATCTATCGTAATATCTCGGTGACACTGTTTTTATCGTGAAATATATCCGAAGCTAAAAATGTCCGTTCACGGGTATGAATAAGACAAAAAAATCAATATATAATTATGTGTCCAATGAATGATGTTAAATAATGTTTGTTTTTTTTATAATTTATAAGAATATCTGCTTGCTAAAGTTTCATATATCTAAAAACTCGTATATTTAAGTTTTACTTAATTCTAATCGTAGGTTTTATACGTTTTTGTTGATATTTTTTTAGAAGTATGTCTACAATACATGTTAATTTGGAAGTCGACAAAACAGACTCTGTTTATATGTAATATAATTTATGTCATATTTGTATTTGATTGTCATACATATGCTACGCATTTCGTTTCCTTTATATATATATATATATATTAATAAGTAAATACGATATTGAAATATTTACTATGCATCACAGCTTTGGCGTTAAGATATAACTTTTCCAAGTTAATATATTAAATAAATATATATGTATTTATATTTTAGTATTTTAACATTATGTTCACCTTACATTTCAGCTTCGAAGTTAACACAAATAAAACATTATGTTGATCACCTTACTTTTAAATTGTAAACATAAACTAATATATGAAATGTAACTGTTGTTTCAAAGTTTACATAATGTCTACTGAAAATTCAATTTCTATGCCTAAATAGTAAGAGTTCAAGATACTTACCTTAATAATTACCAAAATTATAAGTATATATGTAATCAAAAAGTCCCTGCAATTAATGTGTGTTCCGTCTAACGCTGGCTTGTATGGCATAAACATTAAAAATATTTAACGTTATAAACTATGTTAAGAATCCCGGTAACATGAATACACATAAAAATACTTATGTCATAAACTTACAAATTTATCTAAAAATGCCCACATATAACCGACCTTTCAAATGCTATCCAAACCTCCCACCATTCCTTACATATATATCTAACATACCTGGAGCGTGTCAGCAATCGAATACGTCACGTGACAAACATGTCAGCCATGGAGAACACCTCAACAACGAGCAAGCGCCTCGGGACGTGAGATACGATATGCCAACTGTAGCTTGGTAAGGAAAGTGATAAAATCTTATAAATACACCGGGATAATAACAAAGTTGATGACAACTTCTGGACCATTGTCAAGCTTTCGCCCCACGACCTGTCACCCTGCTGTCATACTCGTTCCCATAACATGTATTTATCGAATTACCCCTCGCAGTTAATTGTTTTCGTCTGACTGCATTTATCAGCGTGTTGTACAGTGAAATATTGCGTCAAATTAGTAAAATGACTTGCGGTCACTATATTTTGTTTTGATTTATTAATGCTTTAGTATGAATGCCTATTTATTGGACTAAACAAGTCGTAGTCATGTCAGAAGGTGTAAATATTATGTTTCCTTCTTAATGTATCTCATGTTAAAACAAAACGAGCAACATTAACAACGATATGGTCACGTGCCATGACGGATTCATTTTTTTCAAGGGCAAAACATTATAATTAAATTCGAACACGATATGAATTATATGCACATGTATAAGAACATTGACTTGGCATTGATGGATGTTATCTGTTAAAGACGATTCTTTAACGCTGTTAAATTCCTTTCAATAGTTAGCACTTACTTCCAAGTGTAAGTGTGGAACCACGTCACGAACATGGTACTTAATCAAATCTAAAACAAGAATGAATTGCAATACAGCAGTCCTCACACAACCCTACACTATACATTTTAAGCAACGCAATAATGCTCAAACTACACTATCATTAACAGCAGTCCTTAAACAACTCTATACTAGCATGAAAACAAAACAACAGTTCTCAAACAACTCTACAATAGGCATTTTAAGCATTTCAACAGTTGTCAAACATGAAAACAATACAACATTGCTTAAACAACTCTAAGCATGAAAGACGATATAATGTTTAAGCAATTATTAGCAGCATGATGGCTACTGTGCAGAGCTCAAAAAAGTTTGTTCTTAACACGAAAGACGATCGAGCAGTGCTCAATTATTTTTCAACTAAGCACGAAAGCCAATTTTGTACTAAGCATGAAGACAATACAATAGTGCTCAAACATATTTATATTAAGATTGAAAGAGAACACTGTAGTGTCCAACCATCTTTATACTAAGCATGAAAGTGAATACGGCACTTTTCAAACAACTCTAAAGTACGCATTAAGACCAGTGCATAGTGCTAACACAATCTACACGAAACACTAAAGACAATGCAGAAGTGAACACATCTCAAACTAAACACGAAAGAACAGCAACTAATATTATGAATCGCTTACAATGTCGAATTGGAATTCTACTCACTTAACATAATTATATCAGTAATATTTGAATATTGATAAAATTGCGTGTAGTTTTCGTTTTATTGCGAGGGAGGAAAAACAAGTTGCACAACAGCATGTGATCGTAATTTAATTAGATATGTGTAGCTAACAGATAACAAAACTCCATTTATTTACCTGATTGATATTAAATTTTATCAGATCAAGATTGCAAGTATTATGAATATGCATAACTATACAAAAGCTATTGTCAACTACTGTTTATGATATAATGAGGGAAGAACCGATATATACTTATTGACAATAAAGTATGTTTAAACTAAACTATATCTAGAACATTTAGAACAACCCTCGTAGAACACATTCATCAAGCGTTACTTTTAATGGTATAACAATATTGCCTACGGGATATGTTTAACTTGCTTCTAGGCATCAAGTGTTTCGTATCTGTTTAATTCCATCTTCGAAAATTTAGACATAATTGGTTTTTATAAACGAGGTGATTTCAAGTAAGGACAACACACCTAGTTATGGTTACGGTGTCTCATTCGTACCATCTGGAGCTTTTGTTGCTATATAGAAAAAATATCATATAAGTTTACGCAATTAATGAAAAAACTGCCTTTGATTCAATTCCACTTAAAGGAAGTGTATCTGGGAAAACTGGGATAAGTGTCTTAAAAAATGAAAATAATTTTTATTTGAATACAAAGCATCTCATGTGTACTGAAAAAAGATGTTTTAGCTAATTTCAAAATTTTGCAAATACTCCCAATATACTTCCTTTAAACTATCTTGTAAGAGTATCAGATACCGTGTTACCCATAAAACTACCAAGGTACATAACAATGGAAAAGCAAATACAAGTACTTACACAACTTTTGCGTATGATAAACTTAAAATATATTGTAAAACACGTTGAATTCGCGAATTTGCTTTGATTTGTCCTATTTAGGTACATAACAATGGAAAAGCAAATACAAGTACTTACACAACTTTTGCGTATGATAAACTTAAAATATATTGTAAAACACGTTGAATTCGCGAATTTGCTTTGATTTGTCCTATTCGCGAAATGTTGAATTCATGACGTTCAAAAAGTAAAGCTGCCGGAAATGTATTTTTTGTTCGGATATTGTAAGCATGCGCATAATATGATGAATATGATTGTAATTTTAGCGAAATCTTTAAATTCGTGAGTATTGAAATTCGCGAATAATAGCGAAACTAAAGTTCTCACTTATAAAAAGTGTTTTACAGTACCTGGTCCTTGGACTTGCCCTTTTCTTTATGTTGCAAAACACGAATCGACTAGCCTGAATACAGGTATGGCAACTGAAACGAATGCTAGAAAGAAAGAAAACACCAATAGTCCATATATATCCTTCATAAAATTCCGACAATGTAACAAAATGAGACAAACCCCGGTCGGTGATATGAAATAAAGGTGTACCCACACAAAGATATTTAATATATCGCGAACGAAATAATATAAAAGGTGTTTACAGCGTCAGGTTCTTGTTTAAGATTAAAATAGAGAAATAATAGACGTATAAAATGTACTCGGTGTTTTGTAGTATGTTGTGACTCCAGACTGTGGAGAAATATAATGGGAAATTTTGGTTATAAATTAGTATACACATCGTCGCCGCGGGGTAGTTTTATATTCAAATATGTTGATTTGGAAGAAGATAACACACAGCAATGATGATTTCACTTATACATTCATACAATTTTATACATTCAGTTTTATGCTGGCTATTATCTCGAAGCATTTCCTTACACATGCCTTTGTTGTATATGGTAATTAGCTACTTACTTTGGTCGCACGTGTGTATCATGGTTTTGTTGTTTGTTAAGTGTATGAAATAGTCTCCGTCATCTGACTGGCATTCTTGTACATATGGTGGTTATGTCGTCAGACTGACGTGCTATCCCTTCGCCTGGTTGGAATGCTTTGCTGTTGTCCTTATATTTTATTCATTTATACAGTATTTCTGAAAATAACGGAATATAACCTTAATATAGTATATAATATATTCATACTTAGACTCAAATGCAAACATGTTATAAATATAAATATCTTCACAAATAATCGAGTTTTTTCCAAGACTTGATTGCTAATGTGTCAAACATCTTCTTGGGACATTACAACTTAAAGAAGATATGACATTGAACATGTGTCATACTTAATAGCCAGTCCAATAATCCAGTCGGTCTAAAGTTACCGTGTAAATGGTGCATGCAGATTACTGCACGGATACCGGCGGTCTAAAGTTACCGTGTAAATGGTGCACGCAGATTGCTGCACGGATGCCGGCGGTAAATGGTGCATGTAGATTGCTGCACGGATAATAACATGTAAATGGTGCATGTAGATTGCTGCACGGATAATAACATGTAAATGGTTCATGCAGATTGCTGCACGGATACCGGCGGTCTAAAGTTAACATGTAAATGGTGCATGTAGATTGCTGCACGGATAATAACATGTAAATGGTTCATGCAGATTGCTGCACGGATACCGGCGATATAAAGTTAACATGTAAATGGTGCATGCAGATTGCTGCACGGATAATAACATGTAAATGGTTCATGCAGATTGCTGCACGGATACCTTTGCCTGAAAACTAGCAAAATAAGAAAATAATTTATTTAAAGCAAGGAAGAAGAAAAAGAAGAAGAAGAAGAAGAAGGATGCATTAAAGCGTTGTTAATATAATTTACCCTCCCATAGGGACAGACGTGTCTACTCATTAGAGTCAATTATTGTTCTATTATAAGTTATTGGTTTGTTAAAGGGGCACATGTGTAACTAATAATATAATATTTGTATTTAAAAATACCACTGGTACCCGTATCCAATGGACTTAAGAAACAACAAGTCACATGTGCAATCATTTCGAACCTTCAGAGCAAAAGATTCCAGGTGTCTTTTTTTACTTTGGTTCTTTTTGCATTTATTGGGGCGATTAACATTATCCAAATCCACGTTAATTGGAGTACACAACTTTTACAAATAAACTACGTTAATAATAATTATATCGATATATTCTTCTTATATCGAATATTCCATAAAAAAGTAAAAAATTGCCCATACATATATTGTGTATGTTGAAATTAAAGCAGTGTATCAGAAAAAGATAATGTTTAAAACTAAAATTATTTTTAAAATGAACTTCAATCATTTGTAAGTTAAATATGAAATATTTAGAAATTCAAATCCTCAATAATGTCCAGTTTAGAAAAAAAACACGTGCATTGTCTACACGTAATATGCAACAGTTCTTCCGCAGAATATAAAGGGGCGCGCGATGGATGCATTGGTTGTATTTCACTAATGCAATGGCGGACGACTTTCAATTAACAACTTAAAGTGAACACTAAGATACCCCTCACGTTATTTCCTACAGACATACTTCATTTATTATGGTAAGACTGCGTATAAATATTCCATATGATAGTAATTATGTAAATAGTATCTTCGTTACTTTTTCAACATGTAGCAAGTACTTGTAATTATAATACACGACTTGTACGGCTGTGTTTTATATATTATCCTCAGTAAACCGTGTCCTGACACTGTCTGTGCTTAAAGCAAAGTCACGGCTTTAAATAAGATTAATATTCGTGACGTCGCAAATGGCTTAAAACGCACTCATCTTAAAAATTAGTGTAGGAATATATAAGAAACAATGTCCTGAAAACGATTTAGGTGATTACACACACAAAGTATTTCATTACATCGTTATAATAGGCACTGGTCGAGGCCTTGATTTTTCTAAGTCAATTCTTTGCGAATCTCACGAGCGTGGCAATTCTAAGGGGTTTGGGTTGGGTTCTAGGAATATGTTTTAACCATTTTCACTGGACCATGTCCCTGTTGTTAATATTCGAAAAATCTCAAGAGGAGTGCCCGGACCCCCGGTCATCTTTTAATCTTCCAATAAAAACACACTCAAATTGTATGAAACTCAGAAAGAGATATGAAAACGCAACACAATGTTTAAGGGAGACTTACTTGAAAATGAATTAAATGTTTCACCAATGCAGAATATACGATGGTGACATCTTAAGTAAACGTCCAATAACATCACCAGACAATACTTATTGTATAATATGGATATATGCATTTGTGCTAAATATGGCGCGTTCTCATATCTCTTCCTTGGTTGCATTAATGTATATCTATTGAATATATATTATGTTTTTAATCATTAACAAGGACACAAATGCCAATATATATAAAGTAAGTGTATTTAAGCGTATATGACATATCATTTAGAATATGAAATAGCATAATCTATATTATAGTATATCTAGCTACTTTTGTTATGAAATATTTGCAAGATTGAGCGTACAAAAGTAGTGTCATATTTTCATCGTTTTCTTTATAATTATCAGTATCTTCTTTTTTGGCCCATCATGTTGCATCATTTATTTTGTATTTGTAAAAGTTCGCGTTTACCTTATGTTTAAATGTATAATGTACCGAAAGTGTTCATTCAATTGTGTAAAATACAAAAGTACCTTTTGTTTATCATATGACATAATTGTAAAACAGTTTCCCTGCCTGTCCCGTCTCTCCGATCACTATTTTATTTTTTGTTTTATACTGTACGTGTTATTATCAGAATATCTCAAAATGTTTTTCATCCACCACCTGTCTCTCTCTCTCTCTCTCTCTCTCTCTCTCTCTCCCTCTCTCTCTCTCTCTCTCTCTCTCTCTCTCTCTCTCTCTCTCTCTCTCTTTGTTGAATTTTATCTATTTGTCTGCCTATCATCCTATCCGTTTGTCAGTCTGTCTATCTATCTCTATTTGTCTCTTTCTTTGCCTGTCTGCCTGTCTCTCTTTCTCTCATTCTCTCTTTCTCTCTCTCTCTATCTCTCTCTCTCTCTCTCTCTCTCTCTTTTAATCAGTATGCGTAATGAAAGAAAACAATGACATCTGATAATATGAGAAAACACTATCATATAATGCAAAAACTCGAGAAATTTACATAGATTCACCAACCGTCAATGATCGGTTTAATACCCGGGCTATTAAGCAGGGATGCGGAAAACCATCGTACCATTTACTATTGCTTAAATTAAGCGGTCCGATGAATCTTAGGATTCTATTATGTGTCCGAGCGACAATACTGCTCTACATTTTATACATATTTCTTACTAATTTATGAGTCCCGTTCTAGTATTATATACAGTAGAAAAATAAATTGTAAAAAAAATGTGGGTTTTTTTCATACATCACCGAGTTAATCTTATTATGATGGTGACACTTTATACAGGGAAATAATGTTTGTCTAATGACATACCTATGTTACCGTATATTTATTGAAAGCAGAATGTTATGAGGAAAATTGTCGTAGCTGGGTATGGAGTGTAGCTAGAATACTATACTATAGCTAGAATAAAGAGAACGATGACCTTATTTGGCATTTATTCAATCTTCAAAGAATGAAGATTGTATAAAATATGTCGAAGTATATTAAGCAGATATATACTATTTCAAATATGAAGGCTGAACTACACTTATCTACATGTCTTTCAATATGTTAAAGTATATTTGGTAGATATATAATTTGCATACATGTAGGCTGAAATAGTTACATGTATCTTTATGTAGTCCGATATTTCAAAGTATATTCAGTAGAGATTAAGGCTGAGCAAGTTACCTATATGCTGTCTGTCTGATTTTACAAATGCAGTATTTAAAAGTATATTCAGTAGATATATTGGTTATCCATATATATATATATAGTCGAATCATACAAATTGTACAATATATCAAGTTATATCCATGTGAGTGACATAGTAGTCCAGTGGTTAAGGCCTGACTGCGAACTCAGGGGTCGCAGGTTCAATCCCCAGCTTATCCAACTAAAAATACTTATCAGTATTTCAAAATTCGAGGTTCCATATATCGGTGCTTAAACCGGGCATGTCAAAGAACCAGGGACGCTACAAAATGGCCGTCGCAATTGGGGATTTAACAAACAGGAGTTATAAAGGTGATATATAGTTGATGATCGAGTCCATACTGAGGAAGTTATATCGACAGTTATACGAAATTCTCATCTGGGTCCTTTATATTGAACTGCCATGTACTGAATACTGTTCGTCTTTATTTAACGGCCATAAAAGTCCTAAATACAGGCGTTGACATAATACTGAAATCAATATCAAATGTGCACTGAAATGTATGCGTGGTCCTAAATTCGCGATATTATTCTGACAAGCCTATACAATGTGTTTGTTTATAATTTATTCAAAATTCAGTTCACTTGCACATAACTGCTATCTATACGGAGTATGTTTGAAATTAGTGCACTTTGGCACATCTCAATAGATGTGTATACACATGGTAAACTAAGTGTAATACCTACACAACGATGTGCATATAAATGAGTAGATGAACCGCTATCTCAGGGTGCTTGGTCTGCGGGTACGGGGATGTAGGACTGTAAACTTTTTTGACTACAAGGAGTTTTGTTTATAGTCTGCAGAACGAACCAAGCTCTCCCGATTTGGTCTGTTATATAGCAATGTCGTTCGTCGGATACCCACGAGTAATCCATTTCGGTACTCTCCATTCATCACCCGTTGGATATAACATTAGCTTTGCACCGTTTCTACCAAGCAACAATGCTACCATATGACTGGTTCCTTCGCCATTTCATGAAGGAAACGTTATCTAATCGCAACACCGCCGTTTTGATAAGACGTTGTTAACGTTAGCTGTATTTTGTTCTGTTCTGTTCAAATAAAACGACACAGAGCCAGCGTTATTTCCCACGGGTGATGGATGGAGAGTATCGAAATTGACACCCATGGGTATCCCACGATAAGCAATGTTGGGAAAGCCGCATTTGAGCACATTGATTGGTCAGTTGCTTCAACTGAAAGTTTGAATGACGCCACAGTTTAGTAAACGTTTAATTGCTGTGAATTATTGAACAGACATATAATTCCCTGCTTTTTCATTAGGGGTTAATGAACCTGACTGGGGAGATATCATGTTCTGGGATGGACTATGTTTATACTAATGTATTATAGCTCGATTGCAATGACAGCTCAGATTCTATATTTGCCAGTCTCGGGTCCGCTTATTGAGTATAACCAAAACTGAGTGTTGTTTATTTTATAGACACCAATGTCGAGTTAGGAATCAAACACGCAACCTTTAGCGCGAGCGGACAACACTCTATCCACTGCACTACCATCCCGTCGATTCATTGTTATGTCGCAGTCGAATATTTCAGAAACGTGGCTCGATGCGATTTAAGTATGCATTCAGCTGCTTTTTAAACACCACTGGTATTTCGTACTGATTTATATATATAACGCTAGTATCAAATATACTTTGTCAGCAGAATTAAGGACCTTGCAAAGAGTTTAAAACCAGCCATCACGGCACACATATGACATGACCTGTTCGCCCTTATTATGCGTCGTATTCCTGTGATGTGCAATTTTTTCTCCCAAAAAAGTAATTGCCTTGAAATTGCTCCATAGGGTTTTAAAATGTAAAGATATCCAAACTTGAATAAAAACTCTCAAATAGGATACTGAAATATACACCTCAGTAACCATGGTAACAAAATCGACTGGTGAAATAGATATGACCTGCTCACAGCTGCAGGGTATAACTGACAGGAACATATGTTAAATACAGCGAAATGGACACCTCTACAATATCAAAGTTTGGGTATATGGACACGCCGAGCATTGTCTCCGTCTCCAACTTGCATACTTGGGCAAGAAGGGTCATTATCAATACAATGTTGATATTGACGTAATGTATTCCTAAAACACGTTGCAATGTTTTATCTTATTCCAAGTTAATATTACTCGAGTTGTATACGGAATTGATATTTCAATGACAAAACAAAACAACAAATGTCGCTGAATACCTACATGTATGTCTATCAAAATGCATTACATCAATATTCTAAGTTATGAATTGTATCGGATAAAATATTATTTTGATGCACAGAAAGCAACCAGGAAAGACTCAAAGAAGACTACTCAAAGTACTTACAGCCGGCGTTTGATACATATACATACGCTTTCCTAATTTGTTTGATATTATAAATATAATAGCGTTTGGTATGGTTCATGCAACTTTTACTTTTATTACAATGACATTATGCAATGTCTACAATGTATTTTGGAATTGTTTGATTTGTTACATACATAAAATACACTGAAAATAATAAATTCGCCGACCTGTCTCGAATGCTCATTTTTGTATAAAATCCGATTAAAATGGTAGACTCGGATATATTGAATCTGCGAATGAGGGTGATAATACATGCAAAATCACTCTTGCTTCCTAGCACCGGCTTAAGCAGTATTGTATTTAGATCTAATGATTGATTGATTGATTGATTGATTGATTGATTGAATATTTAGCATCATTTTTATGCCATCGGGGGCTAACAGACAACCAGTTGACCTAACCGCTGCTTCCTGGGATCTTGAAAGGTTAACCAGTACTTGAGAAAACCCCATCTCTGCAAGTAATATATTACTTTTCCACTTAAATCAGCGGTGAGAGACGAATGATATTGAGACATAATGGCGTATATCAATCATCACGGACACTGTTGCCGGGCGGGGATTCGAACTCACGACCCCTGGATTGAATCAAGTCAGACACGTAATCGACTGAGCTAAACGGACCCGGCGTAATGTATTGAGAATCACATGAAATCGATTTAAACTTATCTATTTACTTCGATTGTGAAACAAGTTATTACAACTTAGAAATATTCCCGGTTAGAACTAGTACTAAGCATATACAGACAATGCGTCTTCCTCACAGACACATCACACAAAGTCGTGTGGAAGGATCGAATCTACGACCCTCCGATCCTAGGTCCGACGCTCTACCACTGGACCAAGCGCTCCACACACAAAGTACATGGAATTAGCACCATGATCAAAGAACCAGACAGAGGCGTAGCCTGGCCGAGAACGATGTGTAGATATAGGCACAGTTATAAACAATTTCGGCTAGACTGTCGTAGGTGTGTTTTGACATATATTTCTTAATTTTTCTAAGGGCTTGGTTATCCTCAATATTAACCATGAATAACGAATAAACGAAATGTTTTAAGGTTTGTTTACTTCAATAAAGGGGAAAATTAAGAAGCATAGAGGTCAGATTTTATTGCATTTTTTTTTAGATTTCTCAACAAGGAATGTAGGCACGTGCCTACAGTGCCTATAGGAAGTACGACACTGCCAGAAAAGAGAACACGAAATATAAGACCAACAGGAGATGAAGCATTTAAAGGACAAATCCACCAAACGACATATCCACCATATGACACATCAACCAACGGACATATCCATCAAAGGACACATCCACCAAAGGATACATCCACCAAAGGACATATCCACCAAAGGACACATCCACCAAAGGACACATCCACCAAAGGACACATCCGCCAAAGGATACCAAATCAGTATGAACACAATTATGTAAGAAATATTTATGATACGTACAGAAGAAGTGACAACACGGGTTCCCCGTCCAGGTGCGGTCAGTAGCCAAACACCACTGAAAAGCTTAAATCTTGGATACGGGTGGACCCAATCTCACCCTTTTCCCATCATCACATCATTACACGTCATGTTTCCTTAATATACTAGTTTATTATAATCAAACCTGACCTGGACTACATTTTTATTAACTACTTCGTTCAGTTAAATTGTAGTTAAACTATTATACAATGCAAATATAGATGAGTTTACCATTTGCTGTATTTACCCTTAAATGTAATCTATACATGCATATAAAATACCCACCCTCTCGTTATATATCGCCCCAAAAAGGTTCGTATTAAAACGTTTGTTAAATATATTAGTTTTCCCCTGCGCGTGACACTTAATATTTCTTGTCATGTAGGCTGACTTCGCATCACTTATCGTTGACCCCGGTGCTATTTTTCAGCGAAGTCACGTGATTTATACAATATTGTTTGCGAGTTTAATGTAGGTTTTATGTCTGTACAATTGATACTTACTATCTCATTATGCATTAAACAGAAGTGTCCCTGGGTAGCTCTGTGTCTCAAGTTACTTTGCATGCTTCGTGTAGGTTTGAATTTCATTTCATTTAGTAAACGCATTTTGTTCGCATGTATCAAAACAGACAAGGCCGATTTTGAAAATGAAAATGTTTCCCAGAGAAAGGCGTATAACAGAAATGCATGCGTTAAAACTAAGCCTTATGTTGATCTTCTTGGTTTTCTTTTTCTTCTTCTTCTTCTTCTTCTTCTTCTTCTTCTCCTTCTTTGGTGTTAAACTTCACTTTCAACAATTGTTAAGTCATATTGCGACGGTGTCTACTTGAGACAGTATTCTGAGTGCTTCCACACTGGAGTATCATGCCTCAGACAAATGATATGATACCCCACCGAGTGGCATTATACGACACTGGGCCCACCAGACCTAGAACTATCCTTTAAATGCTGATCGCCAAGCGATGAAGCTTCTAGTACTTTTCAAGTTTTTTTGTATGACCCGGTCGGGGATCGGACCAAGGACCTACTGCATGCAAGGCGGACTATTTAAAAATGGTACCATAATCCTCCTTGCTTGGCGCTCAGCATTTAAAAGATAGGTCTGGTCGGCCCGTTGTCAGTATAATGCGACTGGGTGGGGACACTGTGTGGTACCATACCATGTGTGCGGCGTGATACTCCAGTGTGGCAGCGCTTAGAATACTGTCTCGAGTAGGTCTTCACCTTCGACGTTAAACACTGTAAAACAACAACAACAACAACAACAACAACAACAGCAGCAGCAGCAGCGTTGATGTGCTCCATTTGCACATAGCATACTATTAACTGCAAAACTTGCACTCAATCTAGCCACCCAGACACTGACAATCATAAACATGTCAAACAATAAACAATTAGAAAAAACAATTTATGATAATGACGTCACGCTTGACCTTGTAACGTCGGGTCACATCTCAGGTATCAAAATTATGGTCAATGTAACTTGGTACTTTTTCAAATATGCAAATGCCCAACAAGTTTATTTTAAAAGAAAAAGGTCGTTCAAAGCTTTAACGATACGTTTGTAGAAGTAACAGCTGAGGCGAAGCAGCGAAATCAGATTTAAATGGTCAGTCAGCAACTTGTGTTGGATGTTCACGCCAAATGTCATGCGTTTGATCCCGACACCGCGACCTTTTCTTTTTTACCATTATTTTTCAATATACAACAATCCTCAATAAATGAAGGTTTTTACCTGCGCCATAAAGTAGGTTAATCGTTTTAGTTATGATCGATGCAGTTTATACAGTTGCAAGTGCTCAGAAATGACTTTAAAATGTTACTTTACATATGTACATTTGGTGGTGGTCTACATATGGAGGTTGGGGACGAGGACAGCTGCAGGGTTGAGGGTGTGGCCGGCCGCTTTTTTCAGAGAGGTTAAGAGCATGTTCCATTGCAGAGTGTTCTGTGATAGAAGGACTTTTTGTAAGAGTATTTAGACGTCTGGGTTATCCTTAAAATAATATTTGTTTGCTGTGCTCCGGCCCAGTAGTTTTCATGTAGTTAGGTAGGTAGCTATTTCTTTTTGTTGTCAAATTTCGATTATTCATAGTCATTTTAAAGAAAAATGGATAGAAATCATGACAAAAAATGCTTTGAAAGTCAAATAAAAAGTTTGGGTAGCTGCAATTTTGAGTGAATAGGTAGGAGCACCGTAAACAATATATGTTTAAGGACTGTCCTGTTTTATGTAACAGTGGACGTTGCTTAGGTTCATAAACTGTTTGGTTTGATCCAGAAAACGGAATCGATATACATATATATAAATTCTGAACTTTCTGCCCAAGGTAAACTAGGCGAGATATGGCTAGGACTTGTGGGGTTATCATATTGCGCAAGGCCGCTTTAATAATTACATAGATGAGTATCACAATTACCCCGCATAACTTCGGCCAACTTTTACAACGTGTCTTTGTGTATTTTTCTCGACCACAGCTATCAAGAGAGTACCAAGCGGACATGGTTATAACCGCAATCAGATAACTATACAAAACATACCGCCGATGGGTATAAGTGTTAAACAGTCATTTGCGAGAAGACAAAGTTATTCAAATACAAAATGACAATCGGCAGTCTTACCCATAATGATATGGTTAACTTCCTATTTTAATGTTTAAAGGGAAATGTAAACGTTTGCGGTTTTTTGCCTGAGGTTTAGTATATACGCAAGTAATGTATGCAATGTAGAAGAAAAACTAACGTTATTATATTCATCCACATATATGTCTTTCAAAACAGAAAACAGGATGGGGATATTTCGCATTTCTGTAATTTCAGACACTTTTTTTAGCGTTATGTCTTATTAAAATGGTGACCAAACAACTATAATGAATTTTGAAATACAGCGTAATGTAAAATATATAAAAAAATATTATAATAAAAGATCAAAATATATATTATAATGTAAAAGAAACATTATTATTGTAATGTAAAAAAGCATTTAACCATATTTTACTGTAACTAATATTAATCAAACCATATATCAGTCTAACAATAGTGACTAGACCTATTTTAATGTAAAAAAATAGTAATTCAACCATATTTTAGAGTAAATAAATAGTGATTAAACCATACTAAAATATGTAACATAGATATCAAACCATATCTTAATCTAATACTCCATGTATAAAAACAACACTTTAACATAAAGAACCTACAAAATAAACATGCAGAATAATCTAACTAAATAAAACCTACAGAACTGCAAATCCTATCCAAATAAAAATAGAATAAATAAAATACAACAGGTTGAATGCATCTTATATATGCACTATGCACACGAATTACACATGCATACCTACCCTGTTATAAACACGTTCCTTTATACAGTTATATTGTGCCATTGCATGTCAAATGTTAATTTCATTTGGATCATTACACGGTGTCAAAGTGTCAACCAATGACACATTGTGGAACAAATTCATTTCATACCTGAGCGTATATGAAATGTGCAGTTAACAAATTTACATTTCAGCCATTCATTCATGAAGTGTATACTCTCACTACAGCGGGTAATGCTTATGATTCTCGGCGTAGAAATGACAGCTGTAACGAGATTGTGATTGACAGCGTGTTAAATTGATCCCCATAAAATTCACAGCACGACACGGTTTAGAACTCAATGGCTGCTCATGGTACTCAATGGCTGCTCATGGTACTCAATGGCTGCTCACGGTACTCACTTCTTTGATTGTGTATTATCAAATAAGTAAAAATAGTTTTTGATTGTATGGTGTGTGTCTGTGTGACATTGCTTTAAACCATATATCAATCTTTAAGGCATATCGGAATAATACCCCACCCATTATGATGACATCGTGACGACCAGTGTTATCGCAGACTAAACTGTCAGTTTACATGCATGTTCTAGTATACAAGCATGTGTCGGTTAACGCATATGTACCAGTGTGTATATATAGAACAAGTATACACATATGTATAAGTATACACATATGTACCAGTATACAAATATGTATTAGTAAACACATATGTACCAGTATATATATATATATATATATATATATATATATATATATAAGTACAAGTATACACATATGTTCCAGTATACATACATGTACCAGTGTACACATATGTGTCAGTATATGCAAATGTACAAGTATACACGTATGCCGGTCTACCATTATACACGTATGTACCAATATACACGCATGTTTACAATTATACACGTATCTTATCTGCCAGTATGCATGTGTGTATCAGTATACCCGTATGTACCAGTATACATGTGTGTACCATTATACCCGTATGTACCAGTATACATGTGTGTATCAGTATACATATGTTAACCGTTAAACACGTATCTACCAATATGCGTGCATATTCAAGTATACTCGTATGCACAGTAAAAACGTATTTACCAACATGCACGTGTGTGCCAGTATACATATAAGTACCAGTATATACGTATGTACCAATATACATGTAGGGACCCGTATACACATATGTACCAGCATACTGGTTCGTACCAGTGTACCAATATACACATATGTACCAGTATACACATATGTACCAGTATACACGAATGTACCAATATACTCGTATGTACCAGTATACACGTATGTACCAATATACACGTATGAACCAATATACACGTATGTACCAATATACACATATGTACCAGTATACACGTATGTGCCAGTGTACATATTTGTACCAGTATACACATATGTACCAATAAGCACATGTACCAGTATACACAAATGTACCAATATACACATATGTAGCAATATACACGAATGTACCAGTGTTTATATATGTACCAATATACCCGTATATACCAATTAACACATATGTACCAGTATACACATATGAACCAATATACACGTATATACCAGAATACATATATATATCAGTATACACGTATATATACCAGAATACATATATGTATCAGTATACACGTATTTATACCAGAATACATATATGTATCAGTATACACGTATATATACCAGAATACATGCTTGTGACATGTTCTGGTTCTAAGGTATACCATGACCAGGAAACTAATACCCAAGGAAAAATACAAATTAACTGGTAATCGACTGTAAGAAAATAGAAATAAGCACTGAACTCTCTACATGTATCTGTGATATAAAATTAGCGTCAAGTTTATTGTGAATAAATTACATACATATACATAAGGAATGTATTTAGATTTTGATATACATCGGCACATGAATGGTTTCAATGGTGCAAATTTATACTTAAATCTTATCACACTTTATGTTTTGACTAAGACATAAGATTTAAGTATTTTTATCAGTTTTGATCTTGCATTTGTTAATACTTTGTATACATTCTTATATACATATCAGAAAAGCAGTGATAAATATATTTTTACCCAGCATATGAGCAAGTTATCTAATTAAATGTACTTCACATATGCATAATACAGCATTCTCTGTGTAACAAGTACTGTTTTATTACAAGTAAGCATAGGCCCACAGGTGAATAAATTCTAATATAGTAAGATGAATAATTTAAGATATTTATTGGATGCCCCTCAGTTATATGAAACAGTTTCCTTCGGATATCACAATTGTTGAATGGCCCTCCTTTAAAAAACCGAATTCCTAGAATGCATTCTCATTTCTCCCTTCGTCTATATGACATTTATCAGCAAATTCCGGTAAAACAATAGACAGACGTGCTGTGTAGGTATCCCGGAAGATAACAGTGGAGAGGGTTGATACGAAGGTTATACAATTACCTAAGATTAACTCTTGTGATCGCAGATAAAAGGACAATGAGCAGGGTTAAGATTATAAACATAAAGTATAGAGTAACAGGTGTACTTACATAAACTATGTATTCAGAGTTTAAAGGAACCATTCGCCTCATGTTTATTACTTATGTTGTTTTGTTGTTTTATATGAAATTGTGTTATATTTGTTGTTTTCGTTTAATTGTAGCAGCCTGTCAAAGTCCTTCAAGTAATGTAACTCTTCAATATATCAATGTTAGGTTTTGGGGTCGTTTTAAGTTGACAACCGAAAGACAAATAACGAATAACGAACTAAATTCAGTCTATCTCAAAAGCTTCCTGTTTTTTCTTTGTGAAAAGTGTGCCTGTATCCCCAAAAAATGCAATACATTCTACTGTTTGTGTTTCTGTTTTAACGTACAGTTTGTAATATCCGTTAAATGATACTGTGTTTCTTGAAACAAGCGCAGAAAGTATTTTGTTAGTGTTAAAGACATCAACAATTCTAATAGTTTCAAAAAAGTAATTTAGTTTAAAACATTAAATAATTTACTTGTATGTGTAACGTATTAAGACATCATGAATTTCTTTGTAACTCCATAGTTTATTATTGACATACAATGGGGATAAAATAAACAAACTTATTGAAAAGTACAAATATTCCACGAATTAAACTGGATATGCCATATATAACCTGAAATGTGTTGAAAATGGCGTTAAAACCCATTAAAAAAAGGAAGAAAAAATATGAGAAAGAAATAGTACAAATAAACTGCACCGCATATGTTTTTATATGTACCAGCGAATTGTCTATCTATAAGGATTACTAAACATTTTTCGTTACAATGAATTATACTTCCTCATAAATGTAAAGTAAATAGTTTACCTTCGTTGTTTGTGTTTCACGCTCAGTGTTGTAAATATCTTCTACGCGTTCCTCTACTTCATCTTCTTTATAAATCATAAAAAAGCAGCTACTGTCAAAATATATAATCATCAAAATATTCATGTCACTGATAGTTTTACATAAGAGTCTCGCAAAACATTACTTACAAAACACACAGCACAAAAAAAACTGTATCTAAATTAGTGATAATTAATTTAACTTCAACGCAAACAATTTAACAATAAATATAACACGAATTAAAACTGATAAGACGCGTCATCTACAGAGCACAGGTAGTAGTAGCGACTCGTTCACAGCCGTACCAACAACCATTCTCTCCTCTCTCCAGTCCCGATATGACAGTTGCTTCGTTTTTTCACCGCATGAAAATGTATCTCGTATTATCTTACCGTACATTTATTAAACTGACATTAACTCGCATCATGTTACACTGGTTTCACAAAACTTTTATTCACGCAATGAAACATAGGGTACGGTTTTAGCGCTTAAATCCTTCTATTTCGCGCAATAACTTCACAATTTTCTCACCAACTCAACATTTTACCATAATAACCCCTTTGCTAGCATTGTTTTAAAGTTACACTGCCTTAATTATCATTTTTAACTACTTAAACCCGACAGGTGGGAAATGTAATGGATCTACCGGAGTTGTAAACGCATCGCTGCACCGACCGCATAACTTGAAGGAGTATAAAACATATAAAATGCAAAACTATTTATTCACAGGGAATTTTTGATACTTTTCAATTCATACTCTCGCATATTTTTACAATTAAGTAATATATCTTAGTAGTTTATAACTTTTGATTACACGTTACTTTAGTGTATAAAGAATGGCGTGTCCATTGTAACTCGCATAGCGTAGATGGCTGCGTTGCTACTGCAAACAGGTATGGTGTCGCTTTCGTTTAACTATTGAAAGTTGTGTCTCCAATATTTGTTTTATATGAATATTTGTTGTTGCTGTTGTTGTTGATGATGTTGTTGTTGTTGTTGCTGCTGCTGCTACTGCTGCTGCTGCTGTTGCTACTGTTGCTGCTGATGCTGATGCTGATGCTGATGCTGCTGTTGTTGTTGTTTTGTTTTTGCTGCTGCTGCTGCTGCTGCTGCTGCTATTGTTGTTGCTGATGCTGATGCTGATCTTACTGATGTTGTTGTTTTGCTACTGTTGTTGTTGTTGTTGTTGTTGTTATTGTTGTTGTTATTATTTTAAAGAGACACATTTTCAACACACCAAGTTACACGTGGCACCGAGTATTATTGGTGGAGAAAAACCTGAGCGGAACCATCGTCCTTTTCACATAGAGGGAGGATTGTTTTGGCCTAGCTTGGCTCAAACCTAAGACCTCAGCGATGAGAGGCAAATGACCTTTAGACCAAGCGGCTATGAAATACCCATGGATATTTAAAAATAAAAACTAGCGTAATTATCACTCAGTCTGTATTCTTATCTAATATCCTGGTACAAGTGTCAGTGTTAAAATGCTTGCTAAGTAAACAAAGGAGGAGTGTCTTTGATAATTAGTCATATTGTGACCAAACTCTTACGGGAAGTCGAAATACTATATGCTATAAACATATTTACGTTACCTCAATTGTGAGACAAGCTTTATCATGTCAATGCATTCATTTCTGTTGATAAACTGCCTGCCTGATAAACATAAGTTTATCACACGCCATTGCAAATTTATCAGGCACATGACGTCGTTATGTATACTTATACATTTTGACCAGGACGGAATAACTTTAACCTAACTTAAAATGAATAAAAAATGAAATAGAAATATTGATAAATAGAATACCATGAAAATGTCTAATATTATCAACTTCATCAGGTTCGACACGAAATAAAAAAGGACTCGACAAAGCCTCGTCCTGTTGTTTTTTTTGTTAAGCCTCACCTGATAAAGTTGATAATATCAGACACTAACATGGTATTCTCTATATTACAATTTAAACAAATAATAATAATAAATAAATTTATTAACGATAGAGCTCATATGAATGTTTCACGAGACCTCAAATAACGGATAAAGTGTCTTGCTCAAGGACACCACACATAGCCATGGAAGATGATCGAACCGACAACCCTCCGATTCCGGGCTCGATACTCTACCACTGGACCACGCGCTCCGCATAAATAGTATACAGAGTAAAAAAAAATGTATGCATTCGTGGTTGTGGCAAAATAATAGTAGCAGACTGCTAAAGTCAGATTGATAGTTGTGTTTCGTCGCTTGGTATCCAACATGCTACGTGTACACAGACCCTAATTTTCTGAGACATCAATAAAGACGTAAATGTCGAAGAACGAAAAACGAATATCAGTCTTCTTAAAATGGGAATATATATTATGGAGAATACACAGTGTTATATGTAAATGGTATATTTAACAACCAAACGCTTCTGAACTATCATCTAACATCAGAAATTGAATATAATTTTATACTTTGTCAAATAATGTGTTTTTAAAATTAAACGAAATACATGGTTCGAAAAATAGTAATGATTCTATATCCAAATGATTTGTTCAATAAACCGACCTGTTCGCGTAGTCTTCTTGAAGATTTAAAGTTTAAATATATAAATAAAAAATCATTACAATGCTTTTCGTTTTTAAAAATAATTTTAGTTTTTAAGTCATTTATAGTGTTTTTTCCTGATATACTCCCTTTAAAGGGAATTTGTCAGAATTTTTCAAACTTTAAATATTGGCTAAAAACATATTTTTTTTCCAATACAACGTACCTATATACTCACTGATAGAGTATTGCCAAAATAATATTTATTTAAACATGCAAACATAATATATTAAAAGGGGGTTTTCTAACTTGGGCTACGCGCCTGGGTTAGACTAAAATAGATGTTCAGCTTAAAAGAGCAACATATTTCGTGATATATTAAATGAATCGGGTGATTTCGTTTTGATTTCAATTGTATCCGTTATGCACAGGGGCGGATCCAAGAATTTCAGTTTAGAGGGTCGCATCACAAAATCTGAATGGGCACACATGTTTTTCAGTAGAAATATGGTGACTTTTAATCAATATAGGAGTTTATGTGTGAGCGAACGCCGGGTTTTCAAAGAGTAGATCCGCCATTGATACAGGTTTATACGTAGTAAAAATAATTTTATCTTAGAAAGAGTACGAATGACGTCAAGCAGTATTTAAGTACTGTCTATTTTTAGAATGGGGATTTCGTTTACTACTCCAATTTAAATATCGATTTTGTATCGTTCTGGTGGATTTGACACCAAACAAATGATAATGAGATGCTTTTTATCCATTTTAATAATTATATCATTTCAGATATTTAGAGCGTCCCTTGGCCAGTTAATAATAATGGATATGTTAGTAAACAAACCACACTTTAGTTGTAGATAATTTAAACATTGGTGATTCCAGATATACGTTTGATTAGAATGTTCTTTAATTTTTAATAAAATGCAAAGCAACTGTTAACGTTTCGTTCATGATTTGGTATGAAAATATCTAAATCGTGCATGGTACAAATGGTAACAAATACCCTTACTCGTTGGTTGCATGAAGATAATATTGATGTTTATCTCGACGGATACTTACAGTTTCAAATAATGTTTTAACTATCCGATGACATTGCACATTGTTGTAATTAAATATCTTTAAAAAAACTGATACACAGGTCTCTTAATAGCTAGTAATGCTATCTTTAAAAAAATATCCACCATATGGCGAGTTCTGTTTGGGGTAAAATAATGATACTTAACAGGATATATTGTTTTTTTTAAACAATCGGTGTTTAAAACACCAGTTTCGTCTTAAAATATACACCAGAAGTATCCATTTAAAAGTAAACTATGTATGTAACATATCGGGACCAGAACTGCGGGGTTAACATATTACGACGTTAACTGCTAGCCATCTTTATTATCTTTGAAATAACAATTCAATTCAATTCATTGGCAACCTTTCAGCAAACAAATTCCTTTCGCCATTTTAAGTTGTAGTTTTACGTTATATGGCAAATACTTGACAGTAATATATTACAATCTCATTATTTTTAATATTTTAAATAACGTAGTATATATTATATAGATTGGAAAAAGAAAAAAAAACGTATTTAATATAAACACACAAACATACATAAATCATGTATGAAAAAAAAATGTCTCTTTTATTGTGAAATAAAAACGAATATTGTGTTTCATGCCAGTATCGATCAATATACGAATAGGAGGCCAATATATCACATTTCAGAATTTTGATATCAGTTTCAATATAATATCGAAGATAAGTTAAGCCGATAACATGTTGCTATATTCTAATATCAGTTAGATCTATATACTAAACAGGGCGGCTAACCCGCAAACTATATCGTTGTCATTAGTCTGTCACTGGGTCTTGCATTTTATTTCGGTAAGATTCATTATAGATGGACAATGTTATTATTTCACTTATATCAGTGTAAGGTACACTATATGACAGTTAAAAAGCTATACTGATTTTTATAAAATCATAATTTAATTAGTTATTTTAACAAATCCATCATGTTATGAATACTCTTACAATATGACATCATATTAGGCGTATCGTATGTTCATTCTTCACTTGTAACTCATTGTATATTGTTCATTTATATGTAATTATTTACTGCAATTTTTATATATGTTATTATATGCTCTCCAATTATGGAGGAAATAAAGATTCTATCTATCTATCTATCTAGCTAACCCGCAAACTATACTGAACGGAGTAGCTAACCCGCAAACTAAAATTGTATGTATTTAATCAACCACCTGAAATTGTATGTATTTCCTAAAAAAAAAAACAACATCAAAGCAAATTTCTTAAAATTTAGGCTTGAATAAAAAAATATTTATGATAACAATGACCAAGTATATCATTCATTATTATTATTATCAAATTTGACAGTAATTGTCTTATATAAATGTTAACTACGCTACTCACCATCCAGACGATGATACTGGAAACAAATGTATAAAAGTTGCGGGTTGACTTTTCCGTTCAGTATAGAACGGTACATTTTTGTATTTATAAAAGGTGACTCAATTTATAGAGAAACTATTTTTTTCGGTGCCCTCTACCTTTCATTTCTTCTAGACCTAATGAATAGTTTTTGATATGATAATTCACTTGTTTTGTATTTAATAAAGAAGGTTTCTTATTTTAGTGAATTCTTGTGATTGTATATATGAGACCTATTTATGACGTAAAATGGTTGACGCTCCATGACGAATTCCATCATTTCAGCACAGAATTGGCCCACAGTATGTCACTCAGATTGTTTACAAACACATTAGTTAAAGGTCACATAAATTCTTTGTCTAAACGTGTTGATTACATCATACATCTGTAAACGAAACCCATAATCGATTTCCTTTTTAAGTTTTATAGTGAATTGCCAGTTTTACATGTGTGTCATTCAAAGAAAAACCAACATTTAAAAAGGAACTTTACATTTTATTGTTAATTAACATTTACAGTGCCAAACTCTTATAAAATAAATAGAGGTCATGTCTCATCCAAGGTTTATTTTTTGTTCAGTGAGTTCACTGTTATCAATGTGAAGTATACTTCGAAAATAATGTATTGATACCTTCATTTCTAGCCCTTATTTGTTCCATCTTCACAATTAAAGCATGCCAATGCGTTCCATATGTTCCAAATACATCAATAATGCCATTCAAATCAAGAAATGGACACTAGAGCAATAAAAATGCATTTTTAAGTACAAAGGAAACTCTGACTACTTATGACCGCGGCCATATCATCATACACCATGAAAGTAGTTCCTTTTTTACAATGTGTGTGTTATGCCTACAGAAGACTTGTCCCAGGGCTTTGATCAGTCAGCGTTGTTCGGGCACCTATATGTATCATATTGCATATTTAAATACAGCATATAGTTATTATTATTATTATTATTATTATTATTACTATTATTATTATTTTGTGTTATTGTTGTTGTTGTTGTTGTTGTTGTCGTTGTTGTTGTTGTTGTTGTTGTTGTTGCTGTTGCTGTTGCTGCTGCTGATGATGATGCTGCTGCTTCTGCTGGTGCTGTTGCGGTTGTTGTTGTTGTTGTTATTGTTGTTGTATGATGTTTATCACTTTCAACAATTGTTCAGTTATATCGCGACGGTGTCTACTTGAGACAATATTCTTAGCGCTGCCACACTGGAGTATCATGTTTTAGACACATGTATGATACCCCACCCAGTCACATTATACTGACACCGTGCCTACAAGACCTAGATTTATCCTCTAAATGCTGCGCGCCAAGCAATCTTCTGGTACCATTTTTCGTCCCCCAATCACCCTAACAACAGTTTGATAATATCTGGAAGAAGTATAAAACGTAACCAAGAAAAAAAAAATAGCAGACTTGGTTTATATTATAATATTATTCTATTTTGTTTTTTGGACCGGGTAAACAAAGCCTTGAATGCGAGGTCAACGCCCAACTTCTATGCACTCTTAACAATTAAAACGAAATTGGAAAACTAAAAATGATTAAATGACAAAAAATAGATGTGCCTGCTATTGAGTTCAATTATCACTACGTCTTATATATACACGATTAAGAAGATATTTTTTTTTTTAAGATTTAAGATAAAAGTTGGTAGCAAATGATAAGATACTAGGAAGCACAATAACACATATGCATTTACCTATTATCCTACGCCGAGGAAACACTTAAATTAATTAATGAATTGTTGACCTACATACCTTGCATTTTATTATCATAATTATAAATGGGATAACATTTGTATTTTTTGTATTTTGTACATGTTAATAATGTATAAATGAAACTTCAAAGAAAATGCACTATGCATTTGTAGATATTCGTGTTATCCAAGCGTATAAAACATAAAGTTATGGTTTATTACGGTAAAGTTTAAAATTATAGATACAGTTTGGTCATTAATTGAGAACACACGGAGAAAAATGAAAATAAATTTCACAATACGTGTTATTTTCAATCTGTCAAACATCATTGTTGTCGGAAAACAACCTTTTAACTACCTTGAACTATTAGTAGTTTATCTGAATTTCGTTAAGTAAGAAAATGTTTATATCAGCACAATTAGTTATGTTTATTAATTTGCATCAAATATTAAAAACAATGCAACCGATTCACAAAGCTGCTATTAGATGCATATAGTTTGACCGTTCAAATGTTTATATTATATATGTCACATTATGACATATGAGCTGTGTGTGAAACCTTTTCTACTGAGATGGGTGATGTATCTGTCCAGAGCTAAAATGAGTCATAGCCCCGAAGCTTCTCCTGGCAACCTGTGGGGATCAAATCTGGTAAACGAGCTCTCACTAAACCTATACTTGTTTACTTCTTTTGTTTATATGTGTTACTTGCGGAGAGGGAGTGTACTCGAGTACTGGTTAATCCCAGGAAACAGTGGTTAGGTTAACTGATCATCTGTTAGCCCACGATGGCATAAGAATGAAGCTAAATATGCAATCAATTAATCAATCAATCAATCAATCAATCAATCAATCAATCAATCAATCAATCAATCATTGTTTATATTATGTTAAGTCAATGTTGTACTTTGTAAATAAGTAGAGGGCTTATGGAAGATTGAATTTATTCAAATGAGCTCTCCCGTTAATAAACGTCTTTCTTATTATTATTATTATTATTATTATTATTATATTTGTGAATGAAATACTGAATTATACCACTGTCCTTTTGCAAACTATCTCACATAAAGTGTTTGGACCGATCAAGGTTTAAATCTGCGACCTAAGTGGTGAGATGTAAGTGGTTCCTTAACGACAGGGACTTAGACGACCCCACCGCGGAGGACTCCATGTAATCGTTTATGTGTAGGATTGCTTTACCTAATAATATAATACAGGTCACTCCTTTGATCATACGACAATTATACGCGAATAACACTAAAAACTAAAAATAATATGCCATGATCATTGCCATTCGGTCACACAAATTGAATGGTGACTTATTTCAAGAATTCAAAAAATGTCATCCATTTTTTAGTTACACATTATTTCAACGGATGCACACCTGTTTAATTGATCAAGTGTACAATGGGTCGATTTCACCGAGATATGGCGTGTATTCGATTTCATGTTCATTTCATTTAGAAACATATTTCGATTGAAGATCAAACTATTATTTGATATAATGCGTTTCGAATGAGACTTCAGATGAAAAACAGATTTTCAACTTTAACGTGTCAAATAGCAATGGGTGTATATTCTGATATAGCGTCGTATAGAATCTCAAATTACACAGATAAATAGCGCGATGATACTGAAATTATAGTTGAGGACAACTAGATGTTTATCGTACACACTTCAATACTGAAGTAGTTAAAGAAAGGATTGATCGTATTACATCTTTAATTTATTTAGGGTATTTACACATAACTTTATAAACTCATATATGCCATGTTTATGAGAAAGGTAAGTTTATATTAGCAAATTTGCCAAGTTGGTATTCGAACTATCGTTTAAGAGTAACCGTATGGAAAATATTCAAAAACCGTTTTAGCTGCTGTGTAAAGAGTGAGGTGGGTAAACCTAAAAAAATGGTCCTGTACAATGCAATAACATTTAACCTTTTTTCTGCAAAATTTGATATATTTTATTTAAATTTTCTTTAATCTTTCAAAAAAAATATAAATTTTTGTTTTTCAATTTTATATTTTTCGCTTTATACATTATCATTAAAGTGTATATTATATGCAATTTTCATACATTTTAAGCCATTTTAGGTAAATGTATCATGGTTTAAACAGGGAAGGCTCTCTTGTCACAAGGATTTTTTTTCAAATAATACTAGAAGTGTACCAGACAATTATCGGAATAAATATGTTTGAGTGGTAAGAAGGTCTTCATCATAAGGAGAGCTATTTAAATGTAAATAAATAGAACGAAATTTGGGCGAAATGAGCGTTTTCCTTAATTTTAACCGTTTTGCAGTTATTTTATGAATAGAAAAAAACTAAAATTATCAGATTAGATATACATAATATCAACTATACATATTAAAACATAGTATATTAAATACGAATACACAATGCTTTCCTGAAAAATAAGTATTTAAAAGAAATATATTTTACAAGGCCGACATTGGGGCTTAATGAACCTTGTCCTTTAAGTACTCTGTGTCGATTACCTGTAATCAGCACACACGTGTTAACACAGCTAAAATTCATGATTGTGTTACTTTTTATATAACCGCTTACAGATGTAAACAATCATCCATGATTGTGATATATTTTATACCACCCCGGCTTACAGATGTAAACTACCATCCATGATTGTGTTATTGTTTATATAACCCCGGCTTACAGATGTAAACTACTATCCATGATTGTGTTATTGTTTATATAGTCCCGGCTTACAGATGTAAACTACCATCCATGATTGTGTTATTGTTTATATAGTCCCGGCCCACAGATGTAAACTATCATCCATGATTGTCTTATTGTTTATATAACCCCTGCTTACAGATGTAAACTATCATCCATGATTGTGTTATTGTTTATATAGTCCCGGCTTACAGATGTAAACTATTATCCATGATTGTGTTATTGTTTATATAGTCCCGGCTTACAGATGTAAACTATCATCCATGATTGTGTTATTGTTTATATAACCCCGGCTTACAGATGTAAACCACCATCCATGATTGTGTTATTGTTTATATAGTCCCGGCTTATAACCCCGGCTTACAGATGTTAACTGCCATCCATGATTGTGTTATTGTTTATATAACCCCGGCTTACAGATGTAAACTATCATCCATGATTGTGTTATTGTTTATATAGTCCCGGCTTACAGATGTAAACTATCATCCATGATTGTGTTATTGTTTATATAGTCCAGGCTTACAGATGTAAACTATCATCCATGATTGTGATATATTTTGTATAACCCCAGCTTACAAATGTAAACTACCATCCATGATTGTGTTATTGTTTATATAACCCCGGCTTACAGATATAAACTATTATCCATGATTGTGTTATTGTTTATATAACCCCGGCTTACAGATGTAAACTATTATCCATGATTGTGTTATTGTTTATATAACCCCTGCTTACAGATGTAAACTATCATCCATGATTGTGTTATTGTTTATATAACCCCGTCTTACAAATGTAAACTATCATCCATGATTGCGATATATCTTATATAACCCCGGCTTACAGATGTAAACTATTATCCATGATTGTGTTATTGTTTATATAACCCCTGCTTACAGATGTAAACTGTCGTCCATGATTGTGATATATTCTAAACAACCCCGGCTTACAGATATAAACTGTCGTCCATGATTGTGATATTGTTTATACAACCCCGGCTTACAGATGTAAACTACCATCCATGATTGTGATATTGTTTATATAAGCCCGGCTTACAGGTATAAACTACCATCAATGATTGTGATATAGTTATTACAACCCCGGCTTACATATGTAAACTACCATCCATGATTGTGATATATTTTATATAGTCCCGGCTTACATATGTAAACTATCATCCATGATTGTGTTATTGTTTATATAGTCCCGGCTTACAGATGTAAACTATCATCCATGATTGTGTTATTGTTTATATAGTCCCGGCTTACAGATGTAAACTATCATCCATGATTGTGATATTGTTTATACAACCCCGGCTTACAGATGTAAACTACCATCCATGATTGTGTTATTGTTTATATAACACCGGCTTACAGATGTAAACTACCATCCATGATTGTGATATTGTTTATATAACCCCGGCTTACAGGTATAAACTACCATCCATGATTGTGATATAGTTGATACAACCCCGGCTTACATATGTAAACTACCAACCATGATTGTGATATAGTTGATACAACCCCGGCTTACAGGTATAAACTACCATCCATGATTGTGATATAGTTGATACAACCCCGGCTTACATATGTAAACTACCATCCATGATTGTGATGTAGTTGATACAACCCCGGCTTACAGGTATAAACTACCATCCATGATTGTGATATAGTTGATACAACCCCGGCTTACATATGTAAACTACCATCCATGATTGTGATATAGTTGATACAACCCCGGCTTACAGGTATAAAATACCATCCATGATTGTGATATATTTTATACAACTCCGGCTTACAGATGTAAACTACCATCCATGATTGTGATATATTTTATACAACCCCGGCTTACATATGTAAACTATCATCCATGATTGTGTTATTGTTTATATAACCCCCGCTTACAGGTATAAACTACCATCCATGATTGTGATATAGTTGATACAACCCCGGCTTACATATGTAAACTACCATCCATGATTGTGATATATTTTATACAACCCCGGCTTACAGATGTTAACTGCCATCCATGATTGTGATATTGTTTATATAACCCCGGCTTACAGGTATAAACTGCCATCCATGATTGTGATATTGTTTATATAACCCCGGCTTACAGATGTAAACTACCATCCATGATTGTGATATATTTTATATAACCCCGGCTTACAGATGTAAACTATCATCCATGATTGTGATATATTTTATATAGTCCCGGCTTACATATGTAAACTATCATCCATGATTGTGATATATTTTATATAACCCCGGCTTACAGATGTAAACTATCATCCATGATTGTGTTATTGTTTGTATAGTCCCGGCTTACAGATGTAAACTATCATCCATAATTGTGTTATTGTTTATATAGTCCCGGCTTACAGATGTAAACTATCATCCATGATTGTGATATATTTTATATAACCCGGCTTACAGATGTAAACTATCATCCATGATTGTGATATATTTTATATAACCCCGGCTTACAGATGTAAACTATCATCCATGATTGTGTTATTGTTTATATAGTCCCGGCTTACAGATGTAAACTATCATCCATGATTGTGATATATTTTATATAACCCCGGCTTACAGATGTAAATTACCATCCCTGATTGTGTTATTGTTTATATAGTCCCGGCTTACAGATGTAAACTATCATCCATGATTGTGATATATTTTATATAACCCCGGCTTACAGATGTAAACTATCATCCATGATTATGTTATTGTTTATATAGTCCCGGCTTACAGATGTAAACTATCATCCATGATTGTGATATATTTTATATAACCCCGGCTTACAGATGTAAACTATCATCCATGATTGTGTTATTGTTTATATAGTCCCGGCTTACAGATGTAAACTATCATCCATGATTGTGATATATTTTATATAACCCCGGCTTACAGATGTAAACTATCATCCATGATTGTGATATATTTTATACAACCCCGGCTTACAGATTTAAACTATCATCCATGATTGTGATATATTTTATATAACCCCGGCTTACAGATGTAAACTATCATCCATGATTGTGTTATTGTTTGTATAGTCCCGGCTTACAGATGTAAACTATCATCCATAATTGTGTTATTGTTTATATAGTCCCGGCTTACAGATGTAAACTATCATCCATGATTGTGATATATTTTATATAACCCCGGCTTACAGATGTAAACTATCATCCATGATTGTGTTATTGTTTGTATAGTCCCGGCTTACAGATGTAAACTATCATCCATAATTGTGAAATTGTTTATATAGTCCCGGCTTACAGATGTAAACTATCATCCATGATTGTGATATATTTTATACAACCCCGGCTTACAGATGTTAACTGCCATCCATGATTGTGATATATTTTATATAACCCCGGCTTACAGATGTAAACTATCATCCATGATTGTGTTATTGTTTATGCAACCCCGGCTTACAGATGTAAACTACCATCCATGATTGTGTTATTGTTTATGTAACCCCGGCTTACAGATGTAAACTATCATCCATGATTGTGTTATTGTTAATATAGTCCCGGCTTACAGATGTAAACTATCATCCATGATTGTGATATATTTTATACAACCCCGGCTTACAGATGTAAACTATCATCCATGATTGTGTTATTGTTTATGTAACCTCGGCTTACAGATGTAAACTACCATCCATGATTGTGTTATTGTTTATGTAACCCCGGCTTACAGATGTAAACTATCATCCATGATTGTGATTTATTTTATACAAACCCGGCTTACAGATGTAAACTACCATTCATGATTGTGATATTGTTTATATAACCCCGGCTTACAGATGTAAACTACCATCCATGATTGTGATATATTTTATATAGTCCCGGCTTACAGATGTAAACTATCATCCATGATTGTGAGATATTTATATAACCCCGGCTTACAGATGTAAACTACCATCCATGATTGTAATATACTTTATACAACCCCAGCTTACAGATGTAAACTACCATCCATGATTGTGATATATTTGATATAACCCCGGCTTACAGATGTAAACTACCATCCATGATTGTGATATATTTTATATAACCCCGGCTTACAAATGTAAACTACCATCCATGATTGTAATATACTTTATACAACCCCAGCTTACAGATGTAAACTACCATCCATGATTGTGATATATTTGATATAACCCCGGCTTACAGATGTAAACTATCATCCATGATTGTGTTATTGTTTATATAACCCCGGCTTACAAATGTAACTATCATCCATGATTGCGATATATCTTATATAACCCCGGCTTACAGATATAAACTACCATCCATGATTGTGATATATTTTATACAACCCCGGCTTACAGATGTAAACTATCATTCATGATTGTGTTATTGTTTATATAACCCCGGCTTACAGATGTAAACTACCATCCATGATTGTGATATATTTTATATAGTCCCGGCTTACAGATGTAAACTATCATCCATGATTGTGATATATTTATATAACCCCTGCTTACAGATGTAAACTACCATCCATGATTGTAATATACTTTATACAACCCCAGCTTACAGATGTAAACTACCGTCCATGATTGTGATATATTTGATATAACCCCGGCTTACAGATGTAAACTACCATCCATGATTGTGATATATTTTATATAACCCCGGCTTACAAATGTAAACTACCATCCATGATTGTAATATACTTTATACAACCCCAGCTTACAGATGTAAACTACCATCCATGATTGTGATATATTTGATATAACCCCGGCTTACAGATGTAAACTATCATCCATGATTGTGTTATTGTTTATATAACCCCTGCTTACAGATGTAAACTATCATCCATGATTGTGATATTGTTTATATAACCCCGGCTTTCAGATGTAAACTATCATCCATGATTGTGTTATTGTTTATATAGTCCCGGCTTATATATGTAAACTATCACCCATTAAGTAGTTTCCCAAATCACAACAAACACCGAATGTACTGTAAAGTGACACGATATCGTTGACAGCGTAATACAAGCTCACGCAAATGTAAAGAAATGGTGACAAGGCATTTATATTGGGAACCCTTTCACGTTATACCCATAGTATACCGTGACAATAAGGTAATGACACCGGTAACGATTTCAATGTGGAAATTGTTAATATAAAAAAAACTGGTGTAACCATGATAAAGAAACGGATAGCATTTCAGACCAACAAAATAAAATCCTCTATCAACTCAGGAAGTGTTTAAGACATCTCCTGGCGTGTGTTAATTAGCATAAACACTCAAAAGTCGTGTTTATAGCAGTAAAATTTAAAAAATGCCTCAAATGGCAAATAACAATGTTGTTTTAGTTGATGGTGTTAGTTTATAATAAGTAGATTTAGCTTGGTTGCAAACCTTATACGAACCGCTCTCGAATCCACTTTTTGGGTATAACCAGTACAGAGTTTTCTCCAGGAGATGCCAACGGATACAGAATGGGATCGAACTCACAACATCTAGCGTAAACTGTCAAAACTGTATCCACTGAACTACCGCTCCACTTTTATTCATGTTGATATCGAATATAAATAATAAAGTCCATGACCTCAAAGCATACGTTCAAGACATTTATAATAATATGTGTTTCCTCAATTTGTGATTAATGCAAATATATTCTATCAAATATGTCTTAATTAGGTGTAATTGTAATTGAATTAGATTTTAATTATTTGAAGAACATTGTGATTTTTTTTATTTAATTCGTTGCCATAATAACCTCTTTGAGTTTTAATCTTTTAAAAAATTTAAGTATTATCTATGAACATCACAACAACCGTAACATCAGTAATTATATAAAATACATGTACAAAGTAATCAGTAAATGAGTTACTATCACTGGATACACAATACACTTAAACATTCGTGTAACTGTGTCTTGAGGAAAAGTACAGTAAATACAACACAACTGTATATGTGTAAGCCCAGTACTGATGTTCATTCTTATTTCTAAAGTGAATGAAATACTTTTAAGGGTTTGCCATTCATAAAAAAGACCCAAATCTAAGAAGAGAAACTTACAGTTTATTGTTTGTGTATATATGCAGTGCTAAAATATCATTTAAAATGTAGGGGTCGTGTTTCTTTAATTTTTGAAGTGTTTTTTTTTCTGTTCAGTGTGTACACTGTTGACAAAGTGACAGTATATACTTAAAATATTGTGTATATGACATGGAACATGAATGTTTAAATCAGAAGAACACTCCTGATTATATCACCGCCATTATGCTACCCGACCGAAGTACTTCATGTTCGAAAAGGTGTGAGTTTCTATGCCTATATAAGGTCTCGCTACACAGTTGTTTTTTTTTCTTTGTTCTGTATAAAATTAGGTCTAGGATTCCCATGGTAAAAAAGGAATTCCAAATAGAATCTTTTTTAAAATAATTTGTTTTATTGCAGCAATGTATGCCCACATAAAAATGCACAATAACTGGTAGTTTTTTTTAAAGTGGGTGAAGTGGCGCCATGAGGTTGTTTGAAAAAAAGAAGTCCTCAAAGCTCGTAAATATATGCATATGTTGAAATGCTATAAAAGTCAATTTTAACACCAGTGATCTCTTATTGTAGTATATGCTATGCCAACCTTTGCTCTACTCATCTGAAATGAAAATCACAACCACTATGAACCATTTTGATAATATTTTAAACCAAATTACATAGCTTTTTTAAGCGTAAGGATAATGTTACCGTGGGAAAAAATGCTTAACTGTGGAGTAAGACGTATATAAACACTAACAGACGCAAATGATGTATACAGGAGTTATCAGATGAAATGTAAGGAAAGTTTGGCATATGAGCTAGTTCATCTAAATGTTATATTGGTACTGCAGAACACTACCTGAGGTTCAATAACTCCAACTATTTTGAATACATTTGTGTGTTTACGAGTGATCTCCCTTTATAACTTCTGTTTAATAAGTATATAGATTTTTGCTCGGGTTGGTGAGGCTTATTTCAGAAAAAAAAATATGTTTATTTTGTGTTCTGATATTATAACGTTAGTTGTACGGGAAGATATATTAGCCAGTTAAGAGATAAATGAAAATGTTGCAGTTCTGAAAATGTGTTGAGGTATTTATGCAGTCAAAATATTAGTTTTACAGTAGTGTGAAAACAAAATAGAGAACACATAATTATTTTGCAACTACATTGAGTTGATTTTCACTTACTAGATTTACGTTTCTGGCCTTTCTCGATATATCAAATTTACATTTCTTTATAAAAAACGTAATGCGGCGGATATATTATTAGCTATTATAAGTCGTTGGATCTATATGTATTTCAGTCACACAAAAAACATAAACTGGTTCTACTTGGTAAATTTACTCGAAAAGCGAGTCATTTATAGTTATTGAACTTTGAGCTTATTTCGCCATTTGAGGTGTAAACCTACCATTGATTTTTGTTCTTTATTCTATAGTTAATAATAAATGTTTGAAAGCATGTCATTCATAGAGAGACCCAAATGAAAGAAGTGAAACTTACATTATACTGTTTGCCAACCTCTGCACTATCAAAATATGATGAGAAAAGTAGGGGTCATGTGGCATATAAGATATTTTTTTCTGCTCAGTGCGTACACTGTTGCCAAGTGAAAATAGACTTCCGAAATCATGCATTCATACCCCAATTTCCAAGCACCATTTTTTTTAATTTCACAATTCAAACATGACAACGCTGTCATTATGTTCAAAATACATCGATAATGCCATTGAAATAAAAAATAATAAGCATTAAAATAATTTAATTGCATTTTTAAATAAGAAAAAAACGAGGATTATTTATAACCGCCATTATGCGACTACACCACGGAAGTACTTCCTTTTTCCAATGGTGGTACTATGCATTGACCAACACAAAATGAAATACGAAAATCATATTGCTCTTACATAAATCAAATAATCTTCAATCTACCAATAAACGAATCAGGTTCAAACTGGCAGATTCCAGATTAAACCTTTAAACCTCTTCTCTTCTCATATATTAAAACCCAATACTCGGAAAGCATAAAATTCCATCTCTCAGATATATTGGGTCATTGGCACCGAATCCTGAAAAAAATGCTATCCTCAATAATCAAATTCAAAAGGCCTTCTTCTCTTAAGAAGTACAGTAACAAATACCCTATATACGGCACAGCTCCTATTTCATCAAGTCAGAAATAATTACCAACAAACACTAACGGAGCCTGGAAGTTGTTAAAAACATCAACCCGGGGTTCATGGAAGGTTACTTAAACATCAACCCGGGTACATGAAAGGTTACTTAAACATCAACCTGGGTACATGGAAGGTTACTTAAAGAATTCAATGAAACCATTGCACCAATCTTAACTTGCATCTTTAATAAATCATTGGAAACTAGCTTATGACAATTCTGTATTCAGAAAAGGTGACAAATATGATCCCATAAATTGCCACCACATGTTTTTAACCTGTATAATATATAAACTTCTAGAACATATTATCATTCAAGTACATGTAGTCTATCCCAGAACCTGATGTCCCTCGAAGCAGGTCTATCAACCACCAATGGAATGGCAGGGAATTCTATGTCTGTTCCACAATTCATTGCAATTGAACACTTACTAAACTGCGACGTCATTTAAACTTTCAGTTGAAGCAAATGACCAATCAACGTGCTCAAATGTGGCTAACCCAACATTACTATTTCAAGTAATATAAGGACAAAACTGATACCCTACAAAAGCACCAGCATGGTTTTCATTCAAATATTTATGCGAAACTTATTGACTTCATCCAAGACCTATCACAAAAAGATAACAAAAATATCCAAACTGACGTCATTATAATTATGGATTTTGCAAAGGCCTTGCATACGGTCCCCCATAAAATATAACATCACAATCTAAAATACTGTGGCATCAACAGCAATGTCACATCTTGGGTACGAAACTTTCTCACAAACAGTCCTATTTTAGCACTAACAATCTGATTTTATATCTTTTCATTCCGGTTTACCCCCAGGAATCCGTCTCGAGACCAGTATCATTATAATTTACATTAATGATGTTCATGAATATCTCCCCAAAACAGCAATTTAATGTACTTGGCGGACGGCAGCATTATATATAAAAATGTAACTACCAATTCTAACACAGGGAAACATCAATCAGACCAAAACGCAGCCGCTCAATGGGAGCAAGGCTGGCTCATGTCCTTCCATCCAGATAAATGTTACCGTCTTTTATTTTATGCTTTTTAATGAATTATAGATATATCTCAGTAGATTATTTATGGTAATTCACTGTTTCTAACAGTGAAATTTTAAAGAAAAAAAAATATCCTTGCATTTTAATTTAGAATAAAGATTATTTAGAAATATAAATATATATATTTTATTAATCGGTGAAGTGAGGTCAAAATCAACAAAAATTTATGTAAATGCATAAAAAAGATTTTTTTTTGTTTTGGTGTAAAATCAAATGATATTTCATCTCGTGATCACTCGTGGGAATATCACTTGATGAAATATAATTCGATCTTACACCGAAGCTAACAAATATTCTCTATACCAACACTCAAAGTATCAAAAGTACCAATATCGTCTATGCCCGTAATATTCATCCTTTAACAAAAGTAAACTCGGCTAAATATTTAGGAATAACTATACAAAATCATCTAAAATGGTATATTGACACCATAATTTTACTTAAGAGCAAACCAGACATTAGGATGCCTATAGTAACATCATCTACTTTTAAAAATACAGCTTACCAATTCCTTTAAGACAAAAAAAATAGAATATTGCAACAATGTATGGGATCCTCATCAACTTAACAAAATAAACTAATTAAAAAGGTACAAAGAAGGACAGCCCAAAATATAAATAATCGCTGCCATAACACTAGTTCAGTAACATACATGATAAACCCACTAAACTGGCAAACTCGTCAACAACGAATGCTACATACGTACAAGACTAATTATTTTGTATAAATCGTTTACCGCTTAGTTCCTATTCATTTGTCCTAATGATGACGTGCTTGACGTATTACATGCATAGTCAATGCGCTGCCGTTGTTTAACGGTGTCAATGATGACGTGTTTGACGTATTACATGCACAGTCAATGCGGTGTCGTTGTTTAACGATGTCAATGATGACGTGTTTGGCGTATTACATGCACAGTCAATGCGGTGCCGTTGTTGAACGGTGTCATTGAGGACGTGTTTTTTGGCGTATTACATGCACAGTCAATGCGGTGCCGTTGTTTAACGGTGTCATTGATGACGTGTTTGACGCATTACATGCACAGTCAATGCGGTGCCGTTGTTTAACGGTGTCAATGATGACGTGTTTGACGTATTACATGCACAGTCAATGCGGTGCCGTTGTTTAACGATGTCAATGATGACGTGTTTGGCGTATTACATGCACAGTCAATGCGGTGCCGTTGTTGAACGGTGTCATTGATGACGTGTTTTTTGGCGTATTACATGCACAGTCAATGTGGTGCCGTTGTTTAACGGTGTCATTGATGACGTGTTTGACGCATTACATGCACAGTCAATGCGGTGCCGTTGTTTAACGGTGTCAATGATGACGTGTTTGACGTATTACATGCACAGTCAATGCGGTGCCGTTGTTTAACGATGTCAATGATGACGTGTTTGGCGTATTACATGCACAGTCAATGCGGTGCCGTTGTTGAACGGTGTCATTGATGACGTGTTTTTTGGCGTATTACATGCACAGTCAATGCGGTGCCGTTGTTTAACGGTGTCATTGATGACGTGTTTGACGTATTATATGTGCAGTCAATGCGGTGCCGTTTTAACGGTGTCATTGATGACGTGTTTGACGTATTACATGTACAGTCAATGCGGTGCCGTTGTTTAACGGTGTCATTGATGACGTGTTTGACGTATTACATGTACAGTCAATGCGGTGCCATTTTAACGGTGTCATTGATGACGTATTTGACGTATAACATGTACAGTCAATGCGGTGCCGTTGTTTAACGGTGTCATTGATTACGTGTTTGACGTATTATATGTACTGTACAGTCAATGCGGTGCCGTTGTTTAACGGGGTCAATGATTACGTATTTGACGTATTACATGTACAGTCAATGCGGTGCCGTTTTTTAACGGTGTCATTGTTTACGTTTTTGGCGTATTACATGAACAGACAATACGGTGCCGTTGTTTAACGGTGTCATTGATTACGTGTTTGACGTATTATATGTACAGTATATTTTATAATTTTATGTTTGTATGCTGATGAACCTGTGCTATTTTCCATGACATAAAATTACTATAAATTATACTACATGCAGTCAAACTGGTCTTAAGCAGTAAGTCAAAAGAAGGACCTAAAATGGCCATTTAAAACAGGTTGTTGCTTAATACATGTTTATTTGCTGCGAAAGCATAAACATTGAAACAGCAAATGTGGCTGCTTAAAACACGTATTGCTTAATAGAGTTGACCGCTTACACATGTTTGCCTGTATGTGATGAAAACGGCGATAAACCCAATCAAAAATAATGATAGTACAAGGAAGGACAATCAAGTTATAACTGGGTGTTTTTTTATTGGCCGAGCCATCATGCGGTTTATCTTCAACATCCTGGCATGCTTGACCTACATATGACTGATAAGGACATCATTCATGTGGATGTCGAACTAAGGTTACGTTTGTTGACATTTGTCATAAGACATAAAACCCAGTATTCAAGTGTTGCTATTATACAATCGTAGTCAGTTGTTTTAATGAATGCCACTTGACTTATGAATGAGACCGAGAGAGATTTTCCTGTATTTGTGACGTAAGAAAATTTGTTCCCATTCAAGAGTTATTTGGAAAACGGTGTTAACATTTGTATTCATATGAAAATACTATGCAAGTTTTTGCTAGGGTGGTCGATTTATCTTTAGATTAACATTTCGTAGATAACTGATTAATACATGACCATATTTTATAAATAAATAAATAAATAAATAAATAAATAAATAAATAAATAAATAAATAAATAAATAAATAAATAAATAAATAAATAAATAAATAAATAAATAAATAAATAATAAATAAATAAATAAATAAATAAATAAATAAAATAATAATAATAATACTATTAATAATAATAATGATTAATAAAAATACTAAATAACAATATTGTTGATAATGACAATTACTTCAGGCGATAAACATAATTTACAACCGAAACACAAGGTTTATATATGAAATATAAAAAAAAGTTCTTTGGTGTGGAACCTAATTAATTTTACGCGTTTAATTTAACTTATCAAAATATAGATAAAGCGTTATTTATTGAAAGCACATCTTACCATGTATTCAAGATTTAAAACCAAAATTGTATGTTTAGCTTTTAAATTCCTTAAGTTTGTTTCTTGTGGGAAAAACATGATGCATAATGATGTCTTCCTGAAACAATAAACCTGGATATAATGGGTCCCCCATGGCAGAGTGGTTTAAGGTGCCATCTTAACATCACTTACCTCTCATCGCTAAGGTCGTAGGTTCGTGTCTCGTTCGCTCCAAATACTAAATGTGAGAAATTTTGCCACTTACTTGCGGAAAGACGCCGGTTCTACTCAGATTCGTTCTTAGGTCTTCCTCCACCAATAAAATGGTTATGCTGTATATAATTTGAAATGTGTTGAAAATGGCGCGAAACACCATTAAAAACAACTGAATATGTCACATACCACCTGAAATGTGTTAAACATGACATAACCCCACTTAAAAAAAAGGGAAAAACGTCTCGTACAGCACGTACAGATTTATAAAGTTGTTTGGACACTGTAGTAAATTAACTGCAGCAATCGAAGGAGGAAGTAAATAGCTCTTCTTTGATTGGTCAGTGATGAAGTAATTCGTAAATGTGCTCCGTGATGTCATGAGAGCAGAGCGTTTATAATCGTTCGCAAATAAAAACGCAGAATCTAAAATTACTAATACTCTTCTGGAGGCTTCGCGCATATTGGAAAACCGGTGGCGACGATAAATAAAATTATAATTCTCACAACGCTGGACAACGTATATATATTGTTTCTATCATACATCGTCTTTACTAGTCAAATCAGTAGTAAATAAAGTGAATGAAGCTGCCTTTAAATCACTTTAGATATGGAATACAACACGGTATATAACGAGAGTTTGATCAGAAATGATACGGACATGCTTGACAATTATGGTAAAACATTAGAAGAACTCAACGAGGAGGAAGCAAAGCAATACATAGGTGGCATTGTATTTGTCACCGTTCTCATGATAACAGGAACCATTGGAAACATCCACGTGCTTCTCGTCTATGCATTCAGAATGAAGCCGTCGAACCACAGGGTATTTATATTGTGTTTGGCATTTCTGGACCTTATCACGTGTGTTATCGGCATGCCCTTCATTATAGTCGACCTGAGAAATCCTCTGACTTTTACGCAGATACCAGCATGCAAGTTGTTGCGATTTGTGAATTATTTCATCTGCACATCGTCTGCGCTGGTTTTGCTTGTGATTTCCATAGACAGGTAAGGTTTTCTTTTTTTTTTTTTACAAATACATTTACTCAGTCCGACACGACCATTCAACACACGTCATAGACAAAAACATATCTCCTCGTGTATAGTAAATGATGTTTTAATAACAATGTCATTTCATATTTCGGTTACAGGATAGACAACATCCAAAAGTCTATTTTATTTGATGCTTTTTGATGAATTATAAAGATTTCTTATTTGATATGATAATTCACATCTGAAAAAAATGTAAAATAGATATGGTACTTTCATTATTATGAATTATATAATGAAGTTAAATATAGTATCAATGTTCTATGATGAAAACTAATATTGGTATGCGCACTCACTCGTCGCCGAAACCCCACGCGACCATACATAATAAAACTTACGATTTATTGATAGAAAAGGTCTCGTTACTCAAAAGGCTTGCACCAGTTATTTGAAAAAATAGCTTAAGTTACGATATTACACTATTATGGAATGCTATACCAGTACCAATAAAACATATTACAAATATTCACTCATTTAAATATCAAAATAGAAATAACCTTCTCCAGTCACCTTATAAATGATTTTTGTTAATGGTTTGAATAAAGTAGTATAAATATACATAATTATGTATAAATGCTAAGATGCATGCTTTGCTAAATTGATTGTTTGTCATTAGTGAAGTTGTGTTTATATATTTTATTTTGTTAGTACTATATTGTAATATTAAAAATGTTGAAGTAGAAGGCCATATTGAAAATATGATGTGTACCTTGAATTGAATAGTATTTTATCATAACTTTATATGTTCATTCTATCAATAGCAGTTATTTTTGTTTGTTTTTATTTATAACTGTTTCATTATATCTATATCCTTTTATTGTGAATGAGAAATTATTTTAAGATATTCACCCACATAGTTGTACTCATTAAAGAATGATACGTGGGTGGGAGGGGGTCACTTAACTATGGCCACATCATATCGACCCCTCCCCACCCCCAGCCCCACAACCCCACTCTCTAAAAAACGCACAAACAAAACTTTTTTTCTAGATATACTCTATAGCAGTTATTACTGTTGTATTAACCTTATATCCCTTTAATATGAAGGAGAATTAATTTTAAGGATACTCATTTATATAGTTAAAATCTTAAAATAATGATGGGGGTCACTTTACCATGAACATTGTACATTGGCCCCCTCCCCTCTCATTTCTTCATGTTTAGTGATTATCACCTTATACTATCAATCTACTATACCTTCACCCCCTCTTCCTTCCTATTTTTTTCCTCCGATTATTACTCCGAGATGTATCCAAAATTAGTATTTTGCCGTTAACATACGATAAAGTTGATTAAAAAGTGATCTGGATGAAAAATGATGAGGTGAGGGGGTCATTTAACAATTGGAAGAGGAGTCATTTTACTATAGCTGTAAAGTGACCCCGTGATCATTGTACAATTAGGGTCAAAATACGACACCTGGTGAAATTATAGAAGCTTCACAGTAAATTATTTTTGCTAATTTCACATTTTGGAAAAAGAATATTGTAAACGTTTATTTTTACAGTTTTAAATCATAAAAACCGCGGCGTGGTCTAGTGGTAGAGCGTCCGCCTCGTATACAGAAGGTCGTGGGTTCAATCCCCGGCCGGGTCATACCAAAGACTTTAAAATTGTATTAGAAGCTTCCTCGCTTGACGCTCAGCATTAAGAGGAGAGTTCTAGGTCTGGTCGGCCCGGTGTCAGTATAATGTGACTGGGCGGGGTATCATACCGTGTGTCTGCGGCATGATACTCCAGTGTGACAGCGCTTAGAATACTGTCTCAAGTAGACACCGTTGCGATATGACTGAAAAATTGTTGAAAGCGACGCTAAACACCATACACCACCACCACCAACAACAACAACATTTAAATCATAAAAAGAAATTAAAAAAAAAAGTTGTTGTCAGCATTCACTTATACACTAGCATGGCATGTAAACTCGATTATGACTTAATCACACATGATCATATAACTTTCGTACTCACTAAATTAAATATAAACGTTATATCATTATTACATCATCGTTATTCTCTATGTGATATTCAAGCTTTTACTATTTCTCTCGAGTACATTAAATTACTAGTATACAGGATTTATGAAACGTATGTATATGCTAAAATGTACATTTATATCGTAACCGGATATAAATATAATACGGAACCTAACTATCAAATCACGATAAAACACTTGATGTGTCACAGTGGTCAGTAATAAATTGGTTGAATTTTAAAGGGACAGAAATTGAGAGAGAGAGAGAGAGAGAGAGAGAGAGAGAGAGAGAGAGAGAGAGAGAGAGAGAGAGGGTGAGTTTAATTATAATATTGAGGCGGGGCTTACACAATGAATGGCACTACACTTCACTATGTATTTAACTTTTTATTTCCAACGTGTTCCACAATTTTTATCAGAAAAAAACAACAAAGAGTTTTCCTCAAGGGGAAAACATTATTGAATAAGGAAGACAACTCATGCAACACACGAATATAATATCAATCGAGTTGTCTCCTCATTCCCTCCTTTACCAACCAATATAAAACATGAGTAAAATCGAGTTCAGCATTGACATGTCCCTTTAGTTAATAATTTATTTTAATTCTAATTAATAATTGATACTTATTTTACATTTCAGGTATAAAAAGATATGCGCTCCTCTCGGACACCAGATAAGTCAGAAGGTAGCTAGAATTCTCTGTTTAGTAGTGCTAGGCGTTGCTCTGATTCTGTCTTGGCCGGCTCCGGTTCTGTACGGTTACAGCACTGTTGAACTAGACGGCACAAACATCACTGGTATACGTTGTTATACAGAAGACGGATTCAAAAACACAAAATACATGGCGTATTTTAATGCCGTCTTAATTCTGGTAGTGTTTGGCGTGTTAGGAGTTTTGACAGTACTCTATAGTCTCATTGCACGGGCGATTGTAAGACAAAATAAGTTTAAAAGCCGTACACAGAATGTCAAGATTGGGTCAGCAAGTCTTCAGACTGTAAAAGATACTACGGAAACAAAGAGTTCTGGGGTTGAGAACGAACGTACAATGGAAATCAGATGTGAAGAAAAAGGAAATAAAAAAAGTGTTATTGAAACAGTCATGATCTCTAGTGGGCCATCTTCTTCCAGCGATGGCTCTTCAATGTCAACACGTGGTGATCATGGAAGAACGACTGAAAAGAAGCTTTTGCCTAAAAAAACAGCTAAGTTTGACAGAGTGAAACGGACAACGTTGATGCTGTTTCTAATAACGTTAGTGTTCTTCCTGAGCTATGTCCCACACCTTGTGTTGAAGATCATAACTTTTGCCAACAAAGGTTTTGTAGGTAATATGACTTTCACCGGACGAGTGTTCTACAACACGTTCTTGTGGTGTTTCTTCATAAATAACATGGCAAACGGCATCATCTACGGCTTCTGTGATCAGCGTTTCAGGATGGAAGTCAAACAGGCCTACAAACGATGCGCAAGTTGTTTTAGACAGTGATCCAATCGAATGGCCAAACACGTCAATCGGAACAATGATCGGTCATTTCCGCCTATGTTCGATATCTTTCGAACATATGCGGAAATGATCGATCATTTTTCCGAAAAACAATTATCATCATTACGTCACCTGGTTGCAAGAAAATCTGTAATTAGTACGCCAATAGTTTGCCAAAATAGAATTAAACTGTTAAAATGTGTATAGATTTTGCTTAGACAAGTGCTGAATTGTTTTACCATTAATTAATTTCATATAAATGGTAAGGCTTATGGAACTTCTTATGGAAAAATATTACAAATTCAATAAATCAATTAAAAGCTTCACACATGCAATGGAAACAAAAGAACACTTCAAATCTTTAAGAAAGGCATGTGATCAATGTGTATAGAAGTTAGTTTTCTTTGTCGATGTATTTGTTAACTTTATTTGTAAATATGTGGATATTGTACTTTAATATATATTGTTGTTTCAGAGCAGCATGAGTCGTTAAGTTTTGTAAATTAAGATATTGAATGCATGAAAGGCACCGTCGTTATTTTTATATTACCATTATCCCATTTTAGACCATATCTGTTTTTATATAAATGAAGCATGGATGTCGCAAAAGCATGTCAAGAAAAGTGATTTTGGATTCAATTTTGGATTGGGATTTGAATTTAGAGCTTTCAAATCCGACACCCCATTGACATGTCCATACGTGTCATTTCTTTCTTATTTTATCCCCAGCCCCAGCTCAATGTTTCCCTGCCAGGCAACGTGTCGTAAAATTGCATTTCTTCCTTCTTTCATTAATTAATCATTTCATTCATTCACTCATTTACATATTGAAATGGCATTCTCGTTACCATGGTGATTACTTGTATTTCTTGACCTCGTCATTGATGATGGTCAAAAACTTTTCGAGAGAATTGGATTCCACAATAAAGAATATTGGGTTGTCAGCGGAGACTAGTTCCCCGACCGCCAAAAGGCCACTCGTCACTTGATCTATCTGGAAATAAAATAATAGTCAATTATATTTCATTATTATCAGTTTCATATATATATATATATATAATTTATTATATATTGAAACATACAACCTCGTTTATCAATGCGCAAAGGAGGCTATACAAGATACTGATTTTATGAATTAGGTAACGGCGAATGTATGTCTCAAATCAAGCAAAAGAAGTGGTAATCGCAATAGATTTTGATGACAAAGAAAGATGTTATATTATCAAATAAACTAAATTTCAAAAAATCGATAAAGAATAGAATGTTTTATTGTTGTTTGTCAGAGTGTTGCGATTATAAAGTCTTTCGATGTAGCTCCCTTTATCTTTGAAACTCGAACTAAAACCTAATGGTGTCTTGCTTGTTTGGCATGATATATAACACCATAAATTGGTGTTTCCTTTTTTCTTTGCTAAACGAATATGAATTAAAATGCATTTTTAATTTGTGGCAAGACATGAACCTATTGAAACAATTTAAACTTTGAAAGTAAACAAGGTATAATGCATTTAGGACGTTTCAATCAAAGGGAGTATACCAGGAAAACACGCTAGAAATGTTTTAAAAAATAAGATAATTATTAAAATGGATAAAAAAACGTCTCACTGTCATTAATGAATCAAATCCGAATGGTTAAGTATGGCAACTCCACCAAAACTTGACAAAATCGATATCTGAAAAACGGCGTACACCACTTCCCCTAAACTCCCATATGTTATTAAAATGCATTATATTTCTTTTGAAAATGTGTTTTGCCTGTTCAGATTTTTATGTTGCGCCCACCTCTGAACTGAAATCCTGGATCCACTCTCGTGTATAACGGATTAATTTGAAATCAAAATTAAATCACGTGACTCATTTAATACGTCACAAAATATGTTGCACTTTTAAGCGGGAAATCTATTTTAGGCTAACCTAGGCGCATAGACCAAGTTAGGAAATCCCTTTTTAATACATTATTTTGGCATGTTTACATATATTTTTTGTCAATACGGGGTCTGTGAGTTTAAAATGGAAAAAATATATTTAAGCCAATTTTAAAAGTTTGAAAAATCCTGATAAATTCCCTTTAAGCAGAATTCTAGAATTTATGATATTTTTTACGTTGTATCACTATTTTGTTCTTTAAATTTCTTTGATTCGCTTACATTTACGTCAGGGATAGCTATCCAATTGGTAAGATCTGCTGTATCCGAGAATTTGTCTTTGTAATTTTCAGTTGGCATTTTTAACAAAGCATTGTCAAACTCCGAAGTAGGTACCATTGCAATCATGACATAGTCCTTGGTGACCTGTTTATTTGTCACCATAACTACATATACCTCAGTTGATTCACTCTTGTTTGAGCTATCCTTGGAAGTGTCGTCTTGTTTGGTGTTTCCATAGCCAAATAATTTTATCATCTTTCCGAATAAACTGGTCCAATTCAACCACTTCAACCACTTCAACCACTTGAATATAAACATGTAAATGACTATTCATTGCAATATGAACTAAGCTCATTGAAATCAGATCAGATTTGAAGCTTTCATACTCTACGCAAAGAAGTGTGTGTAGAGTATGGACGCTTAAAGTATGAATATGACCATAGCAAGCAGTAGTGAGCAATCACGAGTCTTATATCCATTTTATATCATTAACTACATAATAAAAACAGGATAAAAAATGAAAATAATTGGCATTAAACTATAACTCATTCAAGCAAAGCTCAGTCGGATATCGCGTCTGACTACCAATTCCAGAGATCGTTAGATCGAATCCCCACCCAGTCACAGCCTTCGTAATGATTGATATTCAACATTGCGTATCATTGTCAATCGTCTCTCGCCGCTGATTCAAGTAGGAATATTATCAGTTACTTGCGGAGATGGGTGTGCTTTAGTTCTTCTTGTTAACCATCCAGAAACCCAAGAAAAAATGGCTAGCTCTCGACCTCGATGGCGTAAAAATGATGCTAATTATCTTAACAAACAAACAAATAATAAAAATGATAATAATGACTATGCACACACAGATAAATATACAACAGTGTTTATATCTTCAGAGCCACAAATGGAGAAATCGCTCATTCCTTAATCATCACATCATAAATCGGAACGATGTAAATAAAAGTAACACCGACTGTATAAAGTAGTCTCTGCAAGGGTTAATTGCGCTACGCCCCATTGACCTCTGACAATGCATTGAGCAACGATTGCAAGCTGTTTTCAATATCAAATATACACGTTTCTTGGCTGAAGCATGGTGACTCATAAATCGGAAATTATTTAGATATGATGGTAATTTCAACATATTCCATTCACAATAAGTGCAATGTATGTATTTTTACTTCAACTCATTTTTTTTAACATGCCTGCTTACCTACATTTTCTTCCGCCAAACGTGCTTATTTATACATGTTTATTTGGTATGAAGAAAAGTTTACAAAACTGCCATGTAAGAGTAGATTTTATGTTGCAAGAATCTTGCAATCATTGAGACGTTGACAGAGGTTATTTAGGCGTTGCACATTGCGCCCTAATTTGATTTATATTGTTGAAGCGTTTGGTTTATTTCATGCAGCATTGTTTTCAGAAAATATATAATACAATGTCGACAATATCGTTTTATTGTTAGATTCATTGCTGCTTCAAAAATAAAAAAAACATGATAAAAAGAAAATTGAAGAATAAAAAAATAGTCCCCTGTCGCGTACGATCAATTTGGCGGTGATCAAGACGCCTGTACCTTACGTGCAACTTCCGGTTCAGAGTTAAATGACGTAAAAACAGCACTTGAAAGGTAAGAAATATGTGATTATTCATTATCAAAATCCATAGTTCGACCCGTTTTCTGAAGCTTAAACTTGTAGACGATGTCTCATAAACATCGGGAGTACGATTTCTTTTTCGTTTTCGATTTCGTTTTCTTCTGTTCAGACGTGAGCTGATTTTTACTTTTAGAGTTCTACCTCGCCTTCCAAATCGGCCTCTATCGTTGTTTTAATCCCAAATTCAACCATTATACTTACTTGTATGTTTACATATAACATATAAACGTTTATTAAGTCTAATTCTTCGACGATACAAAACATGGTTAAACGAAATACGCCAAAATGTGTTCGGTACAGAGATACGGAAGTAGTACAGAACACGTTCTATGAAAATAATAACGAAATAATTATGTCGAGTTGTGTGCAATGAAGCTGTCGACACGTCTTCTTTTTGTATTGTGTATTAGTCTTTCACAGAACCTGGTATCTTCCCGATTCAGATCTATTAACCTCCAATGAAAAATCAGGGAATTGAGTCAAATATAAGTTTTTTTTATTTACCATCGCGCTTTGAAATGGTCATTTTTGGCGAGCAGGGAATTCTATGCCTGTGTGTGGCCTAGTCATCATTTCTCGGATCCGCTAGGCAATTAAGCAGTAGACTAGTATGCTAACAGACAGTAGACCTACGTGTCGCATCATTGCAAATAACTGACTACTCTACACATTCAGAGGTGGGCATACGTAGAGGTTAAAGAATATTGGTCGTAAACAATGACTGTGGTCCGGCGTGAATCCGCAACAGCCGGATTTACAATCAGAAACAATATCGAGTAAGACTGACTCAACACCGATCGATGAAATAACTTCGGTGTTCCGTTTGGACCATCGTATTTTTCCCCTAATCCACGATGCTCGAAACCACGATGGTGAAAGTCGAAACCACGATGATGAAAGTCGAAACTACGATGGTAAAAGTCGAAAGTCGAAACTACGATGGTGAAAGTCGAAACCACGATGGTGAAAGTCGAAATGACGGTGATGAAAGTCGAAACTACGATGATGAAAGTCGAAAGTCGAAACTACGATGTTGAAAGTCGAAACCATGATGGTGAAAACGCGAAATTCCATCGACTGTATGATACAGGCGTCTGTACCATAAGTGCGTTTAGCAGGCGTAAACACGAGTCTGAGATAAAGAGTCGATTCGTTTATGTGTTTACCTGTATTGTCACCAACATGGCATCTTTATAGAATTGAACGTGTCATATAAATATTGCCCACCACCCCCCACACACTAATTTGTGTATGTCCATCAGTCCGTCCACACGTACGAATGGGTAGTTAGTGTTTAGGGTTTTTTGTGTGTTTTTTTTTGGACAGTTGAAAAAACAGCTTTTATGGTGATGGTGGGTAGCCACCTTAGTAATAAGCTTGGCGAAAAGAAGCCACTTAAATACCCATTCGTTAGAATGTCCATCTGTATGTTCGTCCGTTCGTCACATTTTGGTGTAAGTGCAATAACATTTGGCGTTGTGGAGTTGTGCCCTTTAATTTGTGAAAAATCGTCACACTTTGGGGGGTTTCCATGCAATAACTTAAGAATGCCTGAATCAAATCTTCTGATACAATGCTTATAATGATTAAACACAGGTTAAGTTTGATTTAAAGGGTTCTGGCATTTTTGTTCTACAGTTATGCCCCTTTATTTTGTGAAAATCCGTATTTTTTGGGGTTGCCATGCAATAACTTAAGAATGCCTGAATCAAATATTTTGAAATGTTAATTATGACAAAACACAGGCTAAGTTTGATTTTAAGGGTTGTGACTTTTGTCGTTGTAGGGTTGTGCCTCTTTAATTTGTGAAAAAAAAATCGTATTTTGGGGTGTATCAGTGCAATATCTTAGGAATGCCAGAATCAAATCTTTTCAAATTTTGATACAAAGTTTATAATGACGAAACTTTAATTTGTGAAAAAAACATTGGGGGGGTGGGGGTGTTCGTTTTAATAACAAAAGTTTGCCTACAAACCAAATATTTTGAAATGTTATTACAATGTGTTAATGATGGAATACAGGTCAAGTTCGTTTGTGTGTTGTTTTTTTAATGCAGATGTATTTCATAAAATATATCTTTATATTTGAAAGCGGGGGACCTGAATTCAACGAACTTGCTGTTTATATTTGCAATGAAATTATAAGATATGAACCAAAAGAATGAAATCAAAATATCATCAGAAATATATCGAAAACTCCAAAGGTCTTACCTTTTTTACAGCTTCACCATCGTCAGTTTTCGAAAGGCTACCGAAAGGAAATATACCAATGCAGAAGAACACAACATTTGGTACGTCGTCTGGCATAGGAATACTGTTTAGTAAAAAAAGTATTCGAGCAAATTTGGTGTCAACGCATTCAATTCTTTGATCAAACGGTTCAATATGTCCATGTCTTGAGTGTTAGTGTTTTTCTGTTCAGCATCGCTATATGCACTTCTGTTTTGCTCATGAAATATTTTCTTTGTTTTTGCTGTAAGAAAAAGGTTTAAAGTTCTGAAAAGAAGCTTACAACGTCACGTGTCGCGGTATGTTTAATTTTAGTCTGTAAAACTACTAACGTACCCAGTTCTCCCGATTGGGACCGTTTAATAGCAATGTTGGGAAAGTCACATTTAAGCACGTTGATTAGTCAGTTGTTTCAACGGAAAGTTTGATGAAATCATAGTTTAGTAAGCGTTCAACTGCTTTGAATTTTGGGCATAGAATTCCCTGGTTTTTCATTGGTGGTTAAATACCTGATTCGGGAGATAGCCGGTTCTAAGATAGACTAGTATAATTTATAAACAAAATGATTCTCAATTGATAGTTTTGTATTAATAACATTTTTTATGTCGTTTATGCTTACATCGTTCGTAATAATAGATATCCGGTTATAAGCGGAATGCGTTCAGATTTGTGCAAAATGCGAAATTTTTATCATTTTGTTTACACCAGTCTTCTCAACATTAATGAAGTTTCTTTTTGGTGTTTTATATTATTTATCCTTTATTTCTTTTAGCCGGGCCCGATTAGCTCAGACGGTTACGCGTCTGACTATCAATCCTTGGGTCGTGAGTTCGACAGTCTTCGGCAACAGTCTTCGTGATGATTGATATATGACATTGTGTCTCATTATCATTCGTCTCTCACCACCGATTCAAGTGGGAAAGTTATTAGTTACTTGAGGAAATGGGGTGTGCTCGAGTACTGGTTAATCCCAGGAAACGGTGGTTACGTTAACTGATCGTCTGTTTGCCCGCGATGGCGCTAAATATTCAATCAATCAATCAATCAATCAATCAATCATTATTTCTTTTATTCTGAAAATCGTTAAATAGCCTAGTTATGCGACTCAAAAAGTGTTTTTCTGAGTTTATACATCCATCAAAAGATGCGATAAGTTTTTTATTCCACCGTGGTGTAATTGTTCTACGGGATGTTTCTTTGGTTTCTTATATCAAAACAAGTTTTGTGGCCATTTCTCAATAATATCAATTACACAGGTCGTTGTGAATAGCAAGATTTGATTCCTGTTCCTATATACGACAAATAGTTCACTTTAAGCCCCTACTGCCATATAAAAGCCACAAGATGGCTCTGGAGGCAGGTTTTATATAACTATATAAATGATTCATATCAGAGAGCTGAATCTCTTTTTAAAGCTTTCACAGTAACCACTGTATTGTATTCTACTAGATACTGTTAATACATGTAATTAACAAAAACATATTTCGCTTTATACAATTTGAAACAGAAGTTTAAGTCAAACTGCCAACAATTTTCAATTCTAGGGAGGAGCTTATGAGTTCATGCACTCTAAATTGTAATCAAATTCACATGTATCTGTGTTTATACACTCTCTGAATGCTTGAAGCAGGCGACTTTGATTTTCTATTTTAACACACTACCATAACTGACAAGTAAAGAATACAGCTGTTTGTGTATTAGCAACTCTTACATTAAGCTCTACCCAGGCAGAATGTTCTGGGCCTTCCACAAAACCCAGATACAACTGCTTATACAGCAACACATTTATTTGGCAAGTAACACGACTTGGTGTTGTGCTAAAGAGAATCTGATTTATTTCTACAAGTCAAATTATTTATTTCAAGATTGCATACAGTTGAACCATTTCGTGGACAGAAATCGTGGAATGAGATATCTTTAAACAGCTGTATATATCAGCAGGGCCAGGTCAGCTCAGTCGGTAGCGCGTCTGACAATCAATCCAGGGGTCGTGAGATCGAATCACCACCAGGCCACAGTCCCCGTGATGATTGTTATACGCCATCGAGTCTTATTCTCATTTGTCTCTCACCGCTTATTCTAATGGGAAAGCTTCTTAAATCAATCTGTAATAGAGTGTACCTTACCCGCTTTGTTCTTTATGCTGTACCGATTGTCAGTAACATGTTTCCTGGCTGAAGCATATCTTATCCTAAAACACACATGTATAGTTTTTACCGTAATTGCACTTTAAAGAGGCCTTACTTGTATCGTGGATATTATTTTCGATCTTACCAGTAAAACTGCACAATAATATCAAACATCATATATTATGGATATTCTGTTCAATAACTGATATTGTATTTTGTCTCTGTAGTGCGAAATGCTCTAATTTTTGTTAGCCAAATACTTAAGCATGGGCCGCGATTAAGTCACACCCATTGACCAGTATCGGGTTATGTTAAAACATTGACGGATAAAAGGGAACATGCCGATCTGTGTTTTAACGATTTTTTCATAAATAAGATAAACTACATGAACGGAATCAACAATTCTCTTGGAATGGAACATTCAACTGAACATAAAGTTATAGGTGATGCATCTTCAATGGAAGTTGCATAACATTTTACGTTGATAAGTCACTCAAATAGATAGAATTGGTAAAATCCCATTTCTACACATTTCAGATTATATATGGAATATCCTGTTTTACTGGTGAAGGAAATCTCAGTAGAGCCACCGTCCTTCCGCAAGTTATTGGCAAACGTTCTCACATAACGTTTTTGGACCGTGCTGAACTCGAAACTAGATCCCAGTGGTGAGAGGTCGACACCTTAGACAACTCTTCAACGTAGGACCCAAAATAGAGGTAAACATAACACAACATGCGTTTACTCATTTCAATATTTACAAACGTCTTATTCTAAAACATTTTTTATAAAATTGCATTAAAACTGTAACTGTAAAAATAATGCTTTATTCAATCTTTTTGTAAGTAAAGAAAATCTCCTGTTTCAAATCTTTGACTTTATCTGTTTACACTACCTTCTGGGTAATCCAGCTTCGCGTGAAGATTTGATATCATCCTTGGCATTGACAGTTCCATCATAAGTGTCATGTTTAGCTGTGTGTCGCTTTGTTCTAGCTTCTTCTGCAAGTAGAATTTTTATCTATGAATAAATATTTCAAACCACCCTCTTTAATATACGCGTTATATTGAAATGTGTCCATTAAAATCATATTTTTCTGATATTGTCAAAATTGCCGACTGGATTAAAAAGTTGAGCATTGTTATTGACCACATATAATAGTTGTTCAATTGATACAAAGTTATGGTTTTACTCTATAAATTTTGTTAAAAAATTGATATAAACTTTTAGTAGAAAAAAGCGCCCTGAACAAGTAATGAGGCATGTGTATGTAGTTGTTTTATCTTTTTTTAGCCGGATTCGGCTGAGTCAGTCGGTAATCTGCCTTACTGTCAATCTGGGGGGTTCGAGTCCCATCCTGGCCACAATCTCTGTCATGATCGGCATGAACTTTGTTCTACGGGAATAAATCTCCCATCCTTGAATATATAGGGAAGTAGTTAGTACTTGAGATAAGACGTTTCTTTTATCCCAGCAACTCTGACTAAATGCGCTGACCATCTTTATAAAACCGGATTGATGTTGGACTCGCACCAATATCATCTCCCTTGAGTAATCCGGACAGATGAAGGAAGTAGAATTAAAACATTAGTTCTCTTTTTCTTCTTTTTCAGGGCTTTTTGTTGCAGTGATATATTTTTCCTACCATGTGTTTCATGGTCAGTATTTTAGAAATTACCACCGAAAATGAGATGCTTATACCAGATTTCTAGGCAATTCTGTGTTATTTTAGAGCTATTGGTTCGAACAGCGTCGTGGGCGAAGATATAGCTGACATGTTATTACTCTTCAAATTAATATGTACCACAAAACTATTGAATTATGAAATAAAACCTGGTCAATGTATGATTGCTTGTCTTTATAATCGCAGATATTGAACCAGTGAATAATCTGAGCCCAGACACATGCTGCAGATTTTGATTTTTCACTGTGTTTTGGACATAAATGTTACAGTGGAGCCCTATGAAAAATGCAATAGTGGTGCGAGACGTGTTGTAAAACTCGAAAGACACCTCGGCGGTGGTCTTGTGATAGAGCGTCCGTCTCGCATGCAGAAGGTCGTGGGTTCAATCCCCGGCCGGGTCATAACAAAGACATGAAAATTGGTACTAGCTTAACGCTCAACATTTAGAGGAGAGTTCTATGTATGGCCGGCCCGGTGTTAGTATAATGTGACTAGGTGGTATCATACAATATGTCTGCGGCATGATACTCCAGTGTGGCAGTGCTTTGAATACTCTCTCAAGTAAACACTGTCGTAATATGACTGAAAAGTTGTTGAAAGTGACGCTAAACACTATACAACAACAAAAAAGGCGCAAACCCCCATACAATCAAACTAACCATTTTCGTCGTATGTATACCATTTACCTGTCCAAATCTGCCGACACGATATAAAGCTGACGCCTGCTTGTTTCACAGAATACTGATGTCTGAAAATTACACAGATATATTACAACTGTACAGTAGTTTTATATTAATTCTATATATTGATTATGTTTGATGTTGTGGCTGCGTCCTGGGAATGCTTTGTCTCCAGGTTGATATACTAGTATGTGTTTTTGTCTTGGTTTAAACATATTTATTTATTCAAATTTACATACATGCAAATAAGTTTAAGTATTAATATGGATTAGAATACTGTTGTTCTGATTAATCTATTAATCATCAAATTGTTACCAAAGACACACACGATCATCGACGATGGAATTACACTAATTATTCTTCCTTATCACTAAACTGACCGCTGATTGGACGAAAATTAAGTCAGGGTCAGACAGCTAGTCAATCTCACTTAGGTCAACTTACAAACATGACCGACAAAGATAAAGACGAATGACACTATCCCTTCCCAGGGGGGGAAATACTCCTGGGACCATTTCGGGTTATATACTTTAAAGGTCAATAATTCAATTATAATTTTGATCGTTTACCGATCGACTTAACGGTTAAGAAATTAGTTCTGATTCCAAACACTGGGTAGCAGGGGTGCGTATGTTTGTTGTATGGTGTTTAGCGTCGCTTTCAGCAATATTTCAGTTATATCGCGACGCGGTGTCTATTTGAGACAGTATTCTAAGCGCTGCCAGAATGGAGTATCATGCGACAAACACATCTTCTGATACCCCACCCAGTCACAATATACTGACACCGGGTCGACCAGATCTAGAACGCTCCTCTAAATGGTGAGCACCAATATAGGAAGCATCAGTACCATTTATTAAGTCTTAAGTATGACCCGACCGGTTATAGAACCCACGTTCTTCCGTATGCGAGGCAGACGCTCTGCCACTAGACCACACTGTTGTCTCCAGGGTTGCATAAAATATATCAAACGTTTCAATAATACCAATAATCAATTAAATTAGAAAGGTAAGTGAATATTTATTACAGACCAGCTAACAGTATTTTGATTTTTATTGGTTGCGTTATATGTGCTTCCGGGGGAATGCCTTTTTTCAGATAGTATTGTATAAACAAAATCAATTGAAACCGTCTAAAGGTAAACAGACGTGTATAAATAAGCTATATAGTTTAGCATTATTGACTATGATTATTGAAAGTCGTAAACCTTTATCGCCGATCAATCTATTTACGTATAAATTAATAGTTTGACTGTTTCCTATGGCGGATTAACTCTTTAATAAACCGGTACGCCGCCCCGCCCCAACTCTAACTTCCCGTATGTTATTAAAATTCACTATATTTTTACTGAAGAACATGTGTGCCCGTTCAGCTTTTATGTTGCGTCCCCTAAGAACGCCCCCTCTAAACTCATATCCTGGATCCGCCGCTGGTTTCCCGTTCAAATGGTTAAACAAATACAATGATTGTAAACATAATTATACCTGAGAGTGGAGTGTATTAATAATTGCGTAATGCCTGTGTAAGCGTTTGGTCTATAGAGAAGTCGTACTGCCATCACAGTCGTAAATTGTATCGCTGTTGTCGTACGTCTGAAAATTTAAAACTCAATTTTAAAAAAATGTCAATGGTTAAAAGAAAAAGGCACACGACAATGTTGAGATCTATTTTACTAATGTTCACACAAGGTTCATCCGTAGCCGAGTGGTCTAAACCTTCTAAGTCGACGTCTCAAGATGCATTATCTCTCACCAAACTATGTGAGAACGTTTGCCAGTTACGTGTGGAAGGACGGTTGTTCTACTCAGTTTCATTCTAAGGTCTTCCTTCGCTAATAAAAATTAGATATGCCAGTAACTGACAAACTTTCTCACACATTTTTTTTTACCAAGCTAGACTAATACCAAAGACCTCAGCAGCGGGAGGTAAGTAATCAATAGACGACATTGTCCTAGGCAATACGGCCAGAGTCCAGTCTACTTTATTGTACCTACATCTAACTTAAATCATGGCGAAAATAAAAACGTGGCACCCGTTCCGAACTAAAATCGTTTCCTCTTTATTTATCTGAACTACAATAATGAATTCTAAAATTGATTAAATCGTACTTCAATTCAGAATTTAATTGATAAAAATGTGAACAAAATATTCGAGTCTACTTACCCAAGGTTTGTAGAAACTTATGTACACCGTCAACTTACAAAGACTTTGTATAAACTTGTGTACATCGCATTGAATACCTCGATCATTATAGGCGGAAGTTATGAACAACCAATGTCTAATATCTGATACCTATCTCTATAATTGTGTAGTGATTATATACTCCACAAAATACCCTATATAAATTATACTGGACTAAAAAATTCAAACAGTTATGTAGCCATATGTAGAAAAGTTAATTGAAAACGGTATTCTGAATCTTGCTATTTAACTTAGCTTTGAGAATTCTTTAAATAAAAATACTGAACGGAACAGAAGAAAAAGAAAACTAAAGTTTTATTTCTACCTCCTTCATCTGTCCGGAGTACTCAAGGGAGATAATAGTGGTGTCATCTGTCCGGAGTACTCAAGGGAGATAATAGTGGTGTGAGTCCTGAATGTCGTACATTTTTAATAACGCAACTGAATAGTAGTGAATATACAAAAGTGGCGGGTTAGCTGTTCCGTTCAGTATATATACATATATATATATATATATGTGTGTGTGTGTGTGTGTGTGTGTGTGTGTGTGTGTGTGTGTGTGAATGTATTAATGTTCCTGTTTCTGAGTAATAAATTGGTTTTATGGTCAATTAATATGCAAAGTTAAAAATATCATGGTGTTAGATGCAAAATTTAGAGGATTTAAAAAAGTATATTAGATTTTTTTCACACCAAAGTGTATACGTTTTATTTTGGAGATATTTGAAATCGGAGGTTGGTCCAGATCACAAGGTGTTGTATAAACAGTTTTAACAATTAAGTTTGTTGTTGAAAGTGTACATCTAAAATTTGTAAATAAGAACTTTCAAAGAAAAATACAAATTGTTTAAAAATATAACTTAAAACATAAATGTTGGTGCAAAATATGTTATTCTCCGATATGCGTTTATTTTTAATAACGTAAATTTTAAAAAAAAAATTGGAGGGGTTTAATATTGTTTATCATTATATTGCCCATATTTGTTATAGCATTCGTTTTGCATAAAGTATCAGAGCAGCTCCAAAATTGGTTTTAAAAACAATATTAGAGTGTGCACATAACTTCAATTATTGCATTTTTTGACAATTCAAGAGAAATAACTTTAACATTAATAAGCCTATTCGGCCACTTCCAATACTTTTCCGAGATCCAACAACTGCGCAAGTTTTACAAACATCAAATGAAAACTTCATGTGATGGAGTGCACACAAGGTCAAATGATGCAATGTTTTATAATGCAAAGGGCCATAACTCCAATAGGTTTTACCAGTTTGTACAGCTCAAGATATCGTCTAATATACTTGGATAATATGAACCTAGGCATTGCCTCTCTTGGGGTCGAACTTCAATTTTATAAGTATAGTAAACAAACAAATACTAAATACACTTTATAGTACATGTATTATATGTTTAAGATAACATTGCAGATGTTTCCATTATATATTTAATATGTATTATGTTTATCATAAATAAATCACTTATTATATGATTGAAACTTTATTCAAGGAACTATATCTCTAATTCATTGGTTTGCAAAACAAAATCAAACGTTATAAGCATCATAAATGGTAGTGCAACATATTGCACATCTCTAGGAGCCTTTTAAAGTTTTTTTTTATTTTGCGTCTCCCGAGTTATGGACAGCAGAAAGAATATCCATATAATAAAGAAGCTGTCCATTCACGCCTTATTTAATCAAGCTACATAAATGGATGCTGGTCACAAAATACCTTTTGACGTGGGTTTTTCTTCGGTTATAAATGTTTCTTGCATAATATAAATGTCACAGTGTGTACCTAAACTGTTAGGAGAGAAACATAAAAAAATATTATGTCAACTGTCTGGTAAGCTCAGTCGGTAATGCACTTGACCTGTAAGTGAAAGGTTCCAAGTTCGAGTCTGCAATGGTGCATCTTTTTCTTGCCTTATTACATAAACATAATACATGTCTATACTATAGTTTACACTGAGCAGATAGCCAGTATGTATTTTTACTGGGGTTTCAAAACAATTTCAAAACAGACCTAGAAGACAAAGGAACCAATCACAGTGCAGCCACCGTCCTTTTGTAAGTAACCTTAAATTTCTCACAAAATGTTTTTAGACTACCAGAGCGAAAATTGATCCGACAACTTCGGCAGTGAGAAGTAAATGGTTATTTAAAAACAACACTATGGACAACTCTGCCACAGAAGGAACCATTTGTATAATTCAAAACTACAGACATTCATACTGTATTCAAGCATAAATAGAGTTCTTGCAGTTTAAATGTTAAACTATGACTTAACCAAATGTATATTTCTGGACAAATGCTGGAAACGTCTAGGACACAGGACTAGACTAAAATTTAAGAGAAGTCTTTTGTCATGGCAGTAATTTGAACCTCCATCTCCCATGTACCAAGAAAAAAACAACAGCATTGTGCATGACTGCATACATAAACCAACACATTTACTTAAGTTCCCAAATTAGCAGCTGAGGCATCCAAATATATATGAAATATACAATCTGGACATAGGTTCCCTTCAGTTCTTGTCCTGACACTTCTACCATCTGGTTGTAATACTAAACAAGACAAACAAAATAGACAAAAAATATAGACCATGTATGATAATAAACTGCAGTCCACGGAAAATATACTTTTCGAATGTAAGGCAGTCAGAAAGAGTAAGCATAAGTTAGTAGCATTTTGTCCATGCAGCAGCAAACATTATAAAAAATATATATTTTTAAAAGAGAATAATCTCATTAAAAAATAAAACAGACATTTCTTTTTTCACCATATCTAAGCCATCTCTTTTCATGATGTTCGCAACTGCTGGTATTCGAACTCAGAACTTCTACAAAAGTGTAGATTTGTTTGCCAGTTACACCACAGAAGCATATCATGTTGTACTAAGATAATTGACTTAAATATTTACCAAATCAAATTATGTAAATTAATAGAAATTAATATTTAAAATAGCCCAAATTTCTATTAATAAAATGAACTCTTGTAACACAGCACTACATGTTTGTTTTCTAATACTATATACATGTAGTATTATAACAAATTTTGTGAAATTAAAAATCAGATCGACTTCTACTTTTTTATGGGGGAAAACGCTTCAACAATCTGGAAGCTAGTCTTTAATCGAAATATACAGGTATTGATTTCAAGTCAGGTTGAAACATCTAAAGCATCAGCTGTGTGTTTTATGGTATTTTTTACATAAATATCTGTACTTTATAAAATGGTTAAATTTTGATATCTCGGTCCCAAATAAATACCCCCACTTTGTAAAATGAATCGCACCTTGGGAGTTTATCCATGTTATACGTTAAGTCTATAATGTATCTGACTGTCAATTCAAGGGTTGTGAGATCCAATTGATGGTACTTGCGGGTAAAATTTTAATATGTCAAATAAGGGCAATAATTTGCATTTTATTCATGCAAGAGTTATCTAACTTATTCATTGTAGTATGTTTTATGACTGGGAAGTCTTGTGTTAAGATTAAATCAAATCAAATAAATTGAGTGGTTGATGAAGTATGGACAAGATGGTACTTGCAAGCAAAACTAACCAGAATTTTTAAGTCAAACAAGGGCAAATATTTGCATTATATTAAGAGTTATCTAACTAAGTTATCATAGTATGTTTGATGACTGCGAAGTGTTTTGTTAAGTTTCAAGTCAATACATGCAATGGATATTAAGATTGTGACTTGCACACAAAACTTCAACCAAGGTGGGACGCCGACATCCGTGTGAGCAGAATAGCTTTCTTTATTCTTTGAAAAGTCGAGCTAAAAACAATTTGAAAATTGTTTCAGGTAACAAACACAACACTGTCAGAATTTACAATGTATTTACCAAAACTCTAATGAAAACAAAGCAAAAGGCCAACTAACACTAAATGTATGTTATAAGTACTGTTCTCTGATTGAAATGATTTCATCATGACATGAACAGGGAGGTTACCGACTTATTTTTATATAATTATATGAATACATACATCGTTGGAAACCGTAATTTATAATGTGTTTTTAAACAAGAGGCCCATGGGCCTTATCAGTCATCTGATTATTCAGAAAACATTCACATAAATCTATTCAGTCGACTTTTTGTCAATTTCTCTTATATAGATTTAGTAAAGTAGGCCTCACTCCAAGGGAAAAACTGTGTGACCCAGGGACATGCAATTCACAATTTTTATAAATTACCCATATATGTCTATAATCATGTTCACTATTTGTTTCCCAGTGCTTCTCCTATATTGAGAAAAAGATTTTCAAAGTTTACCTTACTATGACTGTTTTCACAATTTTGATTCACCCGTGTGTACCAAAGCTGCATACAATATATCATTACAATTACGGTTATGGTTTTAGGAAGAACTCAAAAAAGTAAATTGTTACGGACCCATGATGATGGACAAAAGGTCCATTGAGACAAAGTCTGAGGTGACCTAAAAAGATCAACTGAGATTAAAGTTGAGGGCATAGTGGTAGACTGAATACATTTAAAGGGTCTCTGTGGCCGGGTGGTATAAGGCAACATCTCAAGATCACTTAATTCTCACCACTAAGGTCGTAGGTTTTAATCTTGCTCCAAAAACTTTATGTGAGAAAGTTTCCAGTTACTTGCGGAAGGACAGTAGTTCAGTAGTAGAGAGTTCCTCCACCAGCAAAACTGGTTAAGCCATATATAACCTGAAATGTGTTAAAAATTGCGTTAAACCCGATTTATAAAAAAAAGAATGCATTTAAATCACTGTTCTCATTAATTAAAGATTTAAAACTATTATATCAACTACTATAATATGCCGACGCACCATGTGTATCAATACAATTGTTTGTTATCATCAAGATTGACCAAGCTATTTCGCCATATTTGGCCAGGTCATCCTATAAGAATGTTTGACTGCTGTGTCTCGACTCAGTATTTTAAAGAAAAATGGACAGATATCATGAAAAAATAAAAAAGTTAAGGCTTTGAAAGGCAATAAAAAGTTAAAGTAGCTGCAATTTTTAGCGAGTAAGAAGGAGCACAGCAAACACATGCCACACTTGTTTTATTTTGATGCCAGAGTGAACCCTCCATTACTGAGAGCACTTCCGTGCTAAAGATCAGGTACCTGTCATATGTGAAGTTGTTGGTTCAAGTCAAGCTATATACATACAATTTATTAGAGTTAACCAATTTCCCCTGAAAGGTTCTACTCAGACTTATGATGTTACTTTTTGGAATATACAGAAGACCTTACGATACCTTTTTATGTTTTTGTTCATTATTGCACCTAGAGTACAGCTTGCATTGTTACTACAAGGCACTGTTCACCCATTATCAACTTCCACATGTACACTTTTTCCCCCATGCCATTAACCCTTGCCTGGCGCTGTTATCAAAATTAGGATTCTGGGTAGTGATAATGCCCTGCCTAAATGAATTCTGAGTAGTGATAATGGTTACGCCCTGCTCATCGGAATTATGCAAGGAATGTGAATATATGCCCAATGTAACAGTGATAATAGACAAAATTTAGTATAGATATATACTATATTTAGACTTTAAGTACCATGCCTGATAAAGTTGATAAAATACCTTCCTCTATGCAATCCTATAGCCAGATGTTCTGAACAAGTAGAAAATTGTACAAGTCACTGGCCAAGTAGAAATTTGTACAAGTCACCATTTACAAAAGTTTAGTCTCTTTAATTACTTTAATTGGTGCACATACACATGGGGATTAATTACCACTGACAAGTTAATCACTACTCTGGATCAATTATCTCCAGGCAGTATTCAATCAGATGTCCAAAAATACATAGCTGTAACTGTTTTGATGGCAGCATAACCAGTATAAGCTGGTAAGCCCCATAAGCTCAGTCAGTAAATTATAAAACTTCTAGAATTGAGGTTGTGGGTTAGATCCCCGGGGCGGGCCAATTAAAAACAGTCGTTCCGATGGGTATTTAAATCGAGGATCCATGTGGCGGTGCTATACACTGAGTACACTGAAGAACCAGAAGAAACATACAGTTGGTTTCAATCTGTAACCTGCACTATCCCCCTGGAACCTAAAAAGATCAACACTCTTCTCGGGTAATCGCCAATATGGGATGTTTATGTCCGTAAAAGTAGGTAAGCTACGTTCGCGCCAAACACCATGACAACTACAGATATTAAAAAAAGTGTTGATGTTTACAAGGAATTGTATAGAAGGATAGGAAACTTGCATCTCCTGACTAAATGTTGATAAAATAGCACACAAAGGATTACTAATTTGGCATGAGCATTCATAAAATCTCACCTAGTTGCCTTTCCATCTCTATATAATTCCTTGATGTTTATGTCTATAAATTTTAGGTTAGCAACTTTCACAGCACACACTATGACAAATACAGATATTTAACCATATGGTAGATGTTTATGTTTGTAAAATGTTGAGTTAGCGACTTTTGTGCCACACACCATGACAACTAAAGATAAAAAAAGTTGGTTGCAGTTTATGTTCTCTCAACACACTGTGAGTTTGGGTCCGACTGTAGTTTCAATTTTACATGCTTTGGCCCACTGGTGTTGGTGGTTTCATCAACCTACCAGTTCATCTACTTTAATTTTGTGTTAAAAACAGGTAGTGGTTTTGTCAACCTTAATATAGTATAGTGTTATGTGGCACGCTAAATATACAGCAAGAACACTGACAATTGTGGATAGGTGAGAACCAGTCATGGTCTGTTGAACTAACTAGTGCTATAATTATGAAATTGAAAAGAATTAATGAGTAATAAAATATTTAGCATTTGTTTGTTTTAATTTAATTAAAACAGCTTTAGGCAAAACACTGATCAATATCATATATATCACCAACATTGCTGATGAAACAATCAACCACGTGGATCTTTTTTGTAAATATTGCCAATTGTGCAGGAAATTGAATACCATACCCAATGTAGTAAATGTACATTGGTCACTTACAACAGTCTTGCTGTTAAGCTAGCTTTTACAGCGATGTAGTTAAAGTGCACTGACTGTATTGGAAGTTGAGCAACGATGTACAGTGTTAGGGAGTGTTAGTACTTGGATGGGTGACCGATTTTACTTTAATGGCAACGAGGATAAACTTTCGAACCTGTGCCTGCACGAATCTCTCTTTCTTTGGAATGGGATGCGATATGGCAATGAACTGCTGAAAGCCACAGACTGTGCTGTTGGGTATAAGCCCTAAAGGTAAAGCGGGGAAGAATGTAGTGAGTGTACATATAGGTCACTAACAACAGTCTTTTCTGTGAAGCTAGCTTTTACTGCGACATGGTTAAGCAACGATGTACAAGATAAGCACTTGGATGGTTGACCGATGTCACTTTAGCGATATTCATAATTCTCGGAAGTGATCGAATTCAGTTCATGATCGAAAGTACGTTAAGGCACCATACAATTGTAAACATAAAACAATTGTTCATTTATTTTCTTCTCTCGCAAGATGGACATGATTATTTTGAGAGCCATTTCCAGGACAAAAATGATACAATACTACGCAACTATTATCTATACACGTATATTTACCTTTGATAACACCAGCTAACTGTTGAAAACGCAAAAAATATATAAACAGCAATCGGAATACTTTTCATTTTACCCGCAATTACTTTGACCGAAACTTTGCGAAACATATTTACTGCAGAGCAATGACTTTGTCGTCTGGTTTGGTATTTTAATTATCAACTAAAGCTAAGAATTTTATTTATCAAAAAAGTTTAATTATTTTAATATCATTATTACAGTATTTTTTTTTAAACAAGATTTTGTTAGTTTTATTTTATTTGGAATAATAGTCACGAGGCAACGTATGGGTTCCAACAAGTGGATCAGAAAACGCTTCACTATCTAGATTTGATCCCTCCTTCTGTGTCATGTGACGGTTTTGGCACCGCCTTGATGGACATTCGGAGCTCCACGGACACTGCTCTAACGTTTTGGCATTCGGACCACCTCGCCAATTATCCTAATTGAGCACGGAGATAAATACCAGCCATTTGTACTACTTTTGGTCGGAAGAGGCTAAATATCAAGAAGGTTCCCTTTCACTGCGCATGATCAACTTGGAACATTCGGAATCCTCGGATTTTTCTATTTACCGCTAAAATTCAAGATGGACAGTAAACACGAAATGTTAATGCTTTCGGTAATAATAATGTCTTTTATACGGAATTAGTGGCTGGATGTAAACTCCGATACGTGTGATACTCTTAGTTTATGTTTTGTTTAAGTCGAACACGTACATGTAAACGAGAGTTAAGTTTAAACTTATTAATTTTACTACTGTTGTGAAACTTAACCCCCCCCCCCCCCCATCGAACATGGATTCAGTGCTCTACTACTACTGAATTTTATACTATAGGTGTGTGTACATCCAACCACAGCAGGACCTGGTTTAATATCTTGGTTGATAACTAAGCTCATAAATATGGTGTTTATGCACAGCTTTTTAATTATTTTGATATTTGATATTTTGACTTGTCTCTAGAGAAGCAAAATAAAAAATCTTTACAAGGATTCTAATAAATTGCAATATGTCGCACTAAGTGGGTAATGTGTCAGACTTTCAATCAAGGGGTCAAGAGTTTGAATCATTATATAGCCAAATGAGCTGGTGAGTAACTGACTATAAATTTATGTATGTAACTAAATTTAATAATAATTTAGTTCATACTAATTTATTTTAGCTTGATTGCAATGAAAGCTCAGAGCTCATATCAACCACTCTCCAAGTCCGTTTCCTGGGTAGCACCAACTACTGAGTGTTGTTTTATATGGGGCATCTGGTCAACTGGGGATTGAACACGCAACCTCAGGCATGAGCAGCCAACACTATCCATTTGACTTCCGCCCCACATTCTACATATCTTTAAAAATGGTTTAATTGTATCCATTGTAATTTATGTTTTCAGCTCCTGTCATTGTGTTTATTTTTTGCTGATGAGCACAACTATAATGTAAGTTTAACTGTTATAATAAATTGTTATAAATAGAGTTTAAAAAGAATGACAGGATTGTCACTGAGAATACTTTACAATTGTTTAAAAGAAATAATGTGTTATTATTTAGGGTAACCATTGTAAGATAAAGAATATCCATTAATAATAAAATGAATACACTTAAATACATTAAATGGTATATTTTAAAATCATATCATTTTACATTGTCATAGTTCAAATCACCACACAGTCACCATCTCGGTGATGATTTATATGTATTGTCATTTGTTACTGATGCTGAAGTAGGAAAGTTGCCAGTTGTTTGCAGAGATGGGGCGTGCTTGAGTACTGGTTTACTTTCCAGGAACCAAGGAAACAGTTGTTAGCTTTACTGATCGTGTGTTAGCCATCAGTGGCATAATAATGATGCTAAATATTCAAACAAACATTAATAACACAATTAAATATTGCTTTGGATTTAAAAAAAATAAATACATATTATACAAAACTTTCATATGTTAGCACACAAATAAGAAGATAATATATTTGTATTAGTATTGTCATGAAATATTCACTTGCTGTGATTGTAGGTAGCGCCAACACAGTTAGCTGTAGATCCTTTTCCAGGAATTGCACAGGTAATAACCGTAATATATAATTGCATTTAAACAATACAATTACATATATCTTCCCACATTTTACAATATGTTTTTCTTTAAAGGAAACAGTAACACTTTTTGTCATTGTTTACAGAGCTGCATCATCAGTTCTATTTAATTGCCCAGGATTCACTGAATTTGTTTGTGAATGACATTGTGTAAATATATATATATATTCTATCCAATTTTGATGAGGCTGCAATAGCATTTCAAATGTCTGATTGATTGGACTAATTTTATTAAAATGTACTAATGTATAAATATTTTTTACAATTTCAACAATGTAATAAATCTATACAACTCAGCTAACATTAAATTATGTTAATTGTAGGTAGTGCCAAATCAGCATGTTGCTGTCAGTCCTGGTCTTACACCAGATGGGATCACCCAGGTAAAATAAAAAGTTGTATTTTAATAATCTCATTTCATACATTCACAGTTAATTTTAGTAAATAAATCAATACAAGTACCAATAGAGAAATAAATATGTTGATTAACTGTTCTTTATTGAAAGCGCCTCAAAACAATTTAGATGCACTTGCAACTTTTATACATAAATATACTGACAATTACCTCTGTAGCCTTTTGGATAATGAGTCCAAGATCAAGATAAATATGACAACAGTCCATGGTGTTGCATTATGACAAATAATCAGACTCAGTTTAAAAAATTGATTCATAGTCTTGTTTTGTCATTTAATCGTTATAGATTATTTATAGAATGAAAATCAACCATAGGTTAAAAGTTCCTGAAGCATTTATGTAACATAAATAATGCAAAGGCAATAGCACCAAAGCTATTTTTAACACATTTCAGGCTATATATGGCTTATCCAGTTTTATTGGTGGTAGAAGACCTCATAATGAATCCGAGTAGAAGCACTGTCCTTCCACAAGTAACTGGCAAACTTCCTCTATTGAAGTTTTTGGGAGCAAGTGGATCTCAAACCTATGACCTTAGCTGTGAGAGGTCAATGATCTTGAGACAGCGCCTTAGACCACTAGGTCATGGAGAAACCCTTATGTAGGTTTAAAGAAGCAAATATTTGCATATATTACAGGTAGTGCCAACTGACTATGTACTGGTAGTTAGCCCTGATCAGGCACTGTCTGAAGTCATCCAGGTATAATTAAAACAATATATTTTTTATAATCTTTTTTTCTCTGTTTTTATCTTCTGTTGCATTGATATAAGAATAGCATCATACAAAACTGTGTGTCCTTTCAAGTATTAGATCAAGTCTAGGTCATACAGTTTAAGTTCAAATTAGCACAGTGTCTGCTGACTGCTCCAAATGATCTAAATCCATGAAACAAATTTGATATAGCTTGATACAAATATTCACCTCATTGATAAAGCATGTGTTACTAGACTTGCAGTCAGTAATGATTGATGTAAAGGTTTTAATTGAAAATCAGTGATCAAATGTCTGTTTAACAACACCAAAATTTACAAAAATATTAGTGGGTTATCTTATTTGCACCTAAGTTTTTACTTGTGATTTCAGGTAGCACCAACTCAGCAACTAGTTGAATTAAGTCCTAATCAGGCACATGAAGATATTATCAAGGTATAATTTAAATATATATTTAGTAAATTAAGTTGATGTTTGTGTGCCATGGTAAGTTAAACTCAACTGACACCTGTATATGAAGAGTGTATGTGTGTCAAGGTAAGTTCTACTCACCTGGCACCTGTTTATGAAGAGTGTATATGTGTCAAGGTAAGTTTCACTCACCTGGTACCCGTGTATGAAGAGTGTATATGTGTCAAGGTAAGTTTCACTCACCTGACACCTGTGTATGTGTGTCACAGTAAGATTCACTCACCTGGTACCTGTTTATGAAGAGTGTATGTGTGCCAAGGTAAGTTTCACTCACTGGTACCTTTTTATGAAGAGTGTAAATGTGTCAAGGTAAGTTTCACTCACCTGGTACCTGTTTATGAAGAATGTATGTGTACCAAGGTAAGTTTCTCTCACCTGGTACCTGTTTATGAAGAGTGTATGTGTGTCAAGGTAGTTTCACTCACCTGACCTCTGTGTATGAAGAGTGTATGTGTGTCAAGGTAAGTTTTATTAACCTGACCTCTGTGTATGAAGAGTGTATGTGTGTTAAGGTAAGTTTTACTAATCTGTGTATGAAGAGTATATGTGTGTCAAGGTAAGTTTTACTAACCTGACACCTGTGTATGAAGAGTGTATGTGTGCCAAGGTAAGTTTCACTCACCTGTCAACTGTGTATGTGTGTCAAGGTAAGCTTTACTAACCTGACACCTGTGTATGAAGAGTGTATGTGTGTCAAGGTAAGCTTTACTAACATGACACCTGTGTATGAAGAGTGTATGTGTGTCAAGTAAGCTTTACTAACCTGACACCTGTGTATGAAGAGTGTATGTGTGTCAAGGTAAGTTTTACTAACCTGACACCTGTGTATGAAGAGTGTATGTGTGTCAAGGTAAGTTTCACTCACCTGACACCTGTGTATGAAGAGTGTATGTGTACCAAGGTAAGTTTCACTCACCTGACACCTGTGTATGAAGAGTGTATGTGTACCAAGGTAAGTTTCACTCACCTGACACCTGTGTATGTGTGTCAAGGTAAGTTTTACTCACCTGGTAACTGTTTATGAAGAGTGTATGTTTGTCAAGTTAAGTTTCACTCACCTGACACCTGTGTATGTAAAGGTAAAGACTCTTGTCTTGTTGGAACTGTTTGTAGTCATTGCAATATGTATTTCTCTTCAAAGAAAAGTTTGAAAAGACATAGTTGTAAATGCCGTTCTAGTCCATTAGACAAAAAGGAAAAACCATTGACTTCAATTCCTTGCAGTGTACCATCTTGTTCTGAAAAGTTTAGGACAGTAGATAAAATGGCTGAACACCTAAGACTATTCATGGAACTGAAATGGCAACGTGCATGTAAAGGCTCAGCAAAAATAGGTAAGATCTGCACATCAGAATGAATGTAATAGTGCAAAGTTCTGGGGTTGTTTCTGTGAAGTACATACAGACTCAT